>SJYX01006100.1:27270-37586 GCA_006410675.1 Oreotragus oreotragus | reverse complement strand
GTATAGTCCATGGGGTTGCAAAGAGTCGAACATGACTGAGTAACTTTCACTTTCACTCAGATCATAACTATCCTGCCGTCTTTGAGGCTCTTGGCTTTTCCACTTTTTCCTTCCCTTGTCTTTTTGCCTCAGAAGTTATAGAAACAAGAGATGAAATTCCAGTTTATCAGTTTCAGTGTTGGAACCATATGTTTTGCATTTGATATAAAAGTCATGAAGAGGTATTAGCTTATACAAAGTAAAAAAAATTTTTTTGATGTGTCAGCAGCAAAAATTCTGTGGAGTAAATCACTTGTGGTGATAAGTTTTAAGACTTGATTTATACCTTGCAAGTCAGCTATTCCCTAGCATTGATGCTAAATTTTATTTGGGGCAATGTTTTAAAATTATGAAAAAAAGTTATTTTTAGTACTTAAAAATGTAGAAAATAATGCAATGTATATTGTACCTAACACCCACAATGAGTAAATGTTAACATTTATAATAGTCCCTTCATTTAATTTTTTAAACTAAAGCATTTCAGATATAGCTGAAGTTTCTCTTTTTTTTTTTTTTAAGTTTCTCTTTTTATAATTCTGTTTTCCTTTTTCCCAAGACAAGCATGTGCATAATTTTGATATACATCTAACTTCTGGTACATGTTTCTGTACTATTGTTACATAAGTGTGTTTTCCTAAACTAAAGCATTGGTGTATGTTTTTAAAATTTGTTTATTTTTTAATTGAAGGATAATTGCTTTACAGAATTTTGTTGTTTTCTGTCAAACATTGACATGAATCAGCCATAGGTGTACAGTTGGTGTCCCCTCCCTCTTGAACCTCCCTCCCATCTTCCTCCCCATCCACCACTCTAGGTTGATACAGAGACCTGTTTGAGTTTCCTGAGACACACAGCAAATTCCCATAACAAGTGTCGTTGTTACTCTCTCCATACATCTCACCCTCTCCTCCCTTCTCCCCATGTCCGTAAGTCTGTTCTCTATGTCTGTTTCTCCATTGCTGCCTTGCAAATAAATTCATCAGTACCGTCTTTCTAGATTCCATATATATGTGTTAGTATACGATATTTCCTTTCTCTTTCTGACTTACTTCACTCTCTATAATAGGCTCTAGATTCATCCACCTTATTAGAACTGACTCACATATGGTCCCCTTTATGGCTGAGTAACATTCCATTGTGTATATGTACCACAAGCTCTTTATGCATTCATCTGTTGATGGACAACTAGGATGCTTCCACGTCCTAGCTATTGTAAATAGTGCTGCAATGAATATTGGGGTATATGCGTCTTTTTCAATTTTGGTTTCCTCGGGGTATATGCTTATGAGTAGGATTGCTGGGTCATATGGTGGGGTTTATTCCTAGTTTTTAAAGGAATCTCCATACTGTCTTCCATAGTGGCTGTATCAATTTATATTCCCACCAACAGTGCAAGAAGGTTCTGTCGTGTTTTAAAATTTACTTAAATGACACTATACAGTACATGTCATTCTGTAACTTTGTTTCTCATTCATCATTATGTTTTGGGAATTTGTTTACACATACACATTTGGTTATTTATTTTATGTAGTTCATTATTTGGGGCTTCCCTGGTGGTTCAGATGGTAAAGAATCCACCTTCAATGTAGGAGACTGGAGTTTCATCCCTGGGTTGGGAAGATCCCCTGGAGAAAAAGAATGGCTATCTACTCCAGTATTCTTATCTGGAGAATTCGATATATATATAGCAATTTTTATTTTTCCATTCAACTACTGGAGGGCCAATCAAAATTTATTCTGTAAGTTATCAGCATAGCTATCACATCCTACAGGAAGTTTTCTCTACTTCTTCCTTCTTCTCACCATCAAGTTATGTTAAATGCCCTTCTTCCTCTTCGCTTGGCCACCTATATCATAGATTTCACCATATATTATTGAAAATGACTCCCTTTGTCTTAGATTATAGACTCCTCAAGATCAGGGACCCTGTAATCTGTTCATAGTATTCATGGTGCAGTCCCCAGGCCAGCACTGTGCATGGCACATGGGTGGTACTTTGGGATAAATGGATGAATAAATGATTTTGTGCCATAGAATAACCTATGTCAATGACTTGCTGATGTAGCTTAAAATGAAGGTCCTAAACCAAGCCTTCATGAAGCCACAGTGTTCTATCTGCCAAACTTAGTTGTTCCTTCCAGTTGAATAAGGGCAGTCTTTTACACTTTGAGGTTACAGCAAATTAATCTAATGGATACAGTATTCTTAATCTTAAGTTTGTTAAACATTTGCCACCTGATACCACTTGGTCATAATAAAATCTAACGTAAAATGGTATCTGCTTTTATTCTAAATTATGCACTTATTTTAAAATAAGTAAATCACAATTTTCTTATATTTCATAACAAATACTTACATTGTCAGGTACCCTGCCACCTGAGTAAATATGAGAAGCACTGTGTTTACTACATAAAAACATAGGTACTTAAGTTGCCCTGTGCTGCTGCTGCTGCTGCTGCTAATTTGCTTTAGTCGTGTCTGACTCTGTGCGACCCCCTGGACTGCAGCCTACCAGGCTCCTCTGTCCATGGGATTTTCCAGGCAAGAGTACTGGAGTGGGTTGCCATTGCCTTCTCCGAAGTCGTCCTCTACTTTCATTAATAATTTTTTTTAATACAATTAAAGTAGTCAATTTCCTAAAGTTGAAAAATAGTCTTATAGGTATAAGGGGATATCCTTTTCCCAGGAGAAAAACCTTATAAAATTTAAAGTAATTATTATTACACATTCTGACTCCCTCAGCCTAGCCAACTTGGTAGTGGCAAGAATTCATTCAGAGGCTTAGTGAGAAGGAGGCAGCTCTAGGCACAGCCCACCAGCCCATCCCCCTGTTGCCATGGATACCAGTGAAACCATGACTTTTCTTATGGACTGCCACCCTATCCCTCATTTCTCCCTAGATGCTTGGAAGACCCAAACTTTAAAACTTCCTATGCAAACAGGAATAGAAGAAAGGAGCTATCTCCCCCACCATAATTAAAATGCTTCCACTCCCAACTGTATATGCAACCTAGATAAGGATGATTTCCTAGCTGCTTGCCCACTTACCAGTCCCTCTCTGCACTGTGTCTGGTTTCTTTACCAGCAAAGGGAGAGGAAGAATGGGTCATGAAAGGAGAATGTCATCTCTGTGGGAGTGTTCAGAACTCCTGTGGAAGTCATTGGACTTTCCAAAGTGCTTAAACAAATTTTCAAGCCAATTTTCTAATGTTATGGGGCAAGGTGACCTCAGTTAGCATATGGATTGCACACGCATTAGCCTCTTTATTCCTCCCCACAACCCTAAAATGTAAGTATTATTTTATCCATGCTTTACAGATAAGGAAACTATAGTCTGGAAAACTTAGTAACTTTTCCCAAATCTAATTAGAGATGGAATTGGAATTTTTACCCATTATATAACATGGCCTCCCAATCAACACACATTTTAATGTACTAGCAAGATATTATTTGCCTATGAAGTATCCCTATAAAAGTCTAGAGTGGACTGACAAAAGGATATTAACCCAAACAAATGGGTTTGTGGAGGGGTTGTCTTTTTTCTTTTTATAGTTCATGTATTTAATTCATTCAAACAGCATTTATGGAACATTTATTTTATTCTAAGCATTTGATGAAAAAGAATCATGGTTTCTACCACTGAGTGGTATATATATTTATATAATTATGATGGAGTCTCATAGGTATCCCAGGAACGGAATATGCAAAGTATATGGGAATCAGGGGAGTGGATGACAACTTTATAGAGTTGTACAAATCTTCAAAGAAGAGAAGATATGTTAGATTAAACTATGAAATCGTGTAGGCTTTCCTAGTGACTCATTGGTAAAGAATCTGCTTGCAGTGCAGGAGACACAGGAAATGCAGGTTCAGTCCCTGGGTCAAGAAGATCCCCTAGAGAAGGGCATGGCAACCCACTCCAGTATTCTTGCCTGGAGAATCCAATGGACAGAAGAGCCTGGGGGGCTATAGTCCATAGGGTCACAAAGAGCTGGACATGACGAAGCAACTGGACATGCAAACATATGCATGAAATTGTGTAGAAGGAGAGTCATGATGAAAACCTGGTTAAAAAATATTAGTTCTTTATCTGATGTGACTTTGGGCAACTAACAATATTTCTGAGTCTTATGTCTCCTCATGGTGTAGACAAAAAAATATATTCCTCACCCAGTTGACAGAAAGATTATAGGCAACAGTGGGAGTGATCCTTATAGATGGTTGAAGAGGTAACTCATGAACAGAGAAAGTGAAAGTGAAGTCGTTCAGTCGTGTCCGATTATTTGCGACCCCATGGACTGTAGCCTACCAGGTTCCTCTGTCCATGGGATTTTCCAGGCAAGAGTACTGAGTGGGTTGCCATTTCCTTCTCCAGGAGATCTTCCCAACCCAGGGATTGAACCCGGGTCTCCCGCGTTGTAGGCAGACACTTCACTGTCCGAGCCCCCAGGGAGGTCGTCAGTGGGAGTGATCGTTATAGATGGCTGAAGAGGTAGTTCATGAACAGAGAAGCTCCAGTGAAAGCCTTGGTGGTGCTGCACGCCCTTATTGGTTACTGCTGTCAGCTGTGTTGCCCCTAGACCAGAGGCTATTGCTTTTTTAGCTTGCATATGCAAACAACAGATCTGCAGATTTCTGTCCCAGACTTACCCCTAGATACAAAGCTGAGGAGATGGACTCGTAGCCCCTTTTCTGGAGAAGTTCTATGCTGCTTTGGGGACCAGACAACGGGCAGTGAGACAGGGAAGGCAGAAGAAGGACCTGCAATCTATTATTCACCCCACCTCCCATCCTCATCAGAGAAATTTACATAGTCCACCCAGTTTTACTCCTTTGAATCCTTTCTCAGGTCCAGGCCACTTTTCTAATTTTTTTTTTCCTTAACTATTCCTCTAGAATTTTCTCTAGCAATAAAAACTATTAATGTTATAACACAATTTCTTTGGCTTGAGTACTTTTGCTGAGTATAGATATACCCATGCTTGATTCAGCCAAACTTACACAAAATTTTTCTCTCAGTCATCTATGACTGAGTGGGGATCCCAGAATAGTGGCTCCTCCCTGCTTGCCACTGTTCTAAGTATTGTAATTCTATCCACTCATTTCATCCTGATGACACATCCTTGTGAGGAAGGCAGTCATCACTGCATTTTAGTAGCAGGAAAACCACAGCACAAGAACACAAAGCAATGTGTCCAAAGTCAAGTTGTTGGCAGTGGCAGAGCAACTGAACCCTGGCAATCTACTATGTGCTTTTAACCACCATGCTATCCTGCACCTGTAGAGGATATTCAAGCAATATCTATATACATGATGTTTAACCAAAGAAGCGAAATTTGAGGTTGGCCCCAAATCAATCTTCTGACCTGTGCTGTGGTACCAGTGGTTTTAATTATATTAAGTTGTTTTTTTTTGGTGTGATCTTTGGATTGATGCCTAGAGAGTAAAAGAGAATAAAGATAATAAGTAGGTCAATATGTAACTGGCTTGTTTTGATTACTCTGAAATGCTCCATTTTCTAAGATGACATCTTGGCCTCCACAAATTTGTGCCACAGTTCCAGGGTATTTACGTAATCCCGTCATTTGAAAGAAGGGGAAGGCGGGTAGAAGGGAGGAAGAAGGAGAGAGAAGGAGGAAGAGAAAGAAAATGAGAAGGACACAGAGATTAAGTGGGGTGAAATTTGCAGGGGGAGAAAAGTGATCAAGCCTCTAGAAGGGTGGAGTAGATACAGAATTTAAATGCCTTTTGACATTATTTAAAAATTCGTGTGTGTGTGTGTGTGTGTGTGTGTGTGTGTGTGTGTTAGTTGCTCAGTCGTGTCTGACTCTTTGCGACCCCATGGACTCTAGCCCACCAGGCTCCTCTGGCCATGGGATTTTCCAGGCAAGTAACAGTAAAAGAAAAGATCTCAAGATTAAAAAGTGGATATTAAGCAAATTAGAGAGGTTGCCAGTGATGTCCAGCAATTTATCAATGTTCCCTGGAGTTCCCTATGCTTTGCTTGATCATTTAACTAAGGTCTTCTAATTCCTTTTCCAAACAGCCACCCTGAACACATTAACACTGATATCGGTCAGGCCCAGCTGATTCAAACACCATTTATAGAGCAGGATGTTTTGTTAAGCTTCCCAATAAGAAGGAGGTTTTTGAAAAATCATTTTATTTACTTGCAAGAATAAGTGGTTTTAGGATTTCAAGCATCAGAGTTATTCAACATACACCTTATCTTCTTAAATTGAGTTTTGTCTTGGGGAACTTTTAAAACAAAATCTGTAGAGCTGGAATTATCCAATGGCTAGAGAATCCATTAAGCAAAGAAAGGGAAAAGCAAATCATGCTCTCTCAATATCTAGCTCGGTTAGGTTACCAGCTATTGATTTAGTCTGGGATACAGTTGCATTAAATCTTCTTCATTATACAAGTCCTGTATATCTTTTTAGCTTCTCTATCTATGCTTTAATCTCTGAGTTCAAAATGAAGCACAACATGCACAAACCCTTTTAAATGTTTTTGTGTAACTGGGAACATGTTTGTTCAGAAAATCTCGCCCAGCGTTGTGATTTGATTTGGTTTGGCCAGGAGTTCCTCTAATAATTAAAACATCCTACCATTTACCCTGTATGGCCATCTGACCTGAAAACCATTCAACAAGAAAATCCTTTTATTTATGATTTCTTCTTTGGACTATTATCCTACTTTTCTGAATTCTGACTATGAATTATGCATAATAACCTGGATCAGAGTGATTCCTTCAAGTTTTCCAAGGCCTTGCACTGGAAATGCAGAATTTGGGGGCCCTACTCAAGTGGAGCTCCTAAGTTGAACTCTGCCTTCTAACAATCTCTAAGCGAATGGTGAACATCTAAGAGTGATGCAGTGGTAAAGAATCCGCCTGCCAATGAGGAGATGCAGATTTAATCCCTGGGTCAGGAAGATCCCTGCAGTAGGAAATGGCAACCCACTTCACTCCAGTATTTTGGCCTGGAAAATTCCATGGACAGAGGGGCCTGGCAGGCTACAGTCCATGGGGTCATAGAGAGTGGGACATGACTGAGCAACTGAGCATGCATGCAAGTGAACGGTAGAAACATTCAAGTTTGAGAAGCTGTCCTCTAAGGAGTGGCTGCATAGGGTGATATCAGTCAAGCAGAGGTCAGAGAATAGTCTTTCTTCAACTTGCTCATGAAAAAACAAAAAAGCATTTTTCTTTGGCAATGAATGTAGAAGCAAGTACCAAAATATTGTATTCTTTAGCTGCAATTGCATTTATTTCTGAGCAAAAGAGCATGACTTAAGCTGTTAAAGAGAGTGAAGTGATAAGGTAGGGGGTTAATTTGACTGGAGGAAGTTCAACCTGATCAGGTGTGAGGATTGCATCCAGTCCGGTTTTTAGCACCTGCAGCAACTGGTTTAGGTTTTCATCTGTCATTTTTATTCATCTTTTTTTTTTAAACTCCTATTGACAACTCACAGATCACCAGGCATGATTAACTGTTAATTGTTTTTACAAGATGCTTTATGTCATCACTTTAATTGTTGTAGCATTGATCTGGGAACATTTTTTATTTTTTCTTAAAACATTTCTTTGTCATTTTGTATTCTTTCTTTGTTTAGATCATCATAATATAGAATAAGTTAAGAAAAAGAAAAGTAAGTGAATAATTTTGTTTTGTAAAAACAAATATATACTACACATGGGCATTGACTTGAAAATATTCCAGAAAAATAGTTTAGTTTGCTATTTTTATGAACACTAATGTTCATAATTTTCTTCACTGGAATATAAGAATAATAATTACAGGGACTGTGTTTTCTAGGCACTTCCCAGGTGGCTCAGTGGGTAAAGAATTCTCCTGCAATGCAGGAGACTGAGGAGATGTGGGTTCAATCTCTCGGTTGAGAAGATTCCCTGGAGGAGGGCATGAAAATCCACTCCAGTATTCTTTCTGGAGAATCCCATGGACAGAGGAGCCTGGTGGGCTACAGTCCATGCGGTCACAAAAAGGTGGACATGACTGAGTGCCAAACACACATGCATGTATTTTCTAGATTCCTAAATTAAAACATCCATTACCAAGAAAAAAATATGTAAAATTAGAATATCTTGGGAAAACTGATTAGTAGGTTAATTATTGTTAATAAACTGAAAGATGATTTTAGAAAAATTTACAGACTCATAGTGGAATTAAATGAAATGTTATTTTAGGTAATATTCCTAATCTTTTAGAGGACTCAATATGCATAGTATCGCTTATATTTCTAAGACTGTTAGTTGAAATGCAAAGTATTCAGAGAAATGTACATATTATTCTAAATATATCATTTGATACATTTTCACAGAAGGAACATACTCAAGAAGCAGAATAGAACCAACACCACAAAGCCCCTCTTGTGCTCTCTTGTATTCCCTTTCACTCACTATACTGCCTTTTAACAGCATAATTTAGTCTTACCTGTATTTGTACTTCTGTATAAATAGAATTACAGAGGTAGTCTCTATTTCTTTCGACATTGTTTTGGAGATACACCCAAATTACTGTGTGTAGTTTTAGTTCATCCATTCTAATTGCTGTATAGAATTTCACTGTGAAGATATAAAACACACTCTATCCCTTCTACTGTTGATGGGCCTGTAGGCAGTTTCAGTTTTTTGGATATTACAATTAGGGCTGTTCTGAACATTCTAGTATGTATCCTTGGGTGAACCCAGATTGGTATTTGTGTATCTACTTGAGAGTGCAATTGCTAGATTCATAATGTTATGTTTTAGATTTTGCCAACTAAAGTAGTTTTATCTGTTTATTCCCTTGTATATGAGATTAAGGGCTACCCAGGTGCTCTAGTAGTAAAGAGTCTGCCCATTAATGTAAGAGATGTAAGAGATGAGGGTTTGATCCCTGGGTCAGGGAAGATCCCCTGGAAGAGGGCATGGCAACCTACTCCAACATTCTTGCCTGGAGAATCCCATGGACAGAGGAGGGTGGCGGGATACAGTCCATAAGTTTACAGAGTTGGACATGACTGAAGCGTCTTAGCATGTACGCACATATGAGATCAAATTTTTCCACCTTCTCTCCAATGATTGTTATCATTTAACATCTCATGTTTAGATTTTGCTTTGTATTTTGATATGCCTTACATTTTAGCCAAGGTTCAAAGAGAACCTTTTGTTGAATCTTTGTTGTAAGTGGTCTCAGCTCTCCTACAGCTACCCAAGGTAACTAGGCATGATGTGAGAGATCTAAAATGTTTATTTGCTGAAAAATATCTCCTCCATGAGATTTTATTTGAAATTTTCATTTTTGACATTTACCCTTTTTAAGAGTCTTGTGCAGCCGTGGATCTCTTGCCTGAGCTAGAGAATTATGCAGCCTGTAGAAATTATGTAAGTAATAATTGAATATTTAATTTGATTAGCTCATCCACTATTACTTATCACCTGATGATGAAAAGGTCCTTGAAAATCAAAAAATGTGTCTTGATGGGAGTGTGTTAGAGAATGGAACAGGGCATGTGGGGGAAAGAATGAGGCAAGGAAGTGAAAATGTGTCAAGCACAAAGCAATGCATGAACATGTAAGGGCCATCAGGAGGCCCAGGGGAGCCAGGGAGCTGCCCATCAAGGGGAGCAAGGAGTGACCAGGAGGGCATTATTGCTCTGAAGTCTAGATTATGAACAAATTAGTTTAGAGTTTTACCCACACTTGGCCCTGACTGCAATAGACAGGTGCAGGTTTTTTGTGTAAAGAGAAAATAGACTTACAGTCCTAGACAGCAATGTTCATCAACTTCAAATTACACCTCAAATGCTGCTGGTGTCTGGACCATTGATGGATGAGCTAGGTGTTTCCAGGTCTAATGCTGAGTAATGCAAATTAGATTCTCCTGAGTTATGCCTAGTGCAGCTGGAGGGCACAAAATAGCTGCCAGGGACATATCTCCATGCCAAATTCTTGCCAGCATTGTTAATGGTATTGTACCCTATACATGTGCAAGCACTCTTAGTTTTATTAATGACAATATTGTGCTTTTGCCCTTTCTTTCACCTTTTCATTTTTGGGTAGAGAATAACTTTGGTTTCATTCTGACTCTTCACGCTGAAAGGCATTCTGTCCATTCTACCATGCAAGCAGTGAACAGGATCCGCTGAGATAAATTTGGCTGTGCTGTCTCACGTAGATTTGTGTGCCATGGGGAATAGACAATGTGAAGAAGGGAGGGAAATGCCTGGGGATGTCATGGGCAGGAATCACATTTCTCTGTTTTTTTTTTTTT
>SJYX01006100.1:10186-22173 GCA_006410675.1 Oreotragus oreotragus | reverse complement strand
CAGAATGGTCTGTTGGCCTGGAGAAAGGATGCTTAGCCTGCCATGTGGTGGACCTGCAGCTTTCTCTCCTGCTCTGGCTTGCCAAGCTGGCAGGGGCTTGAGAGCAGGCATTGTGCACACGGTTAGTCTCAAGAAGGTAATGTATAATGATGCTGAACTATGACCACTTCGTTGTTTTCACATTAGGGATACATACATTTGAAATTCCTGCAAAATATGACTATTAAAGGAGTTTTGTAAATGTTTTATTTATGTGAGTTTGAATAAAATATCTTAAGGGGCAAAGTATGAAAGTATAATACAAGTCTATAATCTAGTTTGGTTCTGCTACCAGCTGTATGATGTGGGGCTGAGTCGGGGAGAAATCATTTTAAATCAGTGATTGGAAAGCCTAGTTTCCCCATTAGTAATGGAGATAACTGATCTAACCACAGGAAGTTTATACGGATCTTGTGAGATTATGTGTAAACAACACCATGTAAATTGGAAAGAAGAGGTCCTTATTCTGGCATCCATGACTGGTTTGGGGACCATCTCTAAAACTGCAGTCAGAACTGACTGTGAATGTCCTTACAGACATTTTCCTGGAGAATTTATATCTGTTTCTCAAAAAGAGATATATTATACAAATATAAATCTATTTTTAACCCCAAAATAGATTTAAAAGAAATCTACTGTATTTTTACTATTGTAAAATAGGAAATAGATACTTGATCTTACTTTCATTATTATTATTTCATTAAATGGTTCATTTTGATTAATTTTAATCTATTTTTTCAGAATTGTATGGTAATTTTAATCTCACCATTAATACTGTCTACCCAGCTGACACATACATATCCCTTTCATATGTGAGGAATAGGTAAAATAAATACTTTTGACATAAGATTATCATACTTCTCAGACTGAGAAAAATTTTAATGTAGTTTTAATGTCAATAATACCAAGCATCCATTGCAAGAAGGAAGAGATGCTTAGGAGGAAGGAGGCAGGCCTAAGACAGTGCGCTGTCCAAAGAGAGCCTTTTCACAAGGAGAGAGACATTCCCATTGGCTGGATTTCCATCAAACTCTCTTTTATTCCCCAGTCCAGTCCAGATTTATTTAAAATAAAGAGGAACTATTGTTGCTTTGGGGCTTCCCTGGTGGCTCAGATGGTAAAGCATCTGTCTGCAATGCAGGAGACCCGGGTTCAATCCCTGAGTCGGGAGAAGGAAATGGCAGCCCACTCAGTACTCTTGCCTGGAAAATCCTATGGATGGAGAAGCTTGGTAGGCTACAGTCCATGGGGTCATACAGAGTGAACTAAGTCAGAAAGAAAAAAACAAATATCATATATTAACACATATATATGGAATCTAAAAAATGGTACCAATGAACCTAATTGTAGGGCAGCAGTAGAGATGCTCACATAGAGAACAGATTTGTGGACACAGAAGGGAGAGGAGAGGGTGGGACAAATTCAGAGAGTAGCATGGAAACATAAACATTACCATATGTAAAATAGATAGGCAGTGGGAATTTGCTGTATGATGCAAGGAGCTTGACCTGCTGCTCTGTGACAGCCTAGAGGGGTGGGATGGGATGGGTGGTGGGAGGGAAGTTCAAGAGGGAGCGGACCTATGGCTGATTTATGTTGATGTCTGGCAGAAACCAACACAACATTGTAAAGCAATTAACCTTTGATTAAAAATAAATATGTTTTAAAAAATCAAAATAAGATTATCAGTTTTTAATTTTAAATTATTTCCTGTTTGTAGAAATTTTTCAGATAATACAGACTTGCAAGGAATGAAAAATCCTTCTTCATTACCTAACTCTTAACTGCCTAAAAGTAACTACTATTAAATGCAGAAGAATTAAAATTCTCAAATAATAACCTAGAGTCACTTTGCATATTATATGTTCAGTTGGTATTTATGGAGTGCTAGACATGGAGTATCTGACTCTGCTAGACTCAGAGATGGAAAAAGAGGACAAGATGGGCTCAGTTTCTGTCATCATGGAGTTAACAATTAAGTAGGGGTCATGGAAAAGCAAACCTGTGTGCTAAGCGTGACATCAGACAATGGGAAATTACAGAGGCACCATCAGAGGAGAGAAAGGAGGTCTAAGCTGAGATTTAGAGCAGGAGTGAGCTGGACAATTGGTGCGGGGGTGGAGTAGTCATGTTTTATTATAGTACATGTATAAAAAGTCACTCATATAATCAATTTTAGCAAACCTTGTTTTGGAGTCTTTCTGTAAATGTCTTATCTGCCCATTAAAACATTGGTTGAACTGATGGTTGGTTGATAAAGTTTTCCACCTACACAGCAACCAAATCCTATCATTTTTAGTGGCGCCAGCCATGGTACAACCAGCTACCTGTCAAAGCGCCTAATCATTCAAACCCACCTCCATCTGTAAAACACATAAAATAAAACTGAATTAGATATGGTCATAAAATTATTCTCTGTTTCATCTATACAAGTTTCAAATGTATTAGAAGCAGGAAAAAACATGTATTCATTTGTATGCCCCAGCACAGTATTATTCAATTTTTTTTTTTTACTGCAACCCACAGAAAAAAATACATTGTACTTTGGGCTCCAATATGTACATATGTAATGCACTCTGATGTTTTATATTTCATTCTATTTCATTTTCTTTAAAAATACATGCTAATTGTGACCCACCAAATGGATTTTATGACCCTAAATTGATTTCCTTATGGGTCTTAACCCACAATTTGAAAAATACTTCTCTAACATTTGTAGTACAGTTGGGGCACAGATTTAGGGGTCAGTTAAAAAATAAACCCTCTTCCTAATTGATCTGTTTAAGCAGAATGTTACTTCAGCCACACAGGATGGAAGGCCTTTGAACTCACAGCTTAGATTATTTGGTATATAAGGAATATAGGAAAATTAAAGGGGCCAGAGCCATTCTTCCCAGAATTGTGATTTTCATCCATTACGCCTAGCATGAAGTCGAAGCAAGAAGCAGAATGGAAAAGCCCAATGGTCCTGAGTCAGATCTTCACAGCATCACTTCTTTTGTGTTGCTTGAAGTGTTTTGATGGAAAACAAAGTCAAATATAGATGATTTGGTTATTTTCTGTCATTTTAAATTTTACATATTTATTCCATTTTATTTTATGAATTTATATCACAATATCTGGAGCCTGGGGAACACACAGAGGAAGTGATTATATCTGCAGAAATTAGAGATGGGTGCAAAAGCAGCAGAACAAAATAGATGGGTGATTTGGGAAGGTTTATCAGAATAAATCAGTAAAGACCCTTGAGGAATTTTTCTAACATTGCTTGTGAGGAAAGAGAGGCAGGGCACTGTACAGAGACCAGCATCAGCACAATCTCAATATAAGGGTCCTGGCAGGAGGATTAGATACTGTGACTGACAGAACAGGAGCCAAAAAGCAGAAGGATCAAAGATAACGTCTTAGACAATTAGCTGACTGGTGGTGACGAGAAAAAGGAACTCAAAATGAGGAGGGCTCAGAGGTTTGGGGAGGAAAATATTGCATTTGGCTTTAGACATACCAATGTCAGATTCATTTAAACAAACCATCTTGGGTAAAATGACAAAATCAATGGAAAATTAAATTCAGTGAAAATTATATAAAACTGTACTACTGTAAATTCCTTTATATACTGTCTCATGGAATTACTTATAAAATGAATTCAAGTAGACTGGCATAAGAGTACTGTCACAAGTATTAAAATCTGGCTCCAAGAATGTGAATATCAGTGATGATAAATGACAATGTATTGGAAATAGCGAGTTGTCTAAAGGTGTGGTTGGTGCAAAGGTTAGTCTTGTTAAACATTATTAATGAGCTAGAAGATAAATTAGCAGATGATACATAAGAAAGATGAGAAGAATAACACAAGTGGATGGATGAGGATAAATTTAAACTATATTTGGAAGATGATTCTGTTCATGGATAATTTATAAAGAACACAAATATTCAATGGCTGGGGAGAACATCTGGAAAGTTACAAAGACAAAATAGGTATGGAGGTAAATAGGTATTACATTAAACTTAATTTATAGCAAGAAATAACAAAACTGAAATTAATACATTACAAAGAGGTAATTTTTCCAAAACTTTGCAGTAATACTTTTCTTCCACAGGCCCTTGGCAGTCTGGCAGTCTGTGTAACATAGAACATTAGTAATAATTGCCGAGGAATTCAGAGCAACAGGTGACCCCCCCCAAAAAAAACAAAAACCCACACTTGGCCAGCCAGTAATTTCCATATCTTTTAAAACTCATGTAAAAGGCATGATCGTATAAATGTGCAGATCCAAAACGAAAACATAAAATTGAAATATGAAATCTGTAGCCCTTATTTTTCTTCTCTCATTTTGGATGGTTGTATGCATCCAGTGAAATGTTGCTAAAGCTACAGGCTGTTATGACAGTGAAAATTTCCCTCTGAACATGAGAAGTACTCTCTAAGGAAATCTTTCATTTAAAATTAGTCCTGGGGTACAAACTAGATAACATCATTTTTTAATCTTTGTTCTATTTTTTATGAATTATCTTTCCTGATTACCAAATAACATTTATTATAAAAAATGATTTTTAAAAAAACACAAGTAATTTAAATTACTCATGATAATAGCATCATTTGAGTTAACCCAGAGTTAACCTTTTAGTCTGTATTCTTCCAATATATTCTCTATGCCCATAGAAACAAAATAAAATTGGGAACACATTACAAATGTTGTTTTGGAAAATTTTCACTTAATACTAAATGATGAGAAGTTCTTATGTTTTTAAATTGTCTCTGATAACATGAGTTTCATCACATGAAGTTGCCATGCTTTAATAGCATTTTATTTTGTATATAAGTTGCTTCTCATTTTTAGTGTTATAAATAACATTGATGAACATCTTTGCACCTAAACCTTTGTTTATCTGATTTATTATAAATCTAAAGGATATAATTTCTAGGAGTAGAACTGCTGGATCAGAGAGTATTAATGCTTTTTTATATTATAGCATGAAAATGTATTAATATTCCTTCCATAAAAGTTTCACTGGGGCATGAAGTACCTGTTTAACCTCCTCCCTCTCTGCATGGCCACACAGTGAGGTGATATTTACATACCACATAATAATAATATTGTCTTATATGTGTTTAGTGTTCACATTTTTCCAAAATAGTTTCTAATTTGGCTCCAAGTGTATTGTACATCATGACTGATCCCCAAAGACTAGTTAATGTTTTCTCAGAGAAGAACAATGTTTAACTAAAAGAAATTTCTGTATTTGACAAATCCAAAAACAATCTATGCCTCTGAGCCAGGGCCATGTAGTCACAGGGATGCAAACTTGAGATAGGAAAGAGGCCTTGTCTTGGCAGAGAAATCAAGTGTCTGGTCTAGAAAGAGATGGATTCGTCAGACCAGCAGCAGATACCTGGCAGAGGCCCAGGGGATGCAGGGTTACATAACCAGTGGTTAAGCAGAAATCAGAATATCCTTGGAGGGAAAACACAGTGACCTTGAATTTCTATGGACTTAATTGATCTATGAAATAGGCATCATAATAGTAGTCATAATATAAGCCCAAATATTCATTTGAGGATTAAATGAGATAATGTTTTTGAGAGTACTTTGCACATTTTAAAACCACTGTAGAAAACTAGTTATTATCAGGCTGAAGGGAAATGCAGTAAGGTGACAATCAGATAATCTGAGATGTCATATTTGATAGGCTTTACATTTTAATTTTTAATTCTTCAATTTTTTATAAACATCTGTAAAGGTTATTAGTTTCTGATTGCAGAAGTGCTACATGTCTACTACTAGCACACACACACACAAAATTCTTTTTACCATCCTGTGATGTGTGTGTGTGTGTGTGTGTGAAGTCGCTCAGTCGTGTCCGACTCTTTGCGACCCTATGGACTGTAGCCCGCCAGGCTCCTCCATCTATGGGATTTTCCAGGCAAGAATACTGGAGTGGGTTGCCACTTCCTCCTCCACGTGATCTTCCTGACCCCGGGATAGAACCTATATCTCCTGCATTGGCAGGTGGATTCTTTACCATTGAGCCACCTGGGAAGCCCAACCTTGTTAAATGCCTGGCTCAAATTCCACTTTCCTATTTACTAGAGGTGTAACCTTGGTAAATTATCTCAAGGAAATAAGAATGGTAATAATAATAATGCTTTTCAATTATTGTATACTTATCATTGCCAGTGCTGCAATCATTACTTCATTTGGGTTAATTCATCTCATACTTACACCTTATGAAGTAGACCTTGTAATTATCCCCATTTTACAGATGAGGAAGCTAGGCTTAGCAAGGTTCTCTGTGCTATACAGTAGGTCCTGGCTGGTTATTTAGTTTATACATACTAGCATGTATATGTTAACCCCGAACTCCTAGCTTGCTCTTTCCCCACTTTCCCCTTTGGTAACCGTAACTTTGTTTTCCATGTCTGTGAATCTCTCGCTGTCTTAGGCAAAGCTGTTCTCAGTTCACATGGTGTTAAAAATCTATCAGTATTTATGCTATTCCAAAAAGAATACCATGACTTTACAGGTGCTTTCCATCTGAGCAAGTTTGAGAACATGTGTGTTTGTGTTTGGCACTTCATATTGCACACACACAATATGTTTTTCTCCCAGGAAAATTGTCCTTAGTTCATATGAAATTAAATATATCAGCATTTCATAATACATTACAAAGAATACCATAGATTTTCAGGTGCTTTCCATATGGACAAATCTGTGGGTGGATGATGAAATATTCTATAAGGTTTCTCCCAGCTCCTTTTGAAATTCTTCATTTCTAAAAGTGTTTCCTTAAATTGTTCCTTCTGGTCATCCTCCTCTTGCCATTTTTTACAAACCCAATTTCAGGTCTTTCATCCTGCCATCATCTGTTCTGTATGCAGCCAACTCAGGAGGGTTGTTTTGCTATGAGTAGAGTACAACACATATAGGAAGGGCTGGATATTTTCCAGTATCTCAGTACTGCTAGACTATTCTACAATTTAGCTCAGGGGTCAGTCCTGGGAATTTGACTGAAGGTCTTATACAACATCTCATTCTAGCTTTTAGGCATAAATGTTGAAAGTCAATCAGTAATAGGATTTACGTGTGTGTGTGTCTGTGTGTTGTAAATGAAAGATAAGGCTAGCTAAAGCTAGATTTCCTGGAGGCCTTGTCTAGACTTACTTCTGCTCTATGATTTTTGACAGCAGCTGGATTCTATACCTTACTGGAGTGGTTTTCTGTCTTGTCAATTTAGCAAGTTTGGAACTATTTTTCCTGGAATCTCTGCCTACATGGTACTGGGTTAAGGGTTGTGCCAAGAAAGTTTTGCACAAAATCTAGAAGCACAGGTGAGGGCATGGTCATTCTGTTCTAACGTTTGGTGGCAACAGGAACACTGCAGCTTGTGCACGTTATTGCTGATTGGCTAGTTCTAACCTGCCCTCCCACGGTCCAGTTTCTTTCTCCCCTTTGTCACATCCAGTATCTCCTTCCTCCTGCTAATCCTACTGCTCCACAGTGACTTCAGGTAGATGCAGAAGCAACATCCTTCATAGATTCCCCAGCTTCCACAATTGTGTAGTCTAATCCCTGTAATAAAATTTTTCAGTCCACAGTGTTCATGGTGATTCTGCTTTGCTGATGGAACTCTATGCTGCTTTTTCAACCTTGCTTTACCATATAGAAATGTATTAATATTAGGAAGAAACACATCCAAACCTTTTCTCTGCCCAGAGCAGTCCTTCAGGAGAATGCAGTTGATCTTGCTTCTCTCAAGAGCACTGCTATCTGATATGACTCAGAGCACCGCTCTTGGAAGTAGATATGGACTGGAGGAAATGCATACAGAGATGAAAACATTCACTCAAAAGGTTGTCGCTGCTGCTGCTGCTGCTGCTGCTGCTGCTACTGCTAAGTCGCTTCAGTCGTGTCCAACTCTGTGCGACCCCATAGACGGCAGCCCACCAGGCTCCCCCATCCCTGGGATTCTCCAGGCAAGAACACTGGAGTGGGTTGCCATTTCCTTCTCCAGTGCATGAAAGTGGAAAGTGAAAATGAAGTCACTTAGTCATGTCCAACTCCTAGCGACCCCATGGACTGCAGCCTACCAGGCTCCTCCGTCCATGGGATTTTCCAGCCAAGAGTACTGCAGTGGGGTGCCATTGCCTTCTGCCATCTCTGCACTGGNGTGAAAATGAAGTCACTTAGTCATGTCCAACTCCTAGCGACCCCATGGACTGCAGCCTACCAGGCTCCTCCGTCCATGGGATTTTCCAGCCAAGAGTACTGGAGTGGGGTGCCATTGCCTTCTGCCATCTCTGCACTGGCTTCCAATTTATGGCTCATATCCTCTCATGTTCAGAATGCTGCTTCAGGTTGGCCTTGTGATTTCTGTGGCGCCTTCAATCTCGGGAACTAAAGATCAGTGCTCTAGATATGTCAGCGGCTATTGGAACAACTCACTTCCTCGTAAATGAAACTCAACTTCTTACTTGTGCCATAAAGAAGGAGTTGAACTTTTTTGATGAAAGGCTCATGGGACTGGAGGTGGGTCATTACTGTTTTTCCAAGCAAACAATCACAGAAAACAGGAGCTTCTCCTTAAACTTACCACCACTCTGAGAATAGGGTGGGCTGTGATTCTTTACCTAGAAATGGGAGAACAAATGTCAGAAATGTCTTTACTTTCAAGGAAACCTACAGCCTGAACTTCCTTTTTTTTTTTTTTAATTTAATTTTAGGGTTAGTGCTCATTGCTACTCTGACACCTCTAGCAGTCAGAGCCAGAACTCAGTCCTCCTTGTGCCAGGCTAATATTTTACAAACTTCACTTACTTATGTACCTTCCTTCATAATTTCATACACCTGTTTTTTTAAACTTAATAATTTCTACTTAAACTTAAGTATATTGACCATATTTCATTGACTCTAATGTAGGATCCATTACAAGATACACCTTTACTTTTTGTTCCACCAAGAAAAAAATTGTTTTTTCAAACTAAATTGCACAATTCCTTATCTTAGAAATTTTATCTTCCACGTATTGAAAGTGCTTGTTTAGATTTCCCCTCAGCCCTGAGTGAGTTTTCTATTTCCTGTGTGTGTGTGAGCTCACTCGCTTCATTTATGTCCAACTCTTTTCGACCCTGTGGACTGTAGCTCACCAGGCTCCTCTGTCCATGGGATTCTCCAGGCAAGAATACTGGAACTGGTTGCCGTGCTCTCCTCCAAGGGATCTTCCAGACCTAGGGAGTGAACCTGCATCTCCTAATGTTTCCTGCATTGGCAGGAAGGTTCTTTATCACTAATGCCACCTGGGAAGCCCCAACTATTTTCAACTTTAAAAAAATGTCTTTACGATTTGTGTACATAGCTGATGAATATTAACACTGAGTAACTAGCCCAAATAAATCTACTTTTCCTTGCAGTAGGCTTGTCTAACGCAAGACTTCTGAGTTTTTGATCCAAGGAGTCCCAGCTTTGTGTATGGAGTGGAGAACAGGACAAGGAACCTAGATGGGCTGAGCTGGGGAGAAGGGTTAGGGAGGGGTTGTGAGTAGGTACGTTAGAGCTGCTTTGCTTTGCTCCATGGAACAAGAAGGCAGCTAGAGGCAGCAAACGTTTTTGAGACACATCCTGATTTCAGAGGCATTAAAATATGAAAAAAATGCACCTTAGACTCAACAAAATAGTTTCTTAAAAAGGAAACTTTATATTGCCACCAGAGCCAGAAAACCATTTGGCTTCCTAGGTATAGAAACAGAATGTAATGCAATATAATAGATGATATTAATCTCTAACTAGATACTATAACTGTGGAGGCTCTCTACCTGGGACATGCTCTAAAAAGGGACATTTGTCAGTGTTAAATCAAGTTGGTACCAAACAAAGACTTTCTTCTGGGTTTAATGAGAAGGATTGGAAGAGAGTTGGAAAGTTATTAACCTTTCCAGTTGAGACTCAGTGTTAATTAATGCTGAGTCTGGGAGCCATCAGAAACCACGTCAGTAGATACCACTAGTAGTTTGCAGCTTACACATTGTCCTTGATCTTTTCTGTTCTTACCTGCCAGCAAAAGCACTAACAAGTGGACCAGGAAAGATCAAAAAAAGTTTTTTTATCAGGTCCAAGCAAGGATGAGTAGATAAGAGGGATAAGTCACAGCTGGAAAAATGAGTCCTTATGTAACTTCAGAACTGGCAGAACAATCTGCTGAACTGACTACTGAAGCACTATTGTATTAGATTTTTTGAGTTTATAACAAATTACCTCAAATTTAGCAAGTCGAAACAACATCTATCTATTAGCTCTGTCTGTGGGAGAAGTCTTACCTACAGTGTTCAGTAGAGTTTTCTGATTAGGGTCTCATAAGGTGTCAGCCATGCTGAGCTCTTATCTGGAGTATCAGGGGAAAGTTTTGCTTCCAAGCTTATTCAGATTGTTGGCAGAATTCAGTTCCTTGTGATTGTAGGGCCGAAGTCTTCAGAGTTTTCTTGTTGACTATCAACTAGGAGGTCATACCAAGTTCCTCTTTGCTCTGGTCCTTGCCTCATGGATCCTCCATCTTTGAAGCATGTCAAACCCTTGTATTTGACAGTGATTTTCTCTTCTGCTAGTAGTCAGAGCAAACTCTGCTTTAAAGGGCTCATGTGATTAGATCAGGATTTTACAACTGCAAAATACTATCTGCGTTAACATTTGATTGAACAACCAGAGGCAGGAATCTTGATGGGCCATCTTTAGAACTCTGCTACCAGAGTTGTCCTTAGAGAACAAGCTGAACTGCATAGAAATAAAAATGAGACCCTTGATATGTTTCTATAATAATTTTGGACAGAATTAAAAATGGACTTTAAACTAAGATGTCTTTTAGTTGGTAAAACTATAGCTAGTCTCCAAAATAAATCACAAGTCATAACAAATACAGAGGAATTAACCTATTTATATTATGTGAGCACAAGTTACTTCACAATAATCCATTAGCGAATTTCACTTAGAAATAACACTTTGACAAACAAATTATCTAAATCTCCACCTTTCTGTTTTCTGAGACGCTCCTAAACACTAATAGAGATTTTTTTTTTTTTTGGCTGTTAAATCTTGAACTGGGGTCAATTTTCATAATCAAATTAATTCTCTCACCTTTTAAAAAGAATTTTGGGGCTGAAAATACCGATATTTAAGTATGTGAACTGCACATATACACTTTTATCTGTGTCTGCTAAAAAGCTGGAATCAACAGTTGACCTCTCACTTTATTACTCAGAACTCAGTCACTGTAGGCACACAGAGAAGTTCAAAGATACAACATGATTTTGAAGCCAAAATACACTAACTTCTTCCTATTGAAAGGAGACAGTTGTGTCCCACTGAGATGATGGAGTTCAGGCTGCAACGAAAGTTCAGGCAGGCCTGCCGTAGCCCCTCCCCGCTCTGCAGTATGCAGCTTCTATCTCGTGCTCCCCAGAGCTGGGAATTTACCACAAACACTGCCTTGGGGAACAGGGTTAGCAGCTGAGAAACTGCAGAAACAAGCTGCTTCTCAGTGAATCCCAGATATTATCAGAATGCAAGAAAATAATTAAAATCCTAATTAAGTAGTTTCTCATCTGGTCCATTTGAAGATGCTCCAAAACGATCAGATTTAAGGCATGATAAACTGCTGAAGTGTTGAATGTGGTTGTTAGCTAAAACCTCTGTCAGAGATCAGGTCTGTATGTGAAATATGAAATGAACTGAGGCGATATCTGTGTAATTCAAAGCCAAAGCAATTTTGCTTGTGTGATTTGTATTTTTCAAGTGAAAAACCTATCTTTCTTTTACTTAATTTTTTGCACAAATACTGATTCATCATTTTTTAGCATAGTATTCTCTCAGGATTAGTTTTCAAATTCATAAGTGACATGGAGAATATGGGAAATGGGCTGAAAAAAATCTGAAGAATACAATGAAGTTTTAAATGCTAAT
>SJYX01006097.1:0-12756 GCA_006410675.1 Oreotragus oreotragus | reverse complement strand
CTCATGACTCTTACATCTCTGATCTGGAAGGTTGTCAGCATACTCCTCATATCCCTATAGGCTCTGCTTTCGCCTTTCTCAGATACTGAGAATCGAGCATCGATGGTCTCTCAACATGGGAGTGTGGACTTTGGGGTCAGACTCACTTGTTCAGATTCAAGCTGCCTCTTACAAGTTGTGTGATCTTCAGGATGTTACCCTCTTTGAGGCTCAGTTTCTGGAATACAGCAGAGAGCACTGCTTCCTGAGACATTATCTGCCTCTACCCTGCCAAGCTGTTGGCACTAAAGCCAACTTTCTAGGGCAAGTGCCTGGCCCAAGGAAAGGGATATGTTAAAACCTCCTTCCAGACCTCCCTGGTGGCTCAGGGGATAAAGAATCTGCATGCCAACGCAGAAGACATGGCTTTGATCCTTGGGCCCAAAAGATCCCACATGCTGAAGAGCAACTAAGCCCGTGGGCAACAGCTATTGAGCCTGTGCTCCAGAGCCCGGGAACGGCAACTTCTGAGCCCTCGAACCACATCTGCTGAAGCCTGTGCGCCCTAGAGCTCGAGCTCTGCAGCAAGAAAAGCCACTGCAATGGGAAGGCTGCTCACTATAACCAGAGAGTAGTTCCCACTCAGCAAAGCTAGAGAAAAACCTGTGCAGCAACGAAGACCCGGCAGACCCGAAAAATAAGCAAAATAAACAAATAATTAAAAACAACAACAAAACACCTTCCTCTTAGGAAGAAGAGACAGGAACATGCACGTGTTGCCCATCCCACCTGTGGGAGTAGCAAACTGCCGCATACCCTGTGAGTGCTGGCTGCAGACAGCTCCTCGACCACTGCTCTTGTTCCTCAAGTGTGCCTTGCCTTTTCTTGCCCCCAGGGTTACACACAGCTCTTTCCCCCAACAGCAGTGTTCTTCCTTATCAAATCCTCACTGTGAGTCCCATCCCAAACTCTTGTTTCCTGCCTAACTCTTACTCTTTTTACAAATCTCAAGCTAAACATCTCTTCCTCAGGGGAACCTGCCCTTCCCTAGACCAGGTTCGCCTCCCCCTGCACTGGGTTCTCTGAAAATTCGTACTTCTCCTTATATAGGGGTCCCCAGTCAGATCAGTGGTGGCATTAGATTACAAATAAAGTGCACGATAAATGTAATGCACTTGAATCATCCTGAAACCACCCCCCTACCACCCTAGGTCTGTGGAAAAACTGTCTTCCACGAAATTGATATGTGCTACATCATGTCTGACTGTGACCCTATGGACTGTAGTCTGCCAGGCTCCTCTGTCCATGGAATTTTCCAGGAAAGATTACTGGAGTGGGTTGCCATTTCCTCCTCCAGGGGATCTTCCCAACTCACGGGTGAAACCTGCATTTTTTGCATCTCCTGCACTGGCAGGTGAGTTCTTTAGCATAGCACCACCTGGAAAGCCCTATAAAATTGATCCCTGGTGCCAAAAACGTTGGAGACTGCTGCTCAATATGCCACAAATACAATAACAGGTGCCATAAATGCAATTATTTATTTAATATCTGTTTCTCAGATAGATCATAAACTCCATGAGTGCAGGGATTATGTCAGGAATCTCTAGGACTTCACCCCAATCCATAGCCAGAGGCTCCATAAGCTATTGTTGACTTGAGTTAGCATTAGTGGTGATGCACACACATATATTTGAAGTATGTTGGTGCTGGAGAAGTGGGAAGATTGGTTAGAAGCCTAAGATGGGGTCCAGCAGCAAGATATTTTGAAAACACATTTCTTTTCTATTAAAAAATCCACACATAGAGGGAGTTAGGTAACAGAGACAAAAATTCAAAGCTGAGTGGATAGGCAAGCACTCTGTCTATGAAGTTCTTTATGGAAACTTTGTTGAATAGAGAACAGAACAGAAATCAGTGTCACTGAGCAACCTAAGCTCACCTGGTTGGTACAAAAAGGTAGAAACGGAAAATGTTTGAATTCTGGCTATTGTCCAGTTTTGGGTGGACTCTGGGAGCTGGTGATGGACGGGGGGGCCTGGCATGCTGCGGTTCATGGGGTCGCAAAGAGTCGGACACAACTGAGCGACTGAACTGAGCTGAGAAGTCATTTTACGGCTCAGTACTTTCCTTTCTTTTCTGGTGAAACACAAGAAAGAGATAGGGTGTTTATGACCATTATATTGTCCTCTTTTTATACTGAGGGGGGTGGAAGTATATAGTTTAAGGGTAAAGGAACCAAACACAAGAACAAACTCCTTAATTCTAAAGAGGCAATTCTCAACAGGATCAAGAAGGGGAAGATCAGTAACATTTGACTTGAAAATTTTAAATAATTTACCATTGTTGTTCAGAAAATTAGATGTAGGGACTTTCTTAGCTTTCCAGTGGTTAAGATTCCATGCTTCTAATGCAGGGGGCACAGGTTTGAGCCCTGATGGTGGAAGTAAGGTCCCACAGGCCATGTGGCATGGCCGGAAAAAAAAAAATTAGATGTACACGATAGACAGAAAGATAAAAATTTTGCTTTATTTCTCTCTTTAAGGTGTATGTGTATATGTGTGAAAAAGAGAGAAAAATAAAACATATAGAAAAATAATAACTGGGAAAACTATGTGAATGATATATATGTGTATTTCTTTTAGCAATCTCATTTTTCTGCATATTTGAAATTTTTCACTTAAAAATATCATCATGATTAATAAAGCTTTGTATTTTCAAAATATTATACTTGGTTCATCCAGGGTGTTTGTAGAAGCTTCATTTCCCAACCCCCTACATTTCCATACCTAAGATTCTCTCTCTCTCGCTATCCATTCAGAATACATAAGAATCTTTGCTGTTGGGACCTGGCCAAACTCTCCCCTCACCGCTGCTCCCAGACATCCAGCCCGTCCAACTAAGAGCTACTGTTCTAGGGTTAGGGACCCTGGAGGCACAGACTAAAGCAGCTTATGTACCATCTTTCTCCTCAAGAGTTTCACACATTTTGAAGTTTTAGATGTAATTCTCTAATAGCTCAGTTGGTAAAGAATCCGCCTGCAGTGCAGGAGACCCTGGTTCAATTCCTGGGTAGGGAAGATCCCCTGGAGAAGGGAAAGGCTACCCACTCAAGTATTCTGGCCTGGAGAATTCCATGGACTANAGTTTCACACATTTTGAAGTTTTAGATGTAATTCTCTAATAGCTCAGTTGGTAAAGAATCCGCCTGCAGTGCAGGAGACCCTGGTTCAATTCCTGGGTAGGGAAGATCCCCTGGAGAAGGGAAAGGCTACCCACTCAAGTATTCTGGCCTGGAGAATTCCATGGACTATACAGTCCATGGGGTCGCAAAGAGTCGGACACTACTGAGCCACTTTCACTTTCACTTTCTAAAAATAGACGGTTCAACCAGGTAAGCCTCCCAAGGACCTTTCAATTGTAAATGTGCCTGAATGTGAACCAGTAAGGATTTAGAGTCTCCCGAGGAAGTTTTACAATATTGTTTCTTTTCCCTTGTGATCTGACTACTCAGATTTTTGAAGCTGGCATACACTTTTGCTTTGCTTTCTTTTCTGTCTCCCAAAAGAGCTAAGATCCAGTGTCTGCCAGGCAAAGTTGCTAGAGGTGGCATTCCTGGAAGCTCCCACCCCCAGGTGATGTCAGACCTCACGTGACCCAACCACCATGCAATGGGATGCATGACGTCATTTCAGGATGTGAGTCCTAATGCAGAGCTTGCTGCTGCTGCCACCGCTATGAATAACAAGCCATCACCATAGGCAGAGTTAACTTTGCACAGGTCAGTGGTCAAGGCTGAGTAGACAATAGACTCATCTGAAGGTCACATTGCCCCACCCTAACGCAGGGACCTTGGTGGCAGGTCACACAACATATTAAACATTCATGAAACATTCTGCAATTGCAGATCTGAAATGAAAGCAAGGTGGGTTTTCCCTGCCAAGATGTGGTATCTTGTGGCTCACATTTTGTTGAGTCAGGCACTTCAGTCAGTCAGGCTGGGGTTATGTGGGCAGATGTTGGGGTGAATCGTCACTGTCCACTGGTGGAAAGAGACTGACTCTGAATATAAAACTCATGAGTAAACAGTATGAGGACAAGAAGCCTTTAGATGAGCATTAAAAGAAGACAAGGCATACTTTAAAGACACTTGTAATTCATAATTACCTCAAAATAATTATAGATGCAGAACTTGAGGGTGGAGGGAAAAGATGAATAGTCAATATCCATCTGAAAGATAGTTATAAATAGAACAATAGAAATAATAACGATATTTTGTGTGTGGAGACTTTAGGGGCCTCTACCATAGACAGAGAGAAGTGTGTTAGTTGCTCAGTCACGTCCGATTCTTTGTGACCCCATGGACCGTAGCCCACCAGGCTCCTCTGTTCATGGGATCCTCCGGGCAAGAATACTGGAATGGGTAGACATTCCCTTCTCCAGGGGATCTTCCCAACCCAGGGATCAAACCCACATCTCCTACATTGCAGGCAGCTTCTTTACCATCTGAGCCACCAGGGAAGCCTTCTACCAGAGAATATCATGTCAGTTCAAATAGTGAATTTTATCTCTTCCCTGCAATTAACTCTGTTTCTTAAAACTAAATCTGGAGTCCAGAATGTATGTGCTTCCCTACTTACTTAACAGTTGTGTTCACCCTCCTGGCTCCCCCACTGGGCTGAGGTCCCCTTGATCACTGCCTGCTGCTGCAGCCCTCGTCTCCTAGCAACACCCAGCTCCCCACAGCTTGGGAAGTGGGGGTATCAGAGGGGCCTGGGTGGAGGGCAGAGATGAGACTGTGAGGAAGGCTCTTTGCTCCCAGGTCTAGAGTAAAGAATTGCTGCTTCATAATCTTTAATATTACAGAAGAAGGGATTTGCTTTCCTTGGCATATTGAGGACTCAGCCCAAGGGTAGTAAATCATGTGCCAAGGAGGGCGGGACTGCATTTTGGTGCCAGAAGCAGAGTTCTGTTTGAGAGATGCCTAGTAATTCTTTCTCTACTTGCCCTAAGGACTGATGAAGAAATAGTTTAAATGTATTGTCTTTTTGGCACACAAACAGACTGTTAGGGTGTGCTTCAGTTGTTCTTTGGGAATAATGTCATTTCAGAGTCTGATAATATTTTAGGATCATGCGGCTCAAGTATCTCATCTTCTGTAACCTGGTAAGTTGAGGCCCTGGGAAGTTCGATGACTCACTTGGGCTCTCCCAGTAAGGAAGGGTGAAGTCGGGACTAGAGTACTACCACTCACGGCTCAGTCTTATGCTCCTTCCAGAGTCAGTGTAGAGGTGCATCGGGCCATGATGGCTGACATCATGGTCAAGGTCATGGGTTGCAAAACAGCTGGCTATTTTCAGGGATACGGCCCGTGTTGTAGACGGAGCAGAACTAACTGAAACATACGGCCTGTGCTCTTGGCCACACTAGCAACATGTTCTCCTTGGTTGGGCTAACCAGGACAGACACCAGTGAGGAAGTGGCAAAAATCAGTGAAAACAACAACTAACCATCACTCACCCACAAATCTTGCATTGAAAGATGGACTCTGGGCTTATCCCTTTGTTTATGGTCAGAGGGAAGGTGATACCACGCTATGAAACTGTCTCTGTACTCAACAAGTTTTTGTTATGACAAAAATCTACCTCAAACTTTTTTTTTATTTTAAAAAATGTTTACTTTGATTGGACCATTTTTAAAGTCTTTGTTGAATTTGTTACAATATTGTTTCCATTGTTTATGTTATGGTTTTTTCGGCTTCGAGGCATGTGGGATCTTACCTCCTGGACCAGGGATCAAACCCACATCCCCTGCATTGGAAGGCAAAGTCTTAATCACTGGACCACCCCGAGAAGTCCTTAAAGCTATTTTTAAATGACAACAAAAGGAACTGATCTCAGCTCTTGTCAGTTCAGTTCAGTCACACATATAGCTCATGGAGCTAAGTATAATAATTAGGGTCACTCAAAGAACGAGAGAACCTGAATAATCAGAATCAGGAATTGGGAGTCAGTCCTTCATTTGGCATTTATCTCTGGGTCTGTGGTTAACTTTTGTATCCTCCTACAGCAAGTCTTCTCCGTTTAGTTAGAAAGTGGACCACAGTCATCTAACTTTATATCTTTCTGGCACCATAACCCCTGAGACAAGACAGTTGTTCCTCCAATTTCAAACTTGGAAATCCCAGGAAAGGACTCTGATAGGCTCAGCTGGGGGCTTCCCTGCTAGCTCAGCTGGTTGGGAAGTTCTTCTGGAGAAGGGATAGGCTACCCACTCCAGTATTCTTGGGCTTCCCTGGTGGTTCAGATGATAAAGAATCCGCTGGCAATGCGGGAGACCTAGGTTTGATCCCTGGGTTGGGAAGATGCCCTGGAGGAGGGCATGGTAACCCACTCCAGTATTCTTGCCTGNCTACCCACTCCAGTATTCTTGGGCTTCCCTGGTGGTTCAGATGATAAAGAATCCGCTGGCAATGCGGGAGACCTAGGTTTGATCCCTGGGTTGGGAAGATGCCCTGGAGGAGGGCATGGTAACCCACTCCAGTATTCTTGCCTGGAGAATCCCCATGGATAGAGAAGCTTGGTGGGCTACAGACCATGGGGTCGCAAAGAGTCGGACACGACTGAGTGACTAAGCACAGCAGCACAGGCCCAACTAGATGTTATATCTTCCCCTGAATCATCACTGAGTTGGGAGAAACAGGAAATTATGATTAGCCAGACCTATGCTACAGGTTCATGCCTCAGAGTGGGGTTGGAAGAGGGAATAAGGGGTAATAGGAAAGCTTGCTTGTATAGCAGAAAGACCACAGCTACACCAGCTCCTTCCATTGCATCTTGATCTCTGTAGGTGCGGTTATTCAGCAAAATTGCCATTACTTCATGCCACCCCCTCCCTCTAGCCCACATGCACAGATATGAACTATTAATAAACTTGGATGATGACTTTGGTGGTCCAGGGGTATCTTGGCGAGTTAAACAGCCTTGTCAAAATCAATCTGTATCAATGAACCCTGCAAGAACCTTCCAAGGACAGGAGGGCAAGAGGCACTGTATAGTAAGTTCCCTACATATGAATGAGTTCCATTCTGAGAGCAAGTTCAGAAGTCCAATTTGTTCATAAGTCCAACAAAGTTAGCCTAGGTACCCAACTAACACAATTGGCTATATGGTACTGTACTGTAGTAGGTTTATAATACTTTCCACACAAATAATACATAAAACAGACACAAAAAGAAGACATTTTAAATCTTACAGTATAGTACTTTGAAAAATCCAGTAATACAGTACAGCAGCTGACATACAAGGGCTGGCATCGAGTAAACAGGCAGGAAGAGTTACTGATTGGAGGAGGGAAAAGAGGTTGAGAAGGTAAAGCTGAAAATCATCAGCAATAGGAGATGGAGGGCAAGCTGCAATTTCACTTAGGCCCTATGGTGGAATTCACGTTCACATCTTTGACAGTTCACAACTTGAAGTTCATATGCAGGGGACTTACTGTCCAGGGATTAAGAGTGCTAGGAGAGAAAGCAAGTGGTCTGGGTTTTGTCACTAACCAACTCTGTGACTTTAGGCAAGTCCTTTCAACGCTCCGTCTGTTTATAAAATGGGAGAAGCTGGCCCAAGAGATCACCAAGTTCCATCTAGCCCTTTGCTTCAGGTGCAACACAGGTGCTGCTACAGAGCATATGTGTCACTGCCCCCTCTAGTGGCTAAAGTAGGAAAAGCCTACTTCCAGCTTCGAATGAAGAGGGGAACAACTTTCTCCCCCCAGCCTGACAAGCACATTTCCTCGGAAGAAGTTTTAAAGGCCTAGTTCTGGGGGCAGAGAGACACCGTAGCTTTCTCAATAGAAGCCCTGGAGAAATGCCAAGGGCAGCCTCGCTCCTGCCGAGAAATGTAGCAGAAACCCTGACATTGTGATTCTCCACGTCACTACGTGTGTCCAACCGAGGTGGTAGAAATAAGAAACTGACCACAGAGGGAAAAAAAAAATTGTAGAAGAGTGTAAACACTTCTGCAGACAGTAGAGGACGAGAGGGAGAGAGAAGTTAGTCTCGCGAATGCTATTGATCGAGATTCATTTGTTTTGAAGTGCTTATTGAGCAGCTACTGTTGTTCTAGGCGCTGACTGATTGATGGCCCTAAGGATAACGGAATTCACAGTTTCAGTCCTCCCAAAGCTTATATTCTAATATAGGATATACACAGTACATATGGATGGATACAAAAACAGTGTCCATAAATATAAGGATAGTAAATGCCGGAAAGTGAAAATCTAAGGTGCTCTCTGAGCTCACAAGGAGGGGCCCAGCCCTTGACTTTGGTATCAGAGAAGATCTCTCTAAGGAAGTTATCTTTAAGCTCAGTTTAAAGAGTGCTAACAGGGCTTCCCTGGTGGGTCAGTTGGTTAAGAATTCGCCCACAATGCGGGAGACCTGGGTTCAATCCCTGGGTTGGGAACGGCTACCCACTCTGGTATTCTTGCCTGGAGTATTCCATGGACAGAGGAGCCTGGCGGGCTACAGTCCATGGGGTTGCAAAGAATCGGACATGACTGAGCAACTTTCACTTTCAACAGTGTGCTATTTTGATATACAAGTGTACGTACATCTTCTTATTATACATATATATTTATACATAAATATAGTTATTGTTGTTCAGTCGCTAAGTCGTGTCTGATTCTTTGTGACCCCCCGAATTACAGCACGCTAGACTTCCCTGTCCTTCACCATCTCCCCGAGTTTGCTTAAATTCATGTCCATTTAGTCAATGATGCCATCCAACTGTCTCATCCTCAATCGTCCCCTTCTCATCTTGCCCTCAGTCTTTCCCAGCATCAGGGTCTTTCCAAATGAGTCGACGCCTCGCATCAGGTGGCCAAAGTATTAGAGCTTCAGCTTCAGCTGAATGTCCTTCAGCATCAGTCCTTCCTATGAATATTCAATGTTGATTTCCTTTAGGATTTACTGGTTTCATCTCCTTGATGTTCAAGGGACTCTCAAGAGTCTTCACCAGCACCACAGTTCAAAAGCATCCATTCTTCAGCACTCAGCCTTCTTTCTGGTCCAATTCTCACATCCATACATGACTGGAAAAAACATAGTTTTGACTATATGGACCTTTGTTGGCGAAGTGATGTCTGCATTTTAATACAATGTCTAGGTTTTACAATCGTTTTTCTTGCAAGGAGCAAGCATCTTTCAACTTCACGGCTCCAGTTACTGTTTGCATTGATTTTGGAGCCCCCCAAAATGAAATCTGACACTGTTTCCACTTTTTCCCCTTCTATTTGCCATGAAGTCATGGGACTGGATGCCATGATTTTAGTTTTTTAAATGTTGAGTTTTAAGCCAGCTCTTTCACTCTCCTCTTTGACCTTCATCAGGAGGCTCTTTAGTTCCGCTTCATGTTCTACCATTAAAGTGGTATCATCTGCATATCTGAGGTTGTTGATATTTCTCCCAGCAATCTTGATTCCAGATTGAGCTTCATCCAGCCCAGCATTTCATATGATGTACTCTGCATATAAGTTAAATAAGCAGGGTGACAACATACAGCCTNGCATATCTGAGGTTGTTGATATTTCTCCCAGCAATCTTGATTCCAGATTGAGCTTCATCCAGCCCAGCATTTCATATGATGTACTCTGCATATAAGTTAAATAAGCAGGGTGACAACATACAGCCTTGACGTACTCTTTTCCCAATTTTGAATCAGTCCATTGTTCCCTGTCCGGTTCTAAGTGTTGCTTCTTGTCCTGCATACAGGTCTCTCAGGAGGCACCTAAGATGGTCTGCTAGTCCCATCTCTTTAAGAATATTCCACAGTTTGTTGTGATTCACACAGTCAAAGGCTTTACTGTAGTCAAAAAAGCAGAAGGTGATGTTTTTTGAAATTCCCTTGCTTTTTCTGTGATCCAGCCTATGTTGGCAATAAGGATAGTAAATGCCAGAAAGTGCAAGCTGCTTCCCTCCAACTCTGCAGCCTCATCTGTTGAATTCATTCAGAATGTAGTGTTTCAGACTTCGATATGGAGACAAGGGGCAGGAAGAAGGTTGGTGCTAAGTCAATGTCCTGCATAGAGTAGGTTCTTTTTTTTTTTCTTAAGAAAGGCCTGCTTTTTTAAAAATTAATTTGGCTGCACCAGTTGCAGCCCCCTGGATCTTCAGTCTTCGTTGTGGCATGCAAGCCTTTAGTGTTGGCACGTGGGGTATAATTTCCCAGCCAGGGATTGAACCCAGGGTCCCTGCTTAGGGAGTGCAGTGTCTTAGCCACTGGACTACCACGAAGTCCCCAGAGTAGGTTCTTAATGAGCGCTTAACGAAGGTTTGGTTGAATGGATGTGTGAACAAAGAGCTTAGCCTGCTGGTGTATCCAACAACTAGGTGATGACAGGGGTGTCACGCCCATCAGAAACCTGAGATGCTGACAGTGTTTTAAGACTCAGAAGAGATCTTCAGTTGCAAGCACAGTCACCTCCATTTCATTGCTGTTGGCCATCCTCAGTCCTCAGCATTGCAGGCTTCCTGTGTCCCACTGCTGAGACTCTTGGATAAAGTATGACTTTCCGTGATTCTAAAGATGAAGAAAAACCAACCCCAGTTCAGTGATAGGTGGTCTGAGGGCCACTGAACCAGGTGCCAAGATAGGACAGGAACTGAAATCACTCTCTCCCACAACTGAGACTTTGTTTCATAGAGTCAGCACATTTATCAAGGAGAATATATTGGGAATTAAGTCATTTTCAACACACTAAAGGCCTTATTTAAAGGAAGACTAATGCGGGTTCCTTTTTCAAAATTAAGATTTCCTACTGGTTTCTGTGTGTGGACTTTCCCCACCAGGTTTTCTAAAAATGTGGTTGACCTTTAAGGCAGAAATTTGTGTTGGAAAACAAGCTTCAGTTTCTGAAAATAAAAAATTTTAAGAGTCATCATCCTATACCCATAAGGATTCTTTCTTGCAAACAGTCCAAAACAACCCCAATTGCTCTAAGGAAAATGGGCATTGGTGAAAATGAGAGGTATGTCACACAGAATCACAATAAGGCTGAAGAACCAGTTCGGGGTAATGAATCCAGAAAGAAGCCTGAAATCGCATTACAGAATGGGCTCCTGCAGCCTGACCCCACCCCCCCACACACACACCGTGCCCCACATTGCAACTTGCACCACTGAGAGTGCATTGGTGAGATTACCTTCAACACTAACTACCAGAGACCCCCAATTACAAGACTGTAAATAAGAGAAAGACAAGAAAGACCCTTCTTTATTGTTTTGAAGCCTGGAGCCTCAAGGCTGACAGGTAAACTCCGTTCCTCGGAGCCCCTCTATGTGCATGTTCCCCCGTGCAGTCTCTGTCACTATGGTTACCTCATGATTTGTGATCGCTGTTCCAATTCAGCCATCCTGAGCCCCACTCTAGCCAACATAAAGAAGGAAGGGATGAAGTCCCAGCTGTCCTTTATTTTTTATTTGAAATCTTTTGCATTCCTATACACTAACAATGAAAGATCAGAAGGAAACAGCCATATAGAGAGCAGTACAGAGGCTCCAGCTGTCCTTTAGAAAGAGGCAACCAGGAAGAAGCCAGAAAGAGCTCCCCTGTACTGTGCACTGGCCAGAACTAGTCAATCCCTGCCTCAGTGGAGCAGGGTGATATGGTCTTTATCCTGAGTGGCATGCGCTCACTTAAAAAGAAAGAGGTTTAGAGGAGACACTTACACTGTTGGTGGGAATGCAAACTAGCACAGCCACTATGGAGAACAATGTGGAGATTCCTTAAAAAACTGGAAANCTCAGTGGAGCAGGGTGATATGGTCTTTATCCTGAGTGGCATGCGCTCACTTAAAAAGAAAGAGGTTTAGAGGAGACACTTACACTGTTGGTGGGAATGCAAACTAGCACAGCCACTATGGAGAACAATGTGGAGATTCCTTAAAAAACTGGAAATAGAACTGCCACACGACCCAGCAATCCCACTGCTGGGCACACACACTGACATAACCAGAATTGAAAGAGACACGTGTACCCCAATGTCCATTGCAGCACTGTTTACAATAGCCAGGACATGGAAGCAACCTAGATGTCCATTAGCAAACGAATGGATAAGGAAGCTGTGGTACATATACACAACGGAATATTACTCAGCTACTTAAAAGAATGCATTCAAGTCAGTTCCGATGATGTGGATGAAACTGGAGCCTATTGTATAGAGTGAAGTAAGCCAGAAAGAGAAACACGAGTACAGTACATTAGCACATACATATGGAGTTTAGAAACAGGGTAACTATGACCCTATATGCAAGACAGCAAAAGAAACACAGATGTAAAGAACAAACTTTTGGACTCTGTGGGAGAAGATGACGGTGGGGCCATATGAGAGAACAGCATTAAAACATGTTTATTACCATATGTAAATGATGGCCAGTGCAAGTTCGATGCACGAACCAGGCACTCAAAGCTGGTGCTCTGGGACAACTCAGAGGGATGGCGTGGGGAGGGACGTGAGAGGGAGTTTCAGGATGGCGGTACACATGCCTACCCATGGCTGACTCATGTCGATGCATGGCAAAAACCACCACAGTTTTGCGGAGTAATTAGCCTTCAATTATAATAACAAATAAGTTTTAAAAAATAAGAGGTTTGGGGGAGAAATATTGGGTATAAGATAGGCTCAAAGATGTATTGTACAATATGGGGAATATAGTCAATATGTATAATAACTATAAATGGAAAGCAAACTTTAAAAACTGTATAAAAATGAAAAAAAAAAAAAA
>SJYX01006096.1:80891-92083 GCA_006410675.1 Oreotragus oreotragus | reverse complement strand
TTACACGAACTCCCAAACAGGATTTCACACATATCTTCATAGTTTTGAGAGACACAAAACAATCAAATCTGATTTTTCGTTTTGTTAACCAATAAGAAAGTGAACTATGTCCTGTACTATGTTAAACATTGAAGGTAATACAAATTATAGAAAGAAGTTAAAATGGGAGAATCCTGTTTCTGCTTCTAAAATGGGAGAATCTGTTTCTGCTTCTTTAAATAAATTCATTTGTATATAAAAAAAGGTCAAATTATGTAACTTTCAATAGGTGAGGTGTATGGTATGTGAATTGTATCTTAAGGAGGCTATCATTAAATGTCAATGATAAAATCTAGTTGATGGACATAAAAGGTGTTTACTGTAAATTTGGAATTTTCCTGGTGGTCCAGTGGTTAAGACTCCATGCTTACAATGCAGGGTGTGTGGGTTCAATCCCTGGTAAGGGAACTAAGGTCCCACATGCCTCATGCTGCAGCCCAAAACTGGGCTTCCCAGGAGGTCAAGAATCTACCTGCCAATTCAGGAGACACTCGGGTTTGATCCCTGGGTGGGGAAGATCCCCTGGAGGAAGGAAATGGCAACCCACTCCAGTATTCTTGCCTGGAGAATCCCATGGACAGAGAAGACTGGTGGGCTATGGTCGATAGGGTCGCAAAGAGTGAGACATGACTGAAGCAACTTAGCATGCATGCATTGTAAAATTATTTCAAGTTTGCTTGAAACACTTCGAAAACTTTTAAAATAAAATGATCTTAACAAAACTGAAATAAATCGAAAGGGGATTAATGTAGCAAAAAGTTAAACATTTAAAAATGCACACTTTTAGTATGTTAGCTTCTGTAAGCACCATGTACAACTGGTATTAATATACCTTAAGTCCTGGACCACACCAGCATTCATGTATGATTTCAGCAAAAATAATTTTGGTATGTGCATCCTCTTTGTTTTACACTCTCTAGGATTATTTCAAGACTGTACACAAATTTGAGGTTCATAAGCTTCAAAGATGGACATGAATTTGAGTATTTTGGTATTACATGCAGCTTTTGCTACTTAATAATAGTACTTAATGACAGGCTATCTAGAACTTTCTCCATCCAATGCAGACACCTTACTTGACATTTCTTCTCTAAGAACTCTTTGCAAGCTCACAAAGCGAATGTGGCCACAACTAGCTCTCCCTGTTCTCCTGACTATATTTCATCCTACATATAAATTAGATCTGGACATTGAGGCATCTCAGGCCTTGACTCTGGGCTCTATTTCAGCTTCTGTAACACTTACTGACATCCTGAAATGGAGCTCAGAGTCAAGGCCTGAGACAGAGAGCCCCATCTGTAGTGGGAAAACACAGCAAAGTTACACGGCAAAGGATGTAGATATAATGGGAGCCCAAGAGTACCAGTCAGTAAGGCTGTCCGTCCAGTATAGGAAAAAGTGAAGGTGAAAGTGTTCATTGCTCCATCGTGTCTGACTCTTTGTGATCCCATGGACTGTAGACTGCCAGGCTCCTCTGTCCATGGGATACTCTGGGCAAGAATACTGGAGTGGGTAGCCATTCTCTTCTCTAGGGATCTTCCTGACCCAGGGATTGAACTCAGGCCTCCTGCATGGCAAGCAGATTCTTTACCATTTGAGCCACCAGGGAAGCCTGTCTAGTACATGCACCAACACAAAATCACTCTTCCTCTGCTCTCTGCCTCTCCTCTTTTCTTACTCTGATTCGTTACCATTCCCTTCAATTCTGTGAGCTCTCCATACCCTCCAAGCTTCTCCTCTGTCTTCCGTTAATTAAAATTGATTTGGGTTGCTTACTATCAAAGAATGCTAGTGGAAACTTTCTTGAAGTTCAATATAATTATGCTTACTATATATGCTGTTGTATTCTTTTATTTCCTTAGATTTCCAAAAACAAGAGTAAGAAATGATTATTTTCAGAACTGAGTGCCTCTGCGTGTTGGTTTTTTTAACTTATAAATTCAAAATGGATTTTCACACACTTCAGGTTTATACAGAGTCAGCAATTCAACAGTAAATTTAATGAGCATCTGACATATTCACGATAATGGTACCTAACACTCTTATTTTCCCACCATCATTTTATTTACCTTTAAAACCAATAAAAGTATAAAGTTATCTCCCTCATTTGTTTAGCTGCTCATGATCTGCCTTCTCCGTAACATGTGAGCCTGGTGATAGGAGAAGCATGGTCTCTTTCGTTCATCTTATTCTCAGCGTCTAGGACAGTGTCAGCACATGGAAGTCTTAGTAAATTATCCATTCAATTGCCTAAACTCACTTGGTAGATTCAGCATACAGTGTTATTTATTTACTTATTCTGTACACTGGTTGCAGTAATTTTATATATTTATTTTTAGTTGTGAGGCTTACGGGATCTTAGTTCTCTGATCAGGGATCAAACCTGGGCCATATGCAGTGGAAGTGCAGAGTCCTAACCACTGAACCACCAGGGAGTTTCCAACATACAATTTTAAAAACTGTCGCTTTTAAGCAAATTTACCAACTATTATTGATACAATTTAAAAAATGTTCATTTTCTAACTCAACTGTAAGAGTTAGAAAGCTTTATTCTTGTTACCACATAGGGTTCAGGGGGTGGGGGAAAGAAACATCTTCATTGTGGTTATCATAATTGCTGATGGATTGTGGGCTCTAAACCCCACAAAGTTTAAGGAGATAAACCGATTAAGAATGGATATGAAGAGAAGCCCAAAATAGATAATGAGGTTACACAACTTTATTCAGAGGGACCAAAAAAAAAAAAAGTGGAAACGAAAACTCCAAAGTTGAGTATATTTGCTTTACCAAGATGTTGGTTTCGGTTTTTCCAGTGACAGCCTTGTGATAAAACTAGAAGACAAAACGAGGCTAAGACATCTGTGATAGATTTCAAAATGGCTACAGATTGTTTCTTACCTATGTGCGACCCTAAGCACTATGACTCTATAGCTGTTCCTACTAAGAAAGATGGTCTACATCTGCATATTTTGAACCTGGGTTCAGTCATGCAATTTGTTTTAGCCTGAGGAGCCTGGTGGGCTACAGTTCAAGGGGCTGCAAAGAGTTGGACACGACTGAGCATGCACACGCCACACCATGAGACATCAACATACTTGATGTAAGTAGATCCAAGAGAAATGTGAGTGGATCAAGATTTTTCCTGTCTTGCTTTGTTAGAACCTGAAGACCACATGCCTGTGATAGCCTCCTGGACAATAGCGCATTGCAGATTGCAGGGAGCCAAGAAACAGGTTGAATCAGCTCAGCCCTACTCTCACCAAGGGAGTTTCTGGAGAAGCTTTAAACAGGACTTAACCCAATCCAACAATGGCCAGTCATGTGAGTGATACCTTTGTAAACCATTCAGCCTTGACCAAGCCAGCCCAGACCAAGAGAACTATCCAAACAACTCACAGAAGCATGAGAAATAATAAATGTTTAATGTTTTAACCATGATGTTTTCCTGTGGTTTGTTAGACAATAAAGCTACTATTCCTCTGAAATAGTAGTTCTTAACAAGAAGAGGGCTGAAAACATCACCAGTACTAAGGCAGTAAAAAACCTTAAAACTCGAAATTAGAAATATAACAACTGGAAACCTATAGTAATAAAGTGGAGATTATAAGATGACTCTTTTAGTTTTAAATTCTAAGGCTTCAGTTTCTTTAAGGAACTAATCAAACTGTCCCTTTTTTTAAAATGGTTAATTAAATTTTTGTGAAAATAAATATTGCACAGAAAGACTGATATGGATAAATTTGCTAAGCTGATCACTGGCATCTATTTTAAACTGATACTGTTTAGTGATAACAGGCTGGATTTGTTTTCTTAAATAACCAAGAAATCAGATTCCTCTCTTGGAAATAATTCTAAAAGAGTGGCATTATTAGGCAAAGGACTAACTTTTTTTCTATTTTCCTGCCCTATTTGGCACATCAAAAGATAAATTTAAAGTAATTTTCCAATGTTTCAGTACAGAATATTAGTGTTACATGTAAAATGTGGGCTGATACAATCCACTAATAATACTTTCTGGGCTTTTCAGTCAGAGAATCTCTTTCTCTCACTTGTAGCTCAGAAGAGATTTTATCATGTGCTCTCTTACTGTAGCCAGGAGACCTCATATAAGCCCCTATTTCCCAACTGATAACTTTAGAAATTCTGATGACTTTCATCTAAGAAAGGCAATAAAGAAATGTACAAGGATGTTCAAGTTAAAGTTTTGATTTAGAGAGATGATACAACAGCTGTGACATCCCAAAACCCAATCACCACCTGCAAACTGTGTAAAAGCTGTACTAAGAAAATTTTCCTGGAGCCCTGAACTGCCTTGTCCAGTAAAAGAATATTAAGTGCCCTGCAGAGAGAAGAGATATGTTGGGAATGATCACGTGTAGAGAAGGTTGGTTGCCATGTGGGACTGGGGGTGAGGGTGAGGGGTAACAGAGGTGGAGGGTATAGGGAAGGTGCCTCACGCACAGGGAAGGGGTTTCTCTGGACTCTGGGGAGGATGACAACGTTCCTTGTTGTGGTTGCTGAGTTGAAAGAAATGAAAAAAGCAAGAGTAGTGAATTAAGTTTTATTTGGGGAGAAAAGGGAGACTATAGTCCGGGAAACCGTATTTGAGATAGTTCTGAGAAACTGCTCCAGGAGGCAGGGGAAGGAGCTAGGATATACAGAAGTTTTGCAACAACAGGCAGGTAGTCTGAATGTCAAATGATGATTGTTAATTAAAGAAAACCAGACATCTCAGCTTAATAATTTTAGTACTTTTCTATATATGAGAAGATGCATATGGACTCATTGAAATGATTCTTTTGAAATGTGCCTCAGCTTTCTGGGGCCAGTAGCTTATATTTTCACATCTTGAGTTTCTTCAGGGATCACCATAGGGAGTGGCTGCTAGATGGCAGATATTCTTTTCAGCCTTGAGTTTCCTCAAGGCTTACCAGCTCATGTTGGAGGGCCACGATCATTGATGACTGTGACATCCTTTGTTTACTGATGTGGCAGGAAATATTCCATTTCTCACAGGTCTTAGAGAACTTACACTGCCTTCCACCCTGGGAGCCAACACAGATTGTCCTGAGCCACAGCTATGTAGGCAGTCTCTCTGGACAAGATGTACCTTGAGGAAGAGGGAGCTGGTGTGACCTCAGGAAACAATAACCTGGAGGTGAGCTCCTTGGTGTTCCTAGGAGCAGAGGAAGGCTACCAGGAACCAAGGCAGGCAATTCCCCAGCCCACTAGGTGACCTGCACAGGAGTCATTCAGCACCAAGCTCTGCGGGCCTGAATGACACAGCAGTGACAACCGAAGTCTGCTTCACACCCATGCCAGGTCCCAGGGTCAGTTCTCGAAATTACTCGTTCTTATAGGAATTGCCCGGGTCTCTGAGCTCCAGCATTGGAGGAGGAATCAGCATTGGAAGAGGAGAGGACTAAGGGGAGAAAATGAAAAAACAGAGTAGCTGCAAAGCACTGCATCCCTGGCCCCAACTGGGTGCTCCCAACCAGCAGGAAAGGGGTTGGGAATGTGACATGAAGCCAAGTTGAGTTTTGACGCATTGTACATTTAAATATTGGAATTAAGATGGTTTATGACTTAAATCACTATAGTCTCATAATGTAAGAGGGAGCAAAAGAGAGGGAGCAGAAAAGCTCAAAAGAGAAGGGCTTGCTGAAAATTTTATCTGGAGAAAAATGAAAACAGTACACAAGAAAAACTGCAATTTGACAACATCACAAGTCCAGCCTGTTGAATGTACTGGTTATGCTAATGACGTTTGGTTTATAAGTGCTGTTGTAAATATATTTTGCAGAGATTTATATGTGAGGAGCTTCTAGCAGACTGTAGGTAAGTACAGTCTTTCTCCCTATTCAACACTTATTATGGGCTTTCAGTTCAGTCACTCGGTCGTGTCTGACTCTTTGCAACTCCATGGACTGCAGCATGCCAGGCCTCCTGGTCCATCATCAACTCCCGGAGTCCACCCAAACCCATGTCCATCAAGTCGGTGATGCCATCCAACCATCTTATCCTCTGTCATCCCCTTCTCCCCCCGCCTTCAATCTTTCCCAGCATCAGGGTCTTTTCCAATGAGTCAGTTCTTCACATCAGGTGGCCAAAGTACTGGAATTTCAGCTTCAGCATCAGTCCTTCCAATGAATATTCAGGACTGATCTCCTTTAGGATTGACTTGGATCCCCCCAGATTCATTTGGAGTCCTTTACTCTGATTCGTAAGAATGTAAGTGGAATTGGAGACAGAGATTTTAAAGGGCCATTAAGTTAAAATGAGGTCATTTGAATGGGTCTTAATCCAATATGACTGGTGTCTTAATAAAGAGGATACTAGGACACAGACAGCATACACAGAGGAAAACCACGTGAAGACACAGGCAAAATACAGCCATATACAAGCCAAGGGGAAAGGACACAGAAGAAACCAATCTTGCGGACACCTTGATCTTTAACTTCTAGCCTCCAAAACTGTGAAAATAAACTTGTTCTTAAGCCCTAGGAAACTAATACAACACTCTACACAGACAGGGAGAGAAGAGGAATTAAGTGGCTGAATACAATGGTTCTAGTATTCATCACTGCTGTAACAGTATTTAAGGCTTTCTGGAGCTTTCATCAACTTTTCATCATCACTCTGATTTTTTGAGTGGGAATCATTTATATTAATCAATCAGATGTAGATATAGGGTGGGGCTTCTTGGGAGTCAAAATACATCTTCCCAGGACCAGATCGGAAATTTCAGTCCTGCCTGCTTTCAGAGGAATTAGGTTTGATATCATAGAAAAATAAGAATTGTATTTTAAATTCACAGTCTATTTTCCTCTTGTTTCTAGTGCCTTGGCAAATGGTTGAAAACAATTTGGACTGGAAGCAAGCTCAACCACTGCAGAAGACATTAAAGGACGTGACTTGTCAATGTGGAGAAGGGTTTTTAAATGCACTTGGACGTGTTATATAGCTATTGTTAAAAGGTATAGCTCACTGAAACGAAAATCATTGTTTTATAGGCATTAGGCAACATTTAATGGACTGTCTTTAATAAACTCATTTACCAGGCCAGTTAACTCATTAACTTAGGAATGCTTTTTTTCCATTGAATTATTCAGGAAATTCTACCAGAAATTTCACTAATTGCATACTATAGATATTGAAGTTCTCATAGAGGTTATAAAGTCACTTGTAAAAACCTACCTTAAAATATTTTAAGCTAATTCATTTTTTTCATTATGGTTTACTATAGGATATTGAATATAGTTCCCTGTGCTATACAGTAGGACCTTGCTGTTTATTTTATATGCAGTACTCTGTATCTGCTAATCCCAAGCTCCCAATCCATCACTCTTCTACCCTTCTTCCCCCTTGGCAACCTGAAGTCTGTCGTCTATATCTGTGAGTCTGTTTCTGTTTCATAGATGGGTTCATTTGTGTTATATTTTAGGTTCCACACATAAGTGGTACCATATGGTGTTTGTCTTTCTCTTTCTGACTTACTTCACTTAGTATGATAATCTCTAGGACCATCCCTGTAGCTGCAAATGGAATTATTTCATTCTTTTTTTTTTTTTTTTTCTTGACTGAGTAATAATACTCCATTGTATATATACTGGGGAAGGCAATGGCATCCCACCCCAGTACTCTTGCCTGGAAAATCCAATGGACGGAGGAGCCTGGTGGGCTGCAGTCCATGGGGTCGCTAACAGTTGGACAGACTGAGCGACTTCACTTTCACTTTTCTCTTTCATGCATTGGAGAAGGAAATGGCAACCCACTCCAGTATTCTTGCCTGGAGAATCCCAGGGACGGGGGAGCCTGGTGGGCTGCCGTCTATGGGGTCACACAGAGTCGGACACGACTGAAGTGACTTAGCAGCAGCAGCAGTATATATACTAATATATTCCACATCTTTTTTATCCACTAACTATCGTGGACATTTAGATTGCTTCCACATCATGGCTGTTGTAAATAGTGATGCTCTGAAGACAGGGATGTATATATCTTTTTGATTTATAGTTTTGTTTGGATATATGCCCAGGAGTGGGATTGCAGAATCATATGGTTGCTCTAATTTTAGTTTTTGAAGAAACTCCCTATTGTTTTCCATAGTCACTGAACCAATTTACATTTCCACCAATAATGTAGAAGTGTTCTTTTTTGTCCACACCCTCTCCAGCATTTATTCATAGGCTTTTTAATGATGACCATTCTGACTGGTATGAGGTGGGACCTCATTGAAGTTTTGCTTGCATTTCTCTAATAACTAGCATTGTTGACCATCTTTTCATGTTAGGCTAATTTTAATTCCACTTCTGCAATTTGCAAGTAAATCCAAACAGTCCATCCTAAAGGAGATCGGTCCTGGGTGTTCATTGAGGGACTGATGTTGAAGCTGAAACTCTAATACTTTGGCCACGATGTGGAGAGCTGACTCATTTGAGAAGACCCTGAGGCTGGGAGAGATTGAGGGCAGGAGGAGAAGGGGACAGCAAAGGATGAGATGGTTGGATGGCATCAATGACACAATGGACATGGGTTTGGGTGGACTCTGGAAGTTGGTGATGGATAGGGAGGCTGGTGTGTTGCAGTTCATGGGGTCGCAAAGAGTCAGACACAACTGAGTGACTGAACTGAACTGAACTGAATGTAGTTTAACCAAGTACTTACACAAATACTTAAGCAGATCCACAGCTATATATCTTTTAGGGTGGGGGAAGGGATATACATGATACTTGTTGGCATCCCTGTTGACACTTGTATGCACAAATGCAAAGCCAGCAAACAGTCAAATAAAGCTCTTAAATTTTCACATAGAATGGCAACTGTTTCAGTCAAAAGACATCTACTTAGAGATGGAAATAGAAAATCTCCTTTATTATCCATATTATAATATTCATAAGTATAACTATAATGATCTCAATGTTTGAAAGACAATCACTTTGCTTATTTTAAAGGAGACTGACAACTTGAAAAGTTGTCTATTTTAATTAATTTACAAAAACTCACCATTGTGACATAGGTCAGAGTTTGAGTTATTTATAAAGTTTTTTCTCCTAAGTAGCAAAACAAAAACAAAAACAAAAAAACAGCTTAATTGTACACCTGAATAACTGCAAAATCTGAGTTAGTACTATCCAAATTAATAAATCAGATTGATTATATTCTTTGCAGTCAAAGATGGAGAAGGTCTATACAGTCAGCAAAAACAAGACCGGGAGCTGACTGTGGCTCAGATCATGAACTCCTTGTTGCCAAATTCAGACTTAAATTGAAGAAAGTGGGGAAAACCACTAGGCCAACAGGTATGATCTAAATTAAATCCCTTATGATTATACAGTGGAAGTGAGAAACAGATTTAAGGGACTAGATCTAATAGAGTGCCTGAAGAAAATATTCTTTGCAGTCAAAGATGGAGAAGGTCTATACAGTCAGCAAAAACAAGACCGGGAGCTGACTGTGGCTCAGATCATGAACTCCTTGTTGCCAAATTCAGACTTAAATTGAAGAAAGTGGGGAAAACCACTAGGCCAACAGGTATGATCTAAATTAAATCCCTTATGATTATACAGTGGAAGTGAGAAACAGATTTAAGGGACTAGATCTAATAGAGTGCCTGAAGAACTATGGATGGAGGTTCGTGACATTGTACAGGAGATAGGGATCAAGACCATCCCCAAGAAAAAGAAATGCAAAAGAGCAAAATGGCTGTCTGAGGAGGGCTTACAAATAGCTGTGAAAAGAAGAGCAGTGAAAAGCAAAGGAGAAAAGGAAAGATACACCCATTTGAATGCAGAGTTCCAAAGAATAGCAAGGAGAGATAAGAAAGCCTTCCTCAGTTTTCAGTGCAAAGAAATAGAGGAAAGCAACAGAATAGGAAAGACTAGAGATCTCTTCAAGAAAATTAGAAATATCAAGGGAACATTTCATGCAAGTTCAGTTCAGTCACTCAGTTATGTCCGACTCTTTGAGACCCCATGAACTGCAGCACGCCAGGCCTTCCTGTCCATCACCAACTCCCAGAGTCCACCCAAACCCATGTCCATTGTGTCATTGATGCCATCCAAACATCTCATTCTCTGTTGACCCCTTCTCCTCCTGCCCTCAATCTCTCCCAGCCTCAGGGTCTTCTCAAATGAGTCAGCTCTCTGCATCGTGGCCAAAGTATTGCAGTTTCAGCTTCAATATCAGTCCCTCAAATGAACACCCAGGACCGATCTCCTTTAGGATAGACTGGTTGGAACTCCTTTCAGTCCAAGGGACTCTCAAGAGTCTTCTTCAACACCACGGTTCAAATGCATCAATTCTTCGGCGCTCAGCTTTCTTTCTATTCCAACTCTCATGTCCATACATGACCACTGAAAAACCATAGCCTTGACTAGACGGACCTTTGTTGACAAAGTAATGTCTCTGCTTTTCAATATGCTGTCCAAGTTGGTCATAACTTTCCTTCCAAGGAGTGTCTTTTAATTTCATGGCTGCAATCACCATGCAAAGATGGGCTCACTTAAGGACAGAAATGGTATGGACCTAACAGAAGCAGAAGATATTAAAAAGAGGTGGCAAGAATACACAGAAGAACTATACAAAACAGATCTTCATGACCCAGATAATCACGATGGTGTGATCACTCACCTAGAGCCAGACATTCTGGAATGTGAAGTCAAGTGGGCCTTAGGAAGCATCACTACGAACAAAGCTAGTGGAGTTGATGGAATTCCACTTGAGCTATCCTAAAAGATAACGCTGTCAAAGTGCTGCGCTCAATATGTCAGCAAATTTGGAAGACTCAGCAGTGGCCGCAGGACTGGAAAAGGTCAGATTTCATTACAATCCCAAAGAAAGGCAATGTCAAAGAATGCTCAAACTACTGCACAATTGCACTCATCTCACACGCTAGTAAAGTAATCCTCAAGATTCTCCAAGCCAGGCTTCAACAATACATGAACCATGAACTTTCAGATGTTCAAGCCAGTTTTAGAAAAGGCAGAGGAACCAGAGATCAAATTGCCAACATCTGCTGGATCATGGAAAAAGCAAGAGAGTTCCAGAAAGACATCTGTTTCTGCTTTATTGACTATGCCAAAGCCTTTGACTGTGTGGATCACAATAAACTGTGGAAAATTCTGAAAGAGATGGGAATACCAGACCACCTC
>SJYX01006096.1:10767-80496 GCA_006410675.1 Oreotragus oreotragus | reverse complement strand
AGAGGAGAGTGAAAAAGTTGGCTTAAAGCTCAGCATTCAGAAAACAAAGATCATGGCCTCTGGTCCCATCACTTCATGGGAAATAGATGGGGAAACAGTGGAAACAGTGGGTGACTTTATTTTTCTGGGCTCCAAAATCACTGTAGATGGTGACTGCAGCCATGAAATTAAAAGACGCTTACTCCTTGGAAGGAATGTTATGGGGTCACAAAGAGTTGGACACGACTGAGTGACTGAACTGAACTGAGCTGAACTGAGACAGCATATTGAAAAGCGGAGAAATTACTTTGTCAGCAAAGGTCCGTCTAGTCAAGGCCATGATTTTTCCAGTAGTCATGTATGGATGTGAGAGTTGGACTATAAAGAAATCTGAGCGCCGAAGAATTGATGCTTTTGAACTGTGGAGTTGGAAAAGACTCTTGAGAGTCCCTTGGACTGCAAGGAGATCCAACCAGTCCATCCTAAAGGAAATCAGTCCTGAATATTCATTGGAAGGACTGATGCTGAAACTGAAACTCTAATATTTTGGCCACCTGATGTGAAGAGCTGACTCATGTGAAAAGACCTTGATGTTGGGAAATATTGAGGGCAGGAGGAGAAGGGGACAACAGAGGAAGAGATGGTTAGACGGCATCACCGATTCAACGGACATGAGTTTGGGTAAACTCTGGGAGTTAGTGATGGACAGCGAGGCCTGGTGTGCTGCGGTTCATTGGTTTACAAAGAGTTGGACACGACTGAGCAACTGAACTGAAGTGAACTAATGTTATTATGTTTCATATTTGGATAACAAGGGGGAAAGTCTGTTCTTTTTCAAAACACAAACAACAGGAAGTGAAGCTTAGTAAAATGAACAGAGACTGGTAATTCTCAACCAAAGAGTTGGGGCATAACAGATTGTCTTTGAAGCAAGATGTCTTCCAAGTTTCAATCAAATGGAGTTGGGGTTCTTTGAGGTTTTGTTTGTAAAAGCACTAATGGTCTGTGATATCCAGGGCCTTTCTCATGGACTCTGACATATACCTCTCAAATTGGTTTTCTCTCAGTAAAGATCACAGCCAAGAATATTCCCTGGGGGCCCCAGAACATGGAGGTGGATAGAAAATTCCAGAAGGTTTGGCTTGGTGGGTTCCAGACTCTGTGAAACTTCTGGAACAGTCCATGCAACTCCAAACATGGCAGTCAATAAAATGTATTAACCATCCAAAAAAAAAAAAAAAGAATTGATTGGTTTGATCTCCTTGTAACCAACATTCCCCTCCCCCACGAGTCTTTGCTACACAAGTAATGAAAAAATATTAGTGAAGACAGTATTCTCTAGGTTCTGCTACTCTTTTACACTCAGTTCATTAAAAATGCTGGTCATTTTCCTTCTTTCCTTTTCCCTCTAGCTCATGCATAGCCTCTTCTTTTTGATTCACTGAACTCTCTGAAAGTATAAAGGCTAAGCCATGACTTTTAATAGACTCCTCACCTGGTACAATGGGACAAATTTAGCACCATTCAATCACACCACTGACTATACAAGATCAAACACCACACCAGACACAAGAGAAATAAATAAACAGAAATTCTATCTCAATATCTAGAGAGACTGACAGTTAAGACATATATCTCTGAAGGGATAGGACTGTGCTATGATGCAGGCAAGTGAAAGATGCCATAGGAGGAATACAGCCCAACAGAAGTGGAGAGAGGTGATGATGGACATCTTCCTAGAGGAAGTAGGATGTGAGCTGAGCCTCTAAGAAGCTGAAGTTAGCTGTGCATAGAACAAATGAGTGAATTCCCAACATGCTGCATTGCTTGCCATCTTTAAAGGCTCCTCCAGAACCTTAGATGAGAGATGACCTTAGGGAAGTAGAAAGTAGTTAAGTCATGAAGGCAAGGACTCATCCAACACCACCAGCGGAACAGCTCTTGTTAACATTACAAAGGGCAGAGATGTAAAAGAAGGCCTGGACCGACTGGGTTCTTTCTTGATATATTCTTTCAGGTATATTCTTGGTTCAAATCTCTCTACTCAGTTTCGAGAGTCCTAAGAGGTTTATAAAATGTTTGAAAATGTGATGTTCCAGCTATTAACATAATAAAACCATTCCATAAAGGCCAGCATGAGACATTTCCTAAACATATTCAGAATTTTACTAAAAATTGAAGAAAAAAGCCAATTTTGTGTATTCCTCTTTGACCCACAGGTAAGGGAGAAACTTGATTCACAGATGTGTACACGTTTGAGAGGACATAAAAGCACTTGTAATTTTTTTAATGGTAAATAACTATATATATGTGTGTATATATATATAAATATTGGAGAAGGCAATGGCACCCCACTCCAGTACTCTTGTCTGGAAAACCCCATGGACGGAGGACCCTGGTAGGCGGCAGTCCATGGGGTCGCTGAGGGTCGGACATGACTGAGTGACTTCACTTTCACTTTTCACTTTCATGCATTGGAGAAGGAAATGGCAACCCACTCCAGTGTTCTTGCCTGGAGAACCCCAGGGACGGGGGAGCCTGGTGGGCTGCCATCTATGGGGTCACACAGAGTCGGACACGACTGAAGTGACAGCAGTAACATATATAAATATATTAGTCAATCATGTCTGATCCCATGGACTCTAGCCTGCCAGGCTCCTCTGTTCATGGCATTTTCCAGGAAAGATTACTGGAGTGGGTAGGATTCCCTGCTATATCTTATATTTTATGCACTTTTGCAAGTTAGTTAAAAACTAGTCATTTTTTTGTCACTGTCAAGCATTGAGAATATATAAAAATGATAGACCCCTGCCTCCTGAGTGAAAATAAGATATAAGAACCAACCAAGTTGTAGATATGGTCGCATGCTTTTACCTCATCAAGCAATAATTATGTTTTAATCAACAAATAAAAGATTATATTGAAAACTATTTCTATCCTTCACTGCTTTGGCAGTTGGAGAAAGAAAAAGATTCCAATATGAAATCTTGCAGTGAGACTCAACTAATGTGTGGGCTTCAGTCCTGATCTACATTAACTTAGTCATACAGATATAATTTAAATTAAAAACTCGCAAAATCAAGATGATCTGGCCCACTATAGGAGAACATTAGTCCTTGAGTGCCTTTATGCTGTTAATGAGTCTAGAGGAGTTTATTTTGTGAGGGACAAAAACTATGGCTGGAAAATATCACCTATGTTAAATGACTTGATGGAAAGCAGCCAGAGATGGGCAAAGTCACATTTTTAAGATGTTGCCAAAATAAAGTTAGAACTCAACAGTCTTGATCTGAAACACTGGGAAACTATCAATGGCAATAAAGTTAACTAGGTGGTTAATGGCCAAAAATTAGAAGCTATTTATATTTAACACCAAATGAATACATTGGTATCTCAGAAATAGTATATATCAGCCTTGCAATGCTATCAAAACAATTTCAACTTCGCAGTATGATCCAATAATCATAAAAATCACAAATTTGCCTAAATAATCTATAGTTTTATCATCACCTCTCCTCAGTTTGCTTTAGAAACTTGCTAGCCATTTTCAAGTAAGTTCATGTCTATCCTAAGTTTCATAATCCACTTATTTTTATTATAATATTATAAAGGCAGTGGTGAGAATGAAACCTTGGTCCAGCTTCTTGCCCAAGTAAAAGATTTGTTTCAAATGCAAAATAGGCCAATGAATTTTAATGTAAAAGGCAGAAGTTCAGTGAAGAGGTTTCAGATTCTATATTGCAACTAACCTTAAAGAAACCTCCACTTTTGGAATGCTTACGTATTATTAAATAAGAAAAGCCAAAATTTACCTGAAAATGATAATTTAATCCAGTAAGTCCCCTATACACGACAAGCTTCATTCCAAGAGTGTGCTCATAAGTCCAATTTGTTCGTTAAAGCCAACAAAGTTAGCCTAAGTACCCAACTAACACAAGTGATTGTGTAGTACTATACTGTAATAGGTTTATAATACTTTTCACACAAATAATACATTTAAAAAGCACACAAAAATAAAAGAAAGCATTTTTAATCTTATATTACTTACCTGGAAAAGTACAGTAGTACAGTACAACATTGGGCTTCCCCGGTGGCTCAGTGGTAAAGAATCTGCCTATCAATACAGGAGATGCACGTTTTATCCCTGGATCAGGAAGATCCCCTGGAGAAGGAAATGGTAACCCACTCCAGTATTCTTTCCTGGGAAATCTCATGTATGGAGGAGTCTGGTGGGCTCAGTCCATGAGGGTTACAAAAGAGTCATATACAACTCAGTGATTGAACAACAGTACAACTACTGGCATAAAGGGATTAGCATCGAGTGGACAAACAAGAGTTATGAGTAGAGGAGGTTTCCCTTCTTTTCAGGCATGGGAGATGGTAGAGCTGAAGGATCATCAGCAATAGAAGATGAAGGGCAGACTGCAGTTTCACTCATGCCTTACGATGATGGAACACAGATTTGCATCTTTGAAAGTTCACAGCTTGAAGATTCCTATGTAGGGGATTTACTGCACTCCCCTATCCTAACTACATATCTGTGTGAGGCTGGATTTTTTTTTTTTTTTTTCATACACTTCAGCCAAATCAGTCATATCTGACTCTTTGTGACCCCATGGACTATACAGTTCATGGAATTCCCCAGGCCAGAATACTGGAGTGCGTAGCCATTCCCTTCTCCAGGGGATCTTCTGAACCCAGGGATTAAACCCAGGTCTCCCACCTTGCAGGCGGATTCTTTACCAGCTGAGCCACAAGGGAAGCCCCAAATCATCGTACAGACTATATGCAGAAGCAGGTGTGAGAATCCAGCTGCCTTCAATTAAACCCAACACTAAGAAGCCTTGTGAAAACATGAAGCCATGCTACTTTTCTCACTACACTTTTTGTTTAGGAGTTGATTACTTCTCATAACAATATGTCAGCGCATACTGGGTTTATTATATTTAAATGAATTAATAGATAGTTTTAAGTTTTCTTTTTAAATCTTTGTTATAACTAACAGAAACAAAAACACCTTGGGCTTGTTAATAATTTTTAAAGTAAAATGGGTCCTGAGGCCTTGATGTAGTCATAAAGAGCTCATGTTTGAACCCTACCTGTAACACACACTTGCCTGACCATGGGTAGGAATCGAAAAATATTAATTCCCTCATAAGGAAAGTGAGGATAATATTAGCTATTTCAATGGATTGTTGTAAGTTTTAAATAATATATAATAAATCATAATGTATATTAAAGTATAAATAAAATTGTTTATTTTATATTATAGTTTATATTTATAAAATAAGTATATATATGTAAATATTATTATATTTATAAAGATAAGATCCCTGGCATGTACATAGTGCTTAGTAGATTAAAACTGTTATTGCTCCATCATTAAAGCATGGAGTGAGTATGTGAGGGACGTGAAAAAAAATGAACAGCATAGTATTGTAATATCTGAGAAAAATGTTTCAATAAGAGGGACTTCCCTGGTGGCCCAATGATTACAACTTCTGCTTTCAACGCAGGGGGTGAGGGTTCAATCCCAGGTTGGGCAGTTAAGATTCCACATATCTCACAGTCAAAAATCCGAAAGGTAAAATAGAAGCAATATTGTAACAAATGCTATGAAGACTTTAAGAATGGTCCACATTAAAAAAAAAATCTATATTAAAAAGAGTTTCAAGAAGAGAGATTTATCCATAATGTAAAAATCTAGAGGGAGGGTGAATTGTGACTCCCTGGTGAATTCCAGGGAGGTCAGTTTGAAAACAACGGTTGTATTGAATGCCAGCCTGTGAGGAGCTCAGAGGAGGGGACATGAGGAAGCAAAGGCTGGGAGCTTAAGTCCCCTTTCAGGGCTGTCCAGGCAGCCTGATCCTGGGGACATACTTAGCAACAGCCTTGACTGTGAAGCCTATGTTGATCAATATGTGAGTCCCTGCAGACAGACGTCCCTTTGCACTAAGTAGATCTGAAAGGAATCCATGCCACTGTAGGGGGTGTGCCTTTCTTACTATAACTATTATATTCTGCCTTATCTTACCATTATATGTGGGCCAATATCTTACCTTCACTGTCTCCCCCTTGAGGGAACTTATCTCACTAGAACACCTATGAAAATGCCTTCTCCAGAGCAGATACAAAGTAAAAAGCAAATTGAATAAGTAATTTCTACAGTGTAAACATACACAGTGGCCCACACAAGTGAATCACATATACTTGCCCACTGTGATGCTAGAAAATTTCATCATCAGTCCTTGAACCAACTTTGCTTGATATCCCAGTCTCTATGACAAGTTTCTTTCTGGACCTGTAATCTCTTAATAACAAGGACGAAAATTTTGTTTTTCTGGGTGTATCTATGTACCAAGTTTATTAAAGCCCTATCACTCTTTGCCTTTCTGGCCCGCTAATGGCCTTAGTAGCATGCTGCATTTATAATTTGTGGTTAGGTTGAACCCACATGACCTCTATATGACATACAATTAAACTTTACTAATTTCAGTTCAGTTGCTCAGTCGTGTCTGACTCTTTGTAACCCCATGAACCAGAGCACACCAGGTCTCGCTGTCCATCACAAACTCCCGGAGTTCACCCAAACTCATGTCCGTTGAGTCAGTGATGCCATCTAACCATCTCATCCTCTGTTGTCCCCTTCTCCTCCTGCCCTCAATCTTTCCCAGCATCAGGGTCTTTTCCAATGAGTCAGTTCTTCACATCAGGTGGCCAAAGTATTGGAGTTTCAGCTTCAGCATCAGTCCTTCCAATGAACTCCCAGGACTGATCTCCTTCAGAATGGACTGGTTGGATCTCCTTGCAGTCCAAGGGACTCTCAAGAGTCTTCTCCAACACCACAGTTCAAAAGCATCAATTCTTCAGCGCTCAGCTTTCTTTATAGTCCAACTCTCACATCCATACATGACCACTGGAAAAATCATAGCCTTGACGAGATGGACCTTTGTTGGCAAAGTAATGTCTCTGCTTTTCAATATGCTGTCTAGGTTGGTCATAACTTTCCTTCCAAGGAGTAAGCGTTTCTTAATTTCATGGCTGCAATCACCATCTATAGTGATTTTGGAGCCCAGAAAAATAAAGTCACCCACTGTTTCCACTGTTTTCCCATCTATTTGCCATGAAGTGATGGGACTGGATGCCATGATGTTAGTTTTCTGAATGTTGAGCTTTAAGCCAACTTTTTCCCTCTCCTCTTTCACTTTCATCAAGAGGCTCTTTAGTTCTTCATTTTCTGCCATAATGGTCGTGTTATCTGCATATCTGAGGTTACTGATATTTCTCCTGGCAATCTTGATTCCAGCTTGTGCTTCCTCCAGCCCAGCATTTCTCATGATGTACACTGCATATAAGTTAAATAAGCAGGGTGACAATATACAGCCTTGACATACTCTTTTTCCTATTTGGAACCAGTCTGTTGTTCCATGTTCATTTCTAACTCTTGCTTCCTGACCTTGCATACAGGTTTCTCAAGAGGCAGGTCAGGTGGTCTGGTATTCCCATCTCTTTCAGAATTTAATAACATTAAATGTTCTATTAAAAAAGTACATATGCCCCACCCCCAAACCACGGCTCACTGAGCTCAGCATGTCTGAACCACAGTGACCTTAAATCCTTACCACTGAATCAAATGGTCACTACAAAGCCATGTTGAAGAACTTAGAAAACTCCAAGAGACCAAGTTGAACCAGCTATGGGTTTATCCAGATTTATACAGGAATTGCACATAAAAGACTGACTGCAGTAAATAGCAAAGCACCTCTGGCTTTGTTTACAACCTAGACTTAAGTCCTTACTCTTGTAGTATGTCTCCTGCAAAAGTTTTCCTATCCCACGGCTCTATGCTCAACAGTGCATACACACTTGAGTTCCTACCATCTCACAGCTAATATCCCATGTGCAGTGATCCAGGGGTAAGAAAGTTGTATTATAACAGCTCTAGCAAGTGATCACCCACTGCTTCGCACCAGTTAGGAATAAAGGAAAAAAAAAAAGTGTGTGTGTGGGGACTTCACTGGGGATCCAGTGGTTGAGACTGCACTTCCACTGCCGGGGGCACAGGTTCGATCCCTGGTTGGGGAACTAAGATCTCCCATGCCAAACTGTGTAGCCAAAAAAAAAAAAAAAAAAAGCCTCAGTGATCTCTGAATAAAGATTTGCATTTCTACCACGACCCTCCTGTCCCTCAACAGTCCTATCTACTCAAATTCCCCCAGTTCCTACAGCCTCAAATAGCCATGTTTCCAGGACTTGGCTTGTAGGGCCTGTGGAAGGCACTGCCAGCCAAATGGGAGGGTGGGCCTTTCTCAGGTGACTCTAACTCCCCATTTGTTGCTCTATTTCTGGGAAGGGAGGAGCTGCACAGTTAGCAAAGAAGCTGGCTGGTCAAGGGATGACCAGGTGCCAGGCACACTGTTCCAAGGATAAACCCGGGGAGTTGGATGTGAAGAAGGTTGAGTGCCGAAGAATTGATACTTTTGAACTGTTGGAGAAGACTCTTGAGAGTCCCTTGGACTGCAAGGAGATCCAGCCAGTCCATTCTGAAGGAGAACAGCCCTGGGATTTCTTTGGAAGGAATGATGCTAAAGCTGAAACTCCAGTACTTTGGCCACCTCATGTGAAGAGTTGATACTCATTGGAAAAGACTCTGATGCTGGGAGGGATTGGGGGCAGGAGGAGAAGGGGACGACAGAGGATGAGATGGCTGGATGGCATCACTGACTCGATGGATGTGAGTCTGAGTGAACTCCAGGAGTTGGTGATGGACAGGGAGGCCTGGCGTGCTGCGATTCATGAGGTTGCAAAGAGTCAGACACAACTGAGCGACTGAACTGAACTGAACTGAACTGACATCAATAATTTAATCACTGAACCTACCAGATAACAGATAATCAAATATGACAGACCTCAAAAGAGCAAACGATTTGATCTGCCATCAGGCCCACAGAGGAAAATTTCCCAGGTCATACATTCGACAAGCATGGGACCAGCAAGGTTCACAACCTTACTTTCTTTCCCACTCACAAAGGCCGCCAACAGAAGGAGAAGTGGGATCTAACCAGCCAAGAATGGCCAGGTTCCCACGGATCACATCCTTACCCTACCTTGGTCTCACCTGTGGCTTGGGAAACTCACAGAAAGACAAGTTTCAAACGATCCCATGTTTTTTTCTTTTGGCAGCCACAACTGGTCCCATTACATGTTTCAGGTTTACACGGGAGCCCCATGCTACACACATGGGGCAGGAGCAGATGAATCTTGCTTGGAGCTTTACAAGAAAAGCCAGAGCAAGTATTCCAGAAGTTGACAGAATTCGGAAGAGGGCACCCCAGGGCCTCCCGGAAACCCCTCACTCTCGGGGCTTTCAGGACTCTTCATTTAGGGGCCCGTTTTCTTCAGCATCAAAAAGCCTTTCCTAGATGGGGGTGGGGGCAGGGATGTGCAGGTCAATGGCTAAGCTGGCCAGGTGGGGAAGAGGAGGGGAAGAAGGCAGTTTCTTCGAACTCCCCAACAGAAGTAGACAACGGGAGGTAAGGGGTTCAAGATGACAGGCAAGGCCATTTTCTTGGGGGAAGGGTTGTTGGCTGGGGGCTGCTCCCCTGCCCTCCACTCACCGATTAAAAATGAGAGCTTATGATGAGGAAGTCTAGGCGCAGAACGAGGACGAAAGCCACGTCTCATCCCAGGATAAGCCCTTCTTGGCCTGGTCTTCCAGCATCTTGCGGAAGACCTCCCGGCGGGCCCTCAGCCGCCATTTGCGTTCCAGCCGCTCACCGCAGCGCGCCCGGAAGAAGGCGTCCAAGTCGAACGTGGTGTGGTTGGCTTCCGGCAAAGCCTGACTGCGGCCGTGGGCTGCAGAGCTGGGTGGCCCTGTGTGGGGCATGCCTCCGGGTCAGCGGCTGGAGTCTTGGAAGGCTGGACGCCCGGGCGGTGCAGGTCCTTGTCGCTTGGCAGGCTGCGGGGATACTTCTGATGCAAGGTGGTGCTGCCCGGCACCCTGTGAGGCTGGGAGATGCGCGGAAGTGCTCGGCCGACTCAGCGCTTCCCGAGTTGTCCGGGTGGGAGAGGAAGCTCTGCTGGTGGTTAGGCCGCCTTGATTTGACCCACGTTGGTCGTAGAGAAAATGCTGAGAAGATCACAGAGCACCATGAGCGAGTGCAGGCCATTGCTCTGGGTGTAAGCCCTCGCTTCTAGGCCCAGGCGCGATCTTGGGTTTTGTGGAACCGGCCCCCCACCGGCCTGCCACAACTTCCACAGTAACAGTCATGACCACCTCAGACCGTGCTGGACTGCCATCTTGAATCAAACCAGTCAATTCTAAAGGGAATCGCCTATACTTTGGCCACCTGATGCAAAGGGCCGACTCATCAGACAAGACCTTGATGCTGGTGAAGATTGAAGGCAGGAAAAGAAGGTGGTGACAGAGGATGAGATGTTTGGATGGCGTTATTGACTCAATGGACTTGCGTTTGAGCAAGCTCCAGGAGATAGTGAAGGACAGGGAAGCCTGGTGTGGTGTAGTTCCTCAGGTTGGAGAGTGGGCCACGACTTAGCGACTCATCAACAACAACGAGGATAGATGAATCACATTTTACACTTAAAGGTAAGAATATCTGGAAGGGGACAAGGGAGTTATATGGTTTGATACGGTTTTCTTTTATCAAATGTTCTATTTCAATCCCATTGTATACATTGTAATTATCAACTACATTGATAGAGATTGAAAAAAGTATCTCCTTAGATTGCTATGAATTTGGGAGGGATTGGGGGTGGAGGAGTAACTTTTTCTGTTAAATTGTGGTGGGGAAAAATATATGTCATACGCTTGAATCCCCCAGCTCATTGAGAGGTTGCTTCTTGAGCTTTTGGAGCCTCCAGTGAAGAGCTTGGCAGTTATATTTATAAACTACAGTGAAATACGGGATTTACTTTATTTGCTTTTACAATAGCTTCTCAGCTTCTTGAGGAAATATGCATTTTAAATTATTAATTTCTTGGGAACTAGTACAGTAATTAACACAATGAAATGAAGTGAAGTAAAAGTTGCTCAGTTATGTCTGATTCTTTGTGACCCCATGAACTCTATAGTCCAAGGAATTCTCTAGGTCAGAATACTGGAGTGGGTAGCCTTTCCCTTATCAAAGAAACACAGGGAAAGTGCCCAGGAAATATTTTTCCTATAGATTTACTGAGAGCAGCCATAGAATAGTCCCTTCTCTCCAATGAGTAATGGTAATTTCTTATTTCCCCATCTCATCCCATCATCTAATTTCATCTTAAAACACTGGATTTAGATTAGATCTTTCTGGAGGTCTACACTGTTGCATCTTTCACTCATTCTGGCTGCCTCTGGGTTCTTCACACTTAGCATCTGAGGAAAGCTAGGATAAAGAATGAAAACGCTTTCAGACAATAATCTTGTCTGCACACTGGCAATGAGAAAGAACTCCTCAACACCAAGTTTAATGTGACAAATACCAAAGAGGAGACTTTGTATTTCAAATCAACCCTGAATATTCGTTGGAAGGACTGATTCTGAAGCTGAAGCTCCAATACTTTGGCCACCTGATGCAAAGAGCCAACTCATTAGAAAAGACCCTGGGAAAGACTGAGGGCAGGAGGAGAAGGGTGCGGCAGAAGATGAGATGGCTGGATTGCAGCATGGACTCAATGGACATGAATTTGAGCAAACTCCAGGAGATAGTGAAGGACAGGGAAGCCTGATCTGCTGCAGTTTATGAGGCTGAAGGGTCAGCTATGACTTAGTGACTGAACAACAGCAACGAACCTATGCCGGGTGCCCTTCCCTTACCTCGTTACCTCAGGCAAATTCCTTGATTCAATTTTATCTTTCATAAAAATAGGATGTCCATGGGGAAAGGTGAGGGCTGAGGTCGTATTGGAATGTTAAAAATATGTACTTCAGGCAGTGGTTTGACATTTGAAGAGACTATGATGAAAAGCTTGAGAAGGTAGTTGAAATCAATCTAACTCTCCTCCGTTTGCTCTGCAGCGAAGAAAACACAGTTCACTTTCCTTTGGTGAAACTATTTTGAAGCGAGCAGTTTGTTAGGAGTGTGAATGAAATTTACCACCAAAGTCTTAAAAAAAAAATCTAAAAAAGAAAAATCAAAAAACCCTATCCCAGTTTAGCCCTAAGCCATGCAGGCACTGAGGCACAGCTATTTTCGGAATAGGCATGCATACTGACTTTTTTTCTCACAGATCCTCTTGGGAATTAAGCTCTGATTTCTCGTTTTTGGATCTCATTTAATCCGGTTGAACACTAGTGTGTAAAAGCACTGAACCCGCTTTATAGTATTGTTCTCACTGGATATGACCCAGGGCAGAGCTTTGTAGATTTTTATACCAATAAGACCGTTTCCATTTGGGTGCCCACAGAAACAGATTTTGAGACAGCTTTCTAGAGTAAAATAATTATTTGAGAAATGTAGGAAACACAAGAAAGAAAATGGGAAGAGAGACAGAGGAAGAAAGACAGCCAATAGGAAGTTCATTATCAAATTAATTACTACCAATGTCCACTGACACATAGTCCCAGGGGAGACCTGGGAAATGCTGTGAAATATACACCTCAGAGATTGCCCACTTCAGGGATGAGGAGTATATATCTGTCGCACATCTGTATTAGTCAGCTCGGGTGAGTGAAGTTCACCATGACAAAAATACCATAGATTGGGTGTTTTTAACAATGAGTATTTTTTCTTTCTTTTTTATTAGGATATATTGCTTTACAACATTGTGTTAGTTTCTGCTGAACAGTGAAGTGAACCAGCTACATGTATACATATGTCACCTCCCTCTTGGACCTCCCTCACCCCCTGTTCCCTTCCTACTCATCTAGGCCATCACAGAGCGTGGAGCTGAACTCCCTGTGCTATACAGCATCTTCCACTAGCTGTCTGTTTTACACATAGTAGTGTGTATGTGTGAGTCCTGTTCTCCCAGTCTGTCCTTCCCACCACCCCATGTCCACATGTCTGTTCTCTACATCTGCATCTCTATTCCTGCTTGAAAAAAGATCATCTATATCATTTTCCTAGATTCCACATATATGCATTAATAGTAACATAAGACATATTGCTTATAGTTTTGGAGACTGGGAAATCCAAGGTCAAAGTGCTGGACTGATCATTTCTCCAGTGAGGGTCTTCTTCCTGGCTTGCAGGTGGCTGCTTTCTCCCTGAGTCCTTACATACAGGGAGCATACTGGGGAAGCAAACTGTCTGGTGTCTGTCCTTATAAGGTCACTAATCCCATCATGAGGCCCCCATCCTCATGACATGATCTAAACCTACTTACCTCCCAAAGGCCCCATCTCTAAATATTGTCACATTGGTGCTTAAGGCTTCAGCATATGAATTGGGTGGGGGGTACTCTACCGTCCATAGTAATATCTCTAACTTTTTATGTCTTTCATCTCTATGTACCTATTCCCTTCCACATGTCCCCCACCTCTCTCTGTCCCTCTTTCTACCTTTCTCTAGGGAGCTGAGTATTAGATGCTCACTCCCATCAGTCATGGGCAGTTGTAGGGGGTTGGTTCCAAGAACTTCTGGCCTACTGTGTGCTTAGAGAGACTCAGTAGCTTCAGGGAAAAGCCCTCAGGCAGTGAAATTCAGACAGGTCTTTGAAAGCTGTCTCGTAGACACTGAGGGCACCAGCATAAGCTTTTTGCAGTTGGGACCTATTCTTCATTTACTGTAGTAACTGGTTTCTGAGATGGCTTTCCTATACTACTTGAAAGTGTGAGTCTTTTAAAAAGTTTTATGTTTTAAGGTACAAATAAGTGTTAAATGTGCATTTTCCCCATAATATATTTGGAATTAGTTATACATTTCAAATTATGTTTAAAATAACTTAACAGTTGAATAACTTAACCTTTCCCTCTAACAAAAACCTTTAAATGAAAGAGAATGTCTTAGCCTGGTTTCCTCTGAAGGCAGAGGCTAAGACAAGTCTTGCATATAAGTAGCTTTGCTGTTGTTCAGTCCCTAAATCATCTCTGACTCTTTTTGACCCCATGAACCACAGCACACCAGGCTTCCCTGTTGTTCACTATCTCCCAGAGTTTGCTCAAATTCTTTTTAGTGTTGGTGATGCTCTGTAACCGTCTCATCCTCTGCCACCTTCTCCTTTTGGCTTCAGTCTTTCCCAGCATCAAGGCCTTTTCCCCTTCGTGGATCACAGCCTTGTCGTGGTGAAGGGGACTGTGTAACTCAGTGAAGCTCTGAGCCATGTGGTGCAGGGCCACCCAAGATGGACAGTGATAGTGAGTGAAGAATTCTGACAAAACATGGTCCACTGGAAGAGGGAATGGTAAACCACTCCAGTATTCTTGCTGTGAGAACCCCATGAACAGTTTGAAAAGGCAAGTAGTTTATTTGGAGACTAATTACAGGAGCCAGAAGGCAAGACGAGGGGTGTGAAATAAAGAAGGAGGGGAATGCTCAATAAGGATGAATTGCCAAGCTGGCTACTGCTGTAGGTTGACTAGTGCTTGATGTTGCTGGAATCTTCTGAGGAGCCTTTAAAATGCCTCTCCAAACTGTCTAACTGGGGACCAGTTTATGAAAGAACCGTTGCATACATGTTTGAACCACCCTTGTATGTACCATGGATTGTTTTTGAGTGATGAAATCTTAGGCTGCAGCATTTCCTTAAGGAGTCACATAGGCTTCCTGCTTCTGTCCCATGGAGAATCAGCCCTGAGGTTGGGCTTGACTGGGAAATTTCTCTCTTTGCAGAGGCAGGCTGGGTAGAGACTTACAGAATAAACATTTCAGGTTAGAATAGAAAATATATCTAGTAGCTGGTTATAGGCTTTTTTGAGGGGGGGATTGCATTGTAGAGGGCAGAAACATCCTCAGGAAGCAGCGTGAGAGAACATTTTGAATCTGAATTCTGAGCAATAGTAGATGTCTAGCCTGTGTTAATGCTGTCATATGAAAAATTGGCCCCAACACACATGTACATAAGAAAAGAACTGCATAGGGTCTGGAAAATATGGGCAGTAAAAGAAAAAGATGTAAGAGGCTAGTGAAGTGAAGTCGCTCAGTCGTGTCCCACTCTTTGCAACCCCATGGACTGTAGCCTTCCAGGCTCCTCTGTCCATGGGATTTTCCAGGCAATAGTACTGGAGTGGATTGCCATTTCCTTCTCCAGGGGATCTTCCCAACCCAGGGATTGAACCCAGGTCTCCCGCATTGTAGACAGATGCTTTACCATCTGAGCCACCAGGGTAAGAGGCAAGGGGCTTTGTTAATTATTAGTAAGAGGATTCATTACTAAGGGGATTGGAAAGAACTCTGATGCTGGGAAGGATTAAAGGCAGGAGGAGAAGGGGATGACAGAGGATGAGATGGTTGGATGGTATCACCGACTCGATGGACGTGAATTTGAGTAAGCTCCAGGAATGGGTGATGGACAGGGAAGCCTGGTGTGCTGCAATCCACGGGATCACAAAGAGTCAAACACAACTGAGTGACTGAAATGTCTGACTGACTGAACAGGATACAATATTCGAACCTCATTATTTATTTATAGTTTTTTTTGTAATTATACCAATGCATAAATAGTTACCTCTTTAATTTCAGTACCATAGTATCGAGTTCAGTTATTCTCAACCACTTTCATTTTTCCCGCTAAATTCCCAAGACAAAAAATAGCTCTCAATACAAAAATATAGATATCTGGACTAAATTGAACTTAGATGAAAATTTCAGTCAAGATTCTGGAGCTCAGAATGGGCAAACCAGGTAAGCCATGCCATTTTTAGAATGTTGTTTTAATAAGGCTTATTCCTGTCTGGGTTGACTGCATTTTACATATGCAATCACCCAGCTGTGAGTGTGAAGAGTTATTGCCATGACAACTAGGACTGACTGACTTGCCTTTCAAAAATGGTAACGATTCAGCATGTTTGTAGATGATAACCTGTGGTTGTCAGTGACTTTCTAGAAGGTCATACAATTTTGGGAAATGGTTGCTAGTGGTGTGGAAAGGGAGAAACATGAATTAAGTTGTACTCATCATGCCTCTTCATGAGCCAAATAGGGGAACCTCAGGCTAGTCTACTGGGGCTTCAGTTTCTTCACCCACTTGGTAGGAAGCTACAGGCTAGATTATATAGACTGTAAGGTTGTTCACAGTTTCAAATTTCTCTAATTCTAATAGATTTATATATTATAATAAGCTTATGGAACAAGGCAATCACTCAATAATCATGCCATCACTTTCAAACACTTTGTGAATTCTCTTTTTGTCTTACCTTCAGAATAGACAGCATACTCTTTGGATTAAAAAAGAACAATTCAAAACTCTTAGAGGTTAAAAATAATCCATTCTAAATTTTTTTTCAGCAACTGCAGCTTTATCAGGCTGCAAGCATATATAATTTGTCAAGGTAATCGACTTGAATGGTTCAACTCATTTGATACACATATGTGGACTGGAATTTTTTAAACATAAAAGCCTGTACTTTGCAGTTGATGTTTCTGATTATTGATCACAATAGAAATGTGAACTGACTCTGTGAATTTGCTCTTTGTCCCACCTGACTATGAGTAGTGGCTGGCAATTCATTTTAGCTATCATTTATATAATAGCTATTTAACTCCTGATTTCTGTGTAATATAAAGCAACATTTCATAATGAATAGTTTTGTCTGTTCATGTTCAAGTGTCTTATCTCTTCCATCAGTTGAAAAGGTGGCTATGATGGTATGGTGGCCGTTGTCAGATGGTCTCTTTATTCTAAAAAGTAGACGGACCCACATTTAGATGATTTCCTGCTCAAAGGACTTTGAGAGAGTCCTTTGAGCATGACACTGGGGCATAACACTTAGTCATTGACCTGTCACAGTCCCTCATTCTCCAGCTTCTAAGTTGGCCCTATGGGTAACTGGAGTCACCATTTTCTTGGAGGAAAGGTACACAGTACCAACCTGTTTGTTTCTTGACACGGAGACCCGAATTTGTATAGACTTGCTCCTTTTGATCCATACTTCTGTGGTCTTTTTTTTTTTTTTAAGCTGTGCTGGGTCTTTGATTCTGTGCAGGCTTTTCTATGGCTGTGGCCAGTGGGGGCTAAGCTCCAGTTGAGGTGCGAGGCCTTCTCATTGAGGTAGCTTCTCTTGTTGCAGATCATGGGCTCTAGGTGTGCAGCCTCCAGTCGTTGCAGCTCGTGGGTTCAGTCGTTGTGCACCCAGGCTCTTGAGCACAGGCTCAGTGGGATTAGTTGCTTGGAGACATGTGGGATCTTCCCGGCCCAGGGATCGAACCTGTGTCTTCTACATTGGCAGGCGAATTCTTTACCATGGAGCCACCAGGGAAGCCCTATAGTCGTCTTTGTTCACTCTTTCATCTTTATCATTTTTCCACTTTTTATTTTCTGTCATTCCCTTAATCTAATACAATTCATCAGATTTTCTGACATTTCCCTTTGTATTCCCTTAAATATTCCTAGACTCTCATCTAAATTCACATACTTATCTTTGTTTATCATTTTACATATAAACTCATGCCTTTATGCCCATGGCAGGCTTCAGGAGCATGCAATCTGTGCATTTACATGGGCCCCATGTTCACATAACCTCATGCTTGGTTTAATCATCTCCTGTTGCCATCTTGAAGTTTTTAATAAACTTGAAACAAGGATCTCTCTCTGTTCTTTTTTGCCTTGGGCTTCACAGATTATACAGCTACTCCTGATTGTAGCTCTTTTGCTCCCTTCTAGCTGGGTAAGTGGTTTCCCTTTTAGTTTCTCTCTTTCTTTTTCATTCCTCATCATATTTTTTCATTTATTGACTTCCCGTGGTATGTCTGTTTGACTGCTATATAAATATAGCCATATTTAGCTCTGTTTGTTTCTTACATCCTTTAGGACTATTTAGCATTATATAAAAATTGTATGTGGTCAACTTTTTGATGAGCCACTCTGACTAAGGGAGAAGGGAATGAGAGGATCAATGAAGACTGCAATTCATACAGGCAGTAATCACTTTAGTATTCACCTTCTGAAAATTTACCTTTTTATTCATGTTTGCCCTGGTTAATTGGTTTGCACGTCTTGAATACACAATAAGTGGTGGTTGGGGAAGCCTTCTAAGTGGCACAGGCTAGCTAGCCTGAGGTTAAATATCTCTGCTAAAAAAGGAGATTGATTGTCCTTGTGTTGTGTGTTCTTAGATATATATGCAAAAGGATTTTTTGCATGTGCTTTGCACAGGTTTACCTGAGGAGGTTAGTAGGGTGTAAAGACTTTTCTAATCATATTCAGATACCTTTTTTGGTTTTAACAAACCAAATGGTTTACTCTTATCTTTTTACCTAGTGGCAGTCCAAGTCACTTTACTTTGTGATGCCATCTGCCCGGAAGCATTTAATAACTATGAAGTCTGATGTGTACCCAGGGTAACCCAGCTGCCCATGTATTTTATTTTGCCTTTTTTTTTTTAAAAGAAAACCTTTTTATATTACCTATTAGGTGTCAGTCACTGTTCTAAGCACTTTAAGAGTACAGACTCATTTAATCTGTGAAATAGGTGCTGCTTTTCTTTTTATTGGGGTATAGGTGCTTTACAATGTTGTGTTTTTTTTTTTTTTCTGCTGTACAACGAAGTGAATCAGCTATACGTATACATATATCACCTCCCTCTTGGACCTCCTTCCCACCCCCACCCCTCATCCCACCGCTCCAGGTCATTGGAGAGCGCTGAGCTGAGCTCCGTGTGCGATACGGCAGCTTCCCACTGGCTCTTTGTTTTACACGTGGTAGTGTATATGTGTCATTCCTGGTGCCCTGTGTCCACATATTCATTCTCTATGTCTGTGCCTCTCTTCCTGCCCTGCAAATAGGTTCATCTGTACAATGAAATAGGTANCGTATACATATATCACCTCCCTCTTGGACCTCCTTCCCACCCCCACCCCTCATCCCACCGCTCCAGGTCATTGGAGAGCGCTGAGCTGAGCTCCGTGTGCGATACGGCAGCTTCCCACTGGCTCTTTGTTTTACACGTGGTAGTGTATATGTGTCATTCCTGGTGCCCTGTGTCCACATATTCATTCTCTATGTCTGTGCCTCTCTTCCTGCCCTGCAAATAGGTTCATCTGTACAATGAAATAGGTACTATTAATTATCCCCATCTTCTAATTGGAGAAATTGAGGCACAAAGAAATTATATAATTTTCCCAGAGGCACAGTCATTAAGTACTAGCACACGGATTTGAACCTAGACAGTCTAACAGAAGCCCATGTCCCATGCCACATGTGTGTTTAGTCACTCAGTCATGTCCAGCTCTTTGTGCCCAGGTCTCCGGAATTGCAGAGACCTCTTTACTGTTTGAACCACCATCCTTATGCATTCTAGCATATGACCTCTTTAATTTCATTTATCTGAGAGGTTAAAGCGTCTGCCTCCAATGCAGGAGACCCGGGTTCGATCCCTGGGTCGGGAAGATCCCGTGGAGAAGGAAATGGCAATCCAATCCACTCCAGTATTCTTGCCTGAGAATCCCATGGACGGAGAAGCCTAGTAGGTTACAGTCCACGGGGTCGCAAAGAGTCGGCCATGACTGAGCGACTTCACTTACCTTACCTTCAAACCCTTATAGAGTTGGAAACTGAGATGGAGTAAAGCCTTATCATAGTAAAGAACTTCCTAAATGTCTCTATTTCTTTAAGCTTTCTTCGGTTTGCAATACATATCAAGTAAATTTACAGTGCATGCGTGATCAGTCATGTCCATCTCTTTGCGACCCTATCAACTGTAGCTCACCAGGCTCCTCTGTTCATGAGATTCTCCAAGCAAGAATACTGGAGTGGGTTGCCATTTCTTACTCCAGGGGATCTTCCCAATCCAGGGATTGAACCCTCCTCTCTTGTGTCTCCTGCACTGGCACACGGATTCTTTACCAACTGTGCTACCTGGGAAAACAATATCAAGTAAGTGAATACGTTTAAACACACACACACACACACACACACACACACACAACAAAAACCAATAGGCAAGCCTAGATATTAAAACTGTGTGTGACTCTGAAGTGGAAATATCTGCGCTGCTCTCCTGGATCTTACTGAGACGAATACTTGACAGTATATTCTTGGGAATGCACGTTAAACTGATGCTTTGCTAACTGTCACCCTCCGTTTTGGAAACCTACGATCACAGCTGGTAACTTCGCTGACATCTTTTGTCTGCTGCCATCCTTTCCCTTTTGGCTAAACATTACAGAGTGTGGAGCTAGAGAGCCAATCCCGTGCTGCCTCTGAGTCAACAGCTCTCAGTGAGGGTCCCATTAGGCGCGGGAGCGCTGCATTTCTCAGTCCTGGCTGGGCTTGGCGCATTCCCTGATGAATAAAGGGCTTCGTTAGTGGCTCAGGGGCTTTCCTGGTGGCTCAGTGGTAAAGAATCCACCAGCAATGCCGAGACGCTGGTTTGATCCTTGGGTCAGGACGTTTCCTTGGAGAAGAGAATGGCAACCCACACCAGTATTTTTGCCTGGAGAATTCCATGGACATAGGAGCCTGGTGGGCTACAGTCTATGGGATCGCAAAGAGTTGGACACGACTGAGTGACTTTCACTTTCCAGCGTCTTCTATACACACCTTTCAGGGTCATCACACTTGCCCTTGTCTAGACAGACAATAGCAGGGGAAATAGCATGGAATCTCATGAGTGGAAATTTTACGGACCTGGCCTGGAGATGGTGTACACTGCTTTTGTTCAAATACTGTTGGCTACATACAGTGTGTCTGGAAAATGTGGTCTAGCTCTCTTCTTAGGAAGAAGAGGAAACTGGATTGATGAGCAGTTAGTCCAATAGTTCTCGAATTTTAGAGGACATCAGAATCACCGGAAGGACTTTGGAAACCCAGATTGCTGGGCCTCGGTCCCAGAGGTTCTGATTCAGTAGTTGTGGATCAGACTCCAGAATACTCATTTCTTTTTTAAAAAATTTTATTTTGTATTGGGATATAGCCGATATGTAAGACAAATGCTAACAAGTATGAAAGGGGAAATTGACAATAACACAATAATAGTGGGAGACTTTAATACCCCACTCACACCTATGGACAGATCAACTAACCAGAAAATTAACAAAGAAACGCAAACTTTAAATGATACAATAGACCAGTTAGACCTAATTGATATCTATAGGACATTTCACCCCAAAACAATGAATTTCACCTTTTTCTCAAGTGCTCACGGAACCTTCTCCAGGATAGATCACATCCTGGGACATAAATCTAACCTTGATAAATTCAAAAAAATCGAAATCATTCCAAGCATCTTTTCTGACCATAATGCATTAAGATTAGATCTCAATTACAGGAGAAAAACTATTAAAAATTCCAACATTTGGAGGCTGAACAATACGCTTCTGAATAACCAACAAATCACAGAAGAAATCAAAAAAGAAATCAAAATGTGCATAGAAATGAATGAAAATGAAAACACAACAACCCAAAACCTGTGGGACACTATAAAAGCAGTGCTAAGAGGAAAGTTCATAGCAATACAGGCATACCTCAGGAAACAAGAAAAAAGTCAAATAAATAACCTAACTCTACACCTAAAGCAACTAGAAAAGGAAGAAATGGAGAACCCCAGAGTTAGTAGAAGGAAAGAAATCTTAAAAATTAGGGCAGAAATAAATGCAAAAGAAACAAAAGAGACCATAGCAAAAATCAACAAAGCCAAAAGCTGGTTTTTTGAAAAGATAAATAAAATTGACAAACCATTAGCCAGACTCATCAAGAAACAAAGGGAGAAAAATCAAATCAATAAAATCAGAAATGAAAATGGAGAGATCACAACAGACAACACAGAAATACAAAGAATCATAAGAGACTACTATCAGCAATTATATGCCAATAAATTGGACAACGTGGAAGAAATGGACAAATTCTTAGAAAAATACAACTTTCCAAAACTGAACCAGGAAGAAATAGAAAATCTTAACAGACCCATCACAAGCACGGAAATTGAAACTGTAATCAGAAATCTTCCAGCAAACAAAAGCCCAGGTCCAGACGGCTTCACAGCTGAATTCTACCAAAAATTTCGAGAAGAGCTAACACCTATCCTACTCAAACTCTTCCAGAAAATTGCAGAGGAAGGTAAACTTCCAAACTCATTCTATGAGGCCACCATCACCCTAATACCAAAACCTGACAAAGATGCCACAAAAAAAGAAAACTACAGGCCAATATCACTGATGAACATAGATGCAAAAATCCTCAACAAAATTCTAGCAATCAGAATCCAACAACACATTAAAAAGATCATACACCATGACCAAGTAGGCTTTATCCCAGGAATGCAAGGATTCTTCAATATTCGCAAATCAATCAATGTAATTCACCACATTAACAAATTGAAAAATAAATGCCATATGATTATCTCAATAGATGCAGAGAAGGCCTTTGATAAAATTCAACATCCATTTATGATAAAAACTCTCCAGAAAGCAGGAATAGAAGGAACATACCTCAACATAATAAAAGCTATATATGACAAACCCACAGCAAACATTATCCTCAATGGTGAAAAATTGAAAGCATTTCCCCTAAAGTCAGGAACAAGACAAGGATGTCCACTTTCACCGCTACTATTCAACATAGTTCTGGAAGTTTTGGCCACAGCAATCAGAGCAGAAAAAGAAATAAAAGGAATCCAAATTGGAAAAGAAGAAGTAAAACTCTCACTGTTTGCAGATGACATGATCCTCTACATAGAAAACCCTAAAGACTCCACCAGAAAATTACTAGAGCTAATCAATGAATATAGTAAAGTTGCAGGATATAAAATCAACACACAGAAATCCCTTGCATTCCTATACACTAATAATGAGAAAGTAGAAAACGAAATTAAGGAAACAATTCCATTCACCATTGCAACGAAAAGAATAAAATACTTAGGAATATATCTACCTAAAGAAACTAAAGACTTATATATAGAAAACTATAAAACACTGATGAAAGAAATCAAAGAGGACACTAATAGATGGAGAAATATACCATGTTCATGGATTGGAAGAATCAATATAGTGAAAATGAATATATTACCCAAAGCAATCTACAGATTCAATGCAATCCCTATCAAGCTACCAGCGGTATTTTTCACAGAACTAGAACAAATAATTTCAAGATTTGTATGGAAATACAAAAAACCTCGAATAGCCAAAGCAATTTTGAGAAAGAAGAATGGAACTGGAGGAATCAACTTACCTGACTTCAGGCTCTACTACAAAGCCACAGTCATCAAGACAGTGTGGTACTGGCACAAAGACAGAAATATAGATCAATGGAACAAAATAGAAAGCCCAGAGATAAATCCACACACATATGGACACCTTATCTTTGACAAAGGAGGCAAGAATATACAATGGAGTAAAGACAATCTCTTTAACAAGTGGTGCTGGGAAAACTGGTCAACCACTTGTAAAAGAATGAAACTAGATCACTTTCTAACACCACACACAAAAATAAACTCAAAATGGATTAAAGATCTAAATGTAAGACCAGAAACTATAAAACTCCTAGAGGAGAACATAGGCAAAACACTCTCCGACATAAATCACAGCAGGATCCTCAATGATCCGCCTCCCAGAATACTGGAAATAAAAGCAAATATAAACAAATGGGATCTAATTAAAATTAAAAGCTTCTGCACAACAAAGGAAACTATAAGCAAGGTGAAAAGACAACCCTCTGAATGGGAGAAAATAATAGCAAATGAAGCAACTGACAAACAACTAATCTCAAAAATATACAAGCAACTTATACAGCTCAATTCCAGAAAAATAAACGACCCAATCAAAAAATGGGCCAAAGAACTAAATAGACATTTCTCCAAAGAAGACATACGGATGGCTAACAAACACATGAAAAGATGCTCAACGTCACTCATTATCAGAGAAATGCAAATCAAGACCACAATGAGATACCACTTCACACCAGTCAGAATGGCTGCGATCCAAAAGTCTGCAAGCAATAAATGCTGGAGAGGGTGTGGAGAAAAGGGAACCCTTTTACACTGTTGGTGGGAATGCAAACTAGTACAGCCACTATGGAGAACAGTGTGGAGATTCCTTAAGAAATTGCAAATAGAACTGCCTTATGACCCAGCAATCCCACTGCTGGGCATACACACCGAGGAAACCAGAATAGAAAGAGACACATGTACCCCAATGTTCATTGCAGCACTGTTTATAATAGCCAGGACATGGAAACAACCTAGATGTCCATCAGCGGATGAATGGATAAGAAAGCTGTGGTATATATACACAATGGAGTATTACTCAGCCATTAAAAAGAATACATTTGAATCAGTTCTAATAAGATGGATGAAACTGGAACCAATTATACAGAGTGAAGTAAGCCAGAAAGAAAAACACCAATACAGTATACTAACACATATATATGGAATTTAGAAAGATGGTAATGAGGACCCTGTATGCAAGACAGCAAAAGAGATACAGATGTGTAGAGCGGACTTATGGACTCTGAGGGAGAAGGAGAGGGAGAGGGAGAGGGAGGGATGATTTGGGAGAATAGCATTGAAATATGTATACTACCATGTAAGAAATGAATTGCCAGTCTATGTTCAATGCAGGATGCAGGATGCTTGGGGCTGGTGTATGGGGATGATCTGGAGGGACGATGTGGGGTGGGAGGTGGGAGGGGGGTTCATGTTTGGGAGTTCGTGTAAAAAAATAAATAAATACAAAAAAAAAAGAAAAAAAAATAAAACACTGTGTGGGATGAACAAAAAAAAAAATTTTATTTTGTATTGGGATATAGCCAATTGACAGTGTTGTGATAGTTTCAGGTGGACAGTGAGGGAACTCAAGCCACATGTATGCATGTATCCATTCTCCCCCAAGCCCCCTTCCATCCAGGCTGCCACATAACTTTGAGCAGAGTTCCTTGAGCTTATACAGTAGGTCCGTGTTGGTTATCCATTCTAAATAGAGCAGTGTGTACGTGTTCACCCCCAAATGCCTAACTATCCCTTCCCCACATCCTTCCTGTCGACAAACATAAGTTCTTTCTCTAGGTCTGTGAGTCTGTTTGTGTTTTGTAAATAAGAACATTTCTTTTTAGATTCCACATATAAGGAATGTCATGGGATATATCTCCTGTGCCTGACATTTCACTCGGTACGATCATTCTCTAGGTCCACCCACGTTGCTGCAAATGGCAGTATTTCAGAATGTTTACTTCTGATCTCCCCAGGAGACACCGATGCTGGTGATTCAGGGACAAAACATTGAAACCGCAGTGTCTTTGCTATACTGTTAACCACATCACATGCGAATTGTTCTTCTTGAGGACCTCAGTCTGTATCTGAGGCAGAGGAGAAAAGGGCAGCTGGACTGAGGAGTTGGAAACTTGGCTTGAGAGGAATTAGAACTCCCGGGCACAGAGTCTGGATTTGATTAAGCTGTGTGACCCCAGCAAATCACTTCACTTCTCTGAACCTACGTTTCCTGTTTGTGAAATGGGGAATGATGACAATAGCATTTCTGCTTAAAACACGGGGTTGTTGAGATCAGCTGAGATACATATGGGGTGAAACAATTATCTTCAAAGAGACGTCTGAATTCCCCTTTGGGCAAGGACTTGCTCTCTCTTCCAGGAAAATATCTGGACGATTTACTTGAGGACGGAGAATGAGACTTGCAGTGCAAGTGCTCAAAGAAGACAAAAGGAAGTAAAACTGCTTTGAAAGAGAAATGACTGAGAATCTGGGAGAAAACGCCCCCAAAAAGCTGCAGCTTGCCAAGGTACTTTTTAGCTCATAGATATCTTCTATTTGACTGTCAGTTGTTTGCAGTTCTGGATGTAAAGCTTCTTTGTCTCCCTGAACTTTCAGTAAAAGTGTACTTGTTTTGTTGGTGGAATTTAGTGAGAGTAAAATGAGTTATATAAAAATGAGTTATATGTCTGCTTCAATTCAAAGCAGAGACAAGAGGGATGCCTGGAGCAAGAAATGAAAGTGAAGAAAGAACTCAAGGAAGGAAGCATGCGCTCAGAGCCAGAAGTGTTCCTGGAAACCAAACGTGGCAGAGGCGCAACCTGTCGATTTCGTGACATTAACAGAGGCAGAAATTTTTGTAGGAAGAGCCCGACAAGAATGCTGCAAATATCTTGACTCTTGATGCTTAGAGAAACCAAAGGATGTCCGAAACAATGACGCTTATAGTGGTATCGCTTAAATTACATTTGGGGATAGCTTCTTATTCACTCGTACATCATTTACATGACAATGCTCTTCTTTATACTTTCATTGGGCTTTTACGTTTTTATTATTTTAAGTTTAGGAGTGGATGCATTTTCTAAAGACGACCAAATCACTCAAACAAAACAGATTGAATTTCAAGGTTAGGAAGTTTTTCTAATAATAATTTATGGTCTAGGTATAATGTGATGAAGTGAAGGATTGTGCATATAGGTACCAACCTGAGACTGTTTTTGCCAAAAATTGGATCAGAAATGGGGAAACATATTTCTAGGCTCAGTCAGAAATTCTCTTGCTGCTGCCCAGACTCTCAGTCATGTCTGACTCTTTGCGACACCATGGCCTGTAGCCTGCCAGGCTCCTCTGTCCATGGGATTTCCCAGGCAAGAAGACTGGAGTGGTGTGCCGTTTCCTCTTCCAGGTGGTCTCTCCAACCCAGGGATCGAAACCACGTCTCCTGCATCGGCGGGCAAGTTCTTTACCACTGATCTATGTGGGAGGCCCAGAAGTACTCTTAGAATGCATTAAGTATTTTTTCTGGAGAATGTTTTCTTACATATACTCAGGGATTCTTCAGGAAGTTGGTTTCCCTTGGAGAGATTCCATCTCATGTAAGATTCTGTTTCCTATGCATTTTCTTCTGAAATTATAAGAATCCTCTCTCCCTCAATTTCTGGGAATATTTGAACACCTTTATTTTCATGGTGTAATTTAGCTAAGAGTAGAAACTATAAAGAATTGATGCTTTTGAACTGTGGTGTTGGAGAAGACTCTTGAGAGTCCCTTGGACTGCAAGGAGATCCAGCCAGTCCATCCTAAAGGAAATCAGTCCTGAATATTCATTGGAAGGACTAATGCTGAAGCTGAAGCTCCAATACTTTGGCCGACTATGCAAAGAACTGAGTCATTGGAAAAAACCCTGATGCTGGGAAAGATTGAAGGCAGGAGGACAAGGGGATGACAGAGGATGAGATGATTGGTGGCATCACTGACTCAATGGATGTGAGTTTGAGCAAGCCCTGGGAGTTGGTGATGAAGCCTGGCCTGCTGCAGTCCATTGGATTGCAAAGAGTGGGACACAACTGAGTGACTGAACTGGAAACTATCCATTTTCACCTTTTAGTGTATTTTTCTTCAAGTCTCTGCCTCTTAGAGTATTTACAAAGCTCTGAAAACGACAGGCACACCCATGAGGAGAGTAATCTCTTTGTTGGGCTGTTTCTGGGCTAGTAGTGATTAGCTGTATTTTCACTGAATTTTTAATATTCTCAAAACTGCTCATCTGTGCCATGGATAAGTAAAAAATCTGGGTGAGCTGTTGCTACTTTACATTTCTTTTTTTTTGCCAAAAGAAGTCACAAAATATGAAGTGAAAGAAGCCTTAGGTTAGACTTTAAGAAAATTTCCCCTTTATGAAATAACCCCAAACAGAAGCCATAGTTGAGATTAAGGAGGAATTATATGCATATCAGCGAGGGCGACAGCTCACATTTTCTCGCAAAACTCTCAAGAATTTTCCTCCGCAGACCCCTCCGCACTCAGTGATAACTAGTAAATACCAGAAAGAAAACAAGTTCCCATTATTCATAACTATCTGTGTTGGTGTGTGGGGTGGGAGGATGGGGGAGGGGAGGCCAACTTCTCCCGTAGAGAAGATAAAGACAGACAGATAACAACTCACATGTACTGAAATGAAAATTCAGGCTTCTGTCACTTTAAGGTAGTACAAAATCACGGGATTTGTGCGTAATCTCATTTTTACTATGTAGTATTAGAAAGAGATATACTTTTAATGATTAGATAAGATGTCCAGGCACTTTCTAAGAAAGTGTGGATGAAAGCAAACTTTGCTTGCTAGAAAGAGATATACTTTTAATGCTTAGATAAGATGTCCAGGCACTCTAAGAAAGTGTGGATGAAAGCAAACTTTGCTTGCTCAGTTGCCCTTAATCCCTGTTTCCTTCCCATTTGAGTGGGCGAGTGGACCCAATGGAATCCCGTCCCTGTATTGACTGAGCCTGCTAATGTAGGGAGGTGTCTTTTCCTGGCTAGGGTACTAGGGAAAATTATATTTGCTTATCTATCACAAATGAAAATCACCTGGGGAATATAAAGAGTATTTTCCATTCTGCTACCATTATTTCAGAAGCAATCAAATGCCGAGGAATGAAAGTCAAACGCAGAGAAAAATACTGATAGATTGGGCCATCTGCACGGCTCTCTGGGACCGTAATTATTTCAGTGTTCACGAGGAAAATGTACATTTGAAAGATGGTAAATTCCATCCTACGCAATCAATCATTCGTCTCTTATAGCAACAATAATTGTGGAGGAGGTGGTAGTTCAGACTTTAATGATGCAGGAATCCTTGTTTGTTTGTTCGCTGCTGTTGCTGCTGCTAGGTCTCTTCAGTCATGTCCGACTCTGTGCAACCCCAGAGATGGCAGCCCACCAGGCTCCCCCATCCCTGGGATTCTCCAGGGAAGAACACAGGAGTGGGTTGCCATTTCTTTCTCCAATGCATGAAAGTGAAAAGTGAAAGTGAAGTAGCTCAGTCACGTCCAGCTCTCAGTGACCCCATGGACTGCAGCCCACCAGGCTCCTCCATCCACGGATTGTCCAGGCAAGAGTACTGGAATGGGTTGCCATTGCCTTCTCCATTGCTTGTTTGAAGGGCTACTAAATCTTACATAGCATGTGGCCATTCCTGCCAATGAGAATATCGCTCCTAGATGAATTTCAATTATATCACCTGAGAGTGATGAGGTCAAAATAAGTCCTGCAGCCACAAAGAGTGAGGTGCTTGTCTTTGTCTTTCTTCTAGAACATTTGTCCTTTCATTTCCAGATTTAAAAAATAGGTTATCTGTTTTCATTTGTGCATTTTTTCTACCTTTGTAATCTGAAGGTGATTTTACTAATACAGTAAATCTTGGTCGGCCGATACTTTAGGAAGATGCTTTTTCTGGGTAAACTAAAAGCTTGACATGGCTCTTCCTGATGTTCTTAAATATTTTATTAGCAGTGTCTCTCCTCCACCCCCTTCCTATTCATAGTCTCCTTCAGTTTAATGATATAAAGCAGGTGGTACAGTTGTCAAAACTGGGTTTCCATTAGAAACACTCACAGAGAATGTGGTGTGTTTTCTTCCTTAGTTTTCTCATTATGAGGTGTCTCAGGCTCGAAAGGCCCATATGGCTGTTTGGAACAATGTATATCCTGTTTGAAACCAATAATCTGAGTGTTTTCAAGCCTTGAAAATCAGACACCGTAATTTTTATATTGTTTTTTAAAGAGGAATTCAGAATGTGAATTCTGGGTTTCTCTGTTTCTTCTTGATTTTAGAAAAAGCCCTGTCTCCAGTACCATCTCCCCTGTGCTTCACTTCTGATGCTGGATGGAAGTGTTCAGGTGAGGAAAGACAGTCCTGCAGGGAGGCTGAGGCAGATTTACACCTCAGTCCTGATGTCTGGAAAAATCTATTCAGTCACTGACAACTCCTTTAATTATTGATGGTTCAGAAACTTTATCATTCTTAACTTTCATTTGCAACACTTTCTCTCAGATGGTTGGGGCTAGATGTTAAAATTGCTACTTAGAGGAGGAAACTGGAAATAGCTTTCCCTGCTCTTTGTTTCTTGACAAGAGAGAATGAAAGGGAAAGGAAAAAGTGTCCTAAAGGACACTTTAGGATCCCCTGCTTTAGAGTGAGACACAAGGGAAGTCCGTGGTGTCCAGTGGTTAAGAACCCGCCTTCCAGTGTTGGGGACTTGGGTTAGATCCCTGGTCGGGGAACTAAGATCCTACATGCCCCAGGGCAGATAAGCTCATGTATGGCAAGAGAGATTTTATGTGCTGCAACTAAGACCCCATGCGGCCTAATAAATAAATAAATATATAAAGAATGGGGAAGTAGGAGAGCATTCATAGGAGTGAGAAGCTGCTATATGTGAGATGACCTAACAATTCCTATTCCCCCCTGTTTTAAAACCTTTTATTGAAACATGATATGCATACAGAAAGGGGCACGTACCCTAAGTACACAGCTGGAGGCAGTTTCACAAGTTATCACACCATGAATCAACACCAAGACAAAACCACCCCCAACAGCACCTGGAAGCCTTGAATTTCTCCCCAGTTACTGCTCATCACTCCCAAGGGGGACCACCCTCCTAACTTCTAACAGCTCAGATCTGCCCTGCCTGCTTTTTGTTGCTTAATAGGAGTGGAACAAAACACTGTGCCCTGCATTGCCTGTCTTCCTTTATGCTACACTATGTCTGAGAGATTCATCCATGTGGCTGCATGTAGTTTGAGATCACTCATCAGTCCACTGCATCTTAACTCTCTGAAGTTGATATTTTACTTGTGGGAGTTGTTAAGAGCGCAGAAGCAGGAACTAGGGTGTCTGTGTTGAAAACCCAGTTTCTCTATTAGGTGTATCGCCCTGGGTAAGTTCCTCAAGGTTTCATTGACATAATATCCTTATCTGTAAAATGGTGATAATAACAATATTTTTCTTATGGGGTATGTCCTTGTTGTGCTTAGTTGCTCAGTCATGTCCAACTCTTTGAGACCCCATGGACTGTAACCCTCCAGGCTCCTCTGTCCATGGAATTCTCCAGGCAAGAATACTGGAGTGGGTTGCCATACCTTCCTCCAGGGGATCTTCCAACCCAGGGATCTAACCCAGGTCTTCCACACTGCAGGTGGATTCTTAACCATCTGAGCCACCAGGGAAGCCCAAGAATAATGGAGTGGGTAGCCTATCCCTTCTCCAGGAGACCTTCCTGACTCAGGAATCCAAACCGGGGTATCCTGCATTGCAGGCGAGCTCCCTGGGAAGGAGCCAAGCTACCCGGGAAGCCCGGGGTATGTCCTTAAAGAGAAAGATATCAACTTTGCATGAATACATGTAAAACATTTAGAAGAGTGCCTAGTATCTGGGCAGCTCTATGTCCATAAGAGTAAGCTACTACGAATTCTCTCTCACTTGATTTTCTTCCTTTTATGTTGATTCAGCTGCTGAGCACTGATGGGGGAGGGAGATAATGTATGCTAACTGATGGAAAGTGGGGAAGAAGGGCTTTGACAGAAATAAAAGAGGTTCTTGATTTCATCTGCCTTTTGCTCCCACTCGGTCAGTTTTAGACTTAAGTGTGTGGGTGCGTGCTAACTTGCTTCAGTCGTGTCCTGCTCTTTGCAACCCTATGGACTGAGCCTGCTAAGCTTGTTTGTCCATGGGATTCTCCAGGCAAGAATACTGGAGTGGGTTGCCTTGCCCTTTTCCAGGGGATCTTCCCAACCCAGTGATGCAACCTGCGTCTCCTGCAGCTTCTGCATTGCAGGCGGATTCTTTACTGCTGAGCCAACAGGGAAGCCCTAGACTTAAGTACTTACAAATTTTCAGTGATTTACTGTTTGTGGAACACCTTAGTTGATCACTGGAAATCTCATCAATACATTTAGTGATTATATAGTGATAAAAATTTAATTTGCTACAAAAGCTAAAATTCATAAAATGATACAAAGAGGTAGTAGCTGTAAGAAACTCCATTCTTTTATGCTGTAATCTTCTGTCCTGCCTAATTAGTTACTGTTCCTGTTGATAGCCTTTGCTGGGTTTATGGTTTGACATATTTTGTGGGGGTGTTGGTGGTGAGGAGAACGAGGAACAAAGCCAGAATGATCACGAATGACTGAATGATTTGCCACCCTCGCTTCTTTCCTCAACTCCCCACACTGGCCCCGCCCCTTCCGTCCCACCACACCTCCCGCTTCCTAGGGTCTCAGTTCAGTTCAGTCGCTCAGTCGTGTCCGACTCTTTTCGACCCCATGAATCGCAGCACACCAGGCCTCCCTGTCCATCACCAACTCCCGGAGTTCACTCAGACTCACGTCCATCAAGTCGGTGATGCCATCCAACCATCTCATCCTCTGTCGTCCCCTTCTCCTCCTGCCCCCAATCCCTCCCAGCATCAGGGTCTTTTCCAATGAGTCAGCATTTCGCATGAGGTTGCCAAAGTATTGGAGTCTCAGCTTTAGCATCATTCCTTCCAAAGAAATCCCAGGGCTGATCTCCTTTAGAATGGACAGGTTGGATCTCCTTGCAGTCCAAGGGACTCTCAAGAGTCTTCTCTAACACCACAGTTCAAAAGCATCAATTCTTCAGCGCTCAGGTTTTTTCACAGTCCAACTCTCACGTCCATACATGACCACTGGAAAAACCATAGCCTTGACTAGACGGACCTTTGTTGGCAAAGTTGTGTCTCTGCTTGGGTCTAGGTCAAGGTTAAGTTGGAAACAATGGTATAGTATCATTTAGCTACAAAAAGAATACATGAATAGACAATTATCTATTTCTCCTCATTTCCCTTTCTTAATGAGAGAATCTCAGACTTGAAAAAGTGCTTATGGAAATTGTAACTGTTTTTATAAGAAAAACTTTAGAATGTTTATAGCTTNTGGGTCTAGGTCAAGGTTAAGTTGGAAACAATGGTATAGTATCATTTAGCTACAAAAAGAATACATGAATAGACAATTATCTATTTCTCCTCATTTCCCTTTCTTAATGAGAGAATCTCAGACTTGAAAAAGTGCTTATGGAAATTGTAACTGTTTTTATAAGAAAAACTTTAGAATGTTTATAGCTTTTTTGTTATTTAAATTGGATGTTAAGTTTTCTCAGTATATTGCTTATGCTTTGTTATTCCTAGAAATTTAAGTCTGTTAAAAAAAAGTGTTCATAAAGCCATCAGGGGCTGTGTTTTTCTGAGAAAATATTTCAAGAAAGTTCAAATAAGAATTGCACTGTCCTTGCCTGTTTCTTTGTCTAAAAAATTTTCCATTTTCATTGGAATAAAATGTGTGAAAAAAGAATTTCTAGAAGGCAAAAGGACACCTATATTATAAGTCTTAAGTGTAGCTCTCTTCATGGAGAAACTCTTGACTAGCTTTGCACATCTAAATTACAAACAGTGCCTCAGTGTGATGGTTTAATCTTGAAATACAATTCACTGAAAATTTTAGTAGAAGTAAATAAATAACCACCTTGGTCTTATTAGTCCCTCATGAGAAAGCAGGTATGCCTATGGACATGTGTGATATTAGGAAAGTAAGTTTTGAATAAGTTTGTATATATGAAAAACATTTTAAATATTTGAATAAGTCAAGTTCCACAGAAATCCACCCAAGGAGGAAGAAAAAGAAAAGAAAATGTGAACTCACTGCATATTGTAATTATGTGCAAGTCCCATGATTATAGCCAGGGTCCCCTTGACTAGTTCAAGATGAGATTTGATTAGTGATATTAAAAGCATGCTTTTGAGTTATATATGTTTCTGATTTTGTTTCGCATGCTTATATCATCACCCATTTTTCTAAAACTTTCTCCTTAGCTAGTGTTTGAATATGTCTGTTTTGGTGGAGAAAACATGGCCTTTCTGCACTAATGAGTCAGCCCTAAGGGGACATGGCTGGAGTTGCTTCAGAGAAAGTAGGAGAAGGCGACCTGGTTTCCCTGGGATGGTCCTGTTTTAGCACCTAGTGTCCCATGTCCTGGGGTGTCCCTTGGTCTGCGCAAGTTGGCAGGGTTGGTCATATTAAGACGATCTGACCTTGAAACAATTGCACCACTGGCCCTTCACAGAATCAGAAACGAATCCTTTACACTGAATGCTGTGTTTTGGGGAGTCCCATGTTAAAATGTGAACATATCAAGATAACACCTTCATATCGACTTTCATCATTCATTGTTTACTGGGAGTGTGTTTATCAGTCAGGTGGGTCTCACTTCAGACAGTAGAGAGCTGGACCATCCTGGAAGAGAAATTTTTCATGATGGGGAAGGAAGGGAGAGAACAGTCATTTGTTAAGCACCTACTATGTGCTAAAGAGTCTGATGCACTTAAAAAATTTTTTTAAATTGGAGTATAGTTGCTTTATAATGTTGTATTAGTTTGTAATGTATAGCAGAGTGAATCAGCTGTGTTGTGTGTGTTCAGTCATTAAATCATGTCTGACTCTTTCGTGACCCTGTGGACTGTAGCCCGCCAGGCTCCTCTGTCCATGGGATTTTCTTGGCAAGAATATTGGAGTGGGTTGCCATTTCCTGCTCCAGGGGATCTTCCTTACTCAGGGATCGAAACTGGGTCTCCCATATCCCCTCTTGTTTGTATTTCTTTCCCATTTAGGTCACCACGGAGCATGGAGTAGAGCTCCCTATGCTACACAGTAGGTTCTCATTTTTATCTGTTTCATACATAGTAGCAATAGCGCGCATTTGTCAGTCCCAGTCTCCTAATTCATTCCACCCCCACCCTTCAATCCCAGTCTCCTAATTCATTCCACCCCCACCCTTCCCCTTTGGTGTCCATATGTTTGCTCTCTACATCTGTGTCTCTATTTCTCTTTTGTAAATAAGATTGTCTATGTCAATTTTTTTTCAGGTTCCACATATATGCATTAATATACAATATTTGTTTTTCTCTTTCAGACTTACTGTGTATGACAGTCTCTAGGTCCATCCACATCTCAACAAATGACCCAGTTTCATTCCTTTTTAGAAATGGTTCCACACAAGGCACTGGCCTTCTGGAGAAGGTATGATATTGGGAGAGATGAGGAGGGAATCCTCTAAGAGAAGAAGAAAATCGTTATTCACCTGAGTGGAGGAGACAGACCTGAGGTCACAGCTGGTTCTGCCCTTGGGCTCTGCACATTTCTTTCCTTTTTTCCATTTCATTTATTTATTGAGAGTATGCCGGGTCTTCACTGATGCGTGGGCTTTTCTCTAGTTGTGGTGGATAGATTTCTCATTGCGGTTGCTTCTCTTAGAGCCTGGGCTCTGTGGTGCATGGGGTCAGTAGCTGCGTTTTCCAGGTGCTAGAGCACAGTCTCAATAACTGTGGTGCATGGCCTTAGTTGTTCCTAGGCATGTGGGATCTTCCTGGACCAGGGATCGAACCTGGGTATCCTGCATCTCCTGCGTTGGCAGGAGATTCTTTACCACTGAACCACCAGGGAAATCTCTGCATCTTTCTAATGATGTAAGCATGACCAAGGGCTTCCCAGGTGGAAAGTGAAAGTGAAGTCGCTCAGTCGTGTCCGACTCTTTGTGACCCCATGGACTGTAGCCTACCAGGCTCGTCTGTCCATGGTATTTTCCAGGCAAGAATACTGGAGTGGGTTGCCATTGCCTTCTCCAGGAGACCTTCCCGACCCAGGGACTGAACCNAAAGTGAAAGTGAAGTCGCTCAGTCGTGTCCGACTCTTTGTGACCCCATGGACTGTAGCCTACCAGGCTCGTCTGTCCATGGTATTTTCCAGGCAAGAATACTGGAGTGGGTTGCCATTGCCTTCTCCAGGAGACCTTCCCGACCCAGGGACTGAACCCAGGTCTCCTGTGTTGTAGGCAGACGCTTCACCATCTGAGCCACCAGAAAGTCCCAGGTAGTGCTGATGGTAAAAGAGTCCACCTGCCAGTGCAGGAGATACAGGAGACTCGGGTTCCATCTTTGGGTCGAGAAGATCCCCTGGAGGAAGAAATGGCAACCCACTCCAGTATTTTTGCTTGGGAAATCCCCTGGACAGTGGAGCCTGATGGGCTATAGTCCACAGGGTCACAAAGACTGAAGAGATGTATGCAGGCGTGACCTTAATCTCCAACACTGTTTCCAAGTTGATTAAACTGGAGTTCTCTACTTTCTTCACAGGGATTTTGTGGTTTGTAAAAATTAAGTGAAATAATGCATGGGCCATAGCTAGGGTAGTGCCTGGTACCAAAAAAGCAGTTTATAAATTGAAGTGGCTACTCCTACTGTTTAACTGAATTAGACAAGGCCATGATCCATGTGATCAGTTTGGTTAGTTTTCTGTGATTGTGGTTTTCTGTCACCCTTCTGATGGATGAGGATAAGGGGCTTCTGGAAGCTTCCTGATGGGAGGGACTGGCTGTGGGGAGAGCTGGGTCTTGCTCTGGTGAGCACAGCTATGCTCAGTAAATCTTTAAGCCAATTTCCAATGAATATTCATTGGAAGGACCGATGCTGAAGCTTCAGCTTCAGTCCTTTGGCCACATGATGTGGAAAGCCAACTCACTGGAAAATACCCTAATGCTGGGAAAGATAGAAGGCAGAAGGAGAAGGGGATGACAGAGGACGAGATGGTTGGATGGCATCACCGATTCAATGGATGAGTTTGAGCAAGCTGTGGGAGATGGTGAAAGACAGGGAAGCCTGGCGTGCTGCAGTCCTTGGGGTTGCAAAGAGTTGGACATGACTGAGCAACTGAACAACAAAAACACTCCTACTGTGGCTGCCGTATTTGTTCAGGGACATCTGACCTGGACGCTATGGTCTCTGGGTTGGTGACATTCATTCCTGCTTGAGAGTCCATCATTACTCTGTGTCTTTGACATGCATTTGATGCTTTTGTTGCAAATCACTGAGTATATAGTCGCATATGTGCATATGGGCATGCAGGTAGCAAAAAACAACTACAAGCAATTGACTTTGTTTATAAAGTCATAATCATAGAAGCACTTAGATCCCATTCTGAGACCTGTTGTATTAGGGTTCTCTCAGGCATCAATTCAGTGCCTTCAATTTTTATGGGATTTAAGTTGCATTTAAGGTGCTATATAAATGCAAAATAATAATAAAAAAGGAAAACAATTTTGGGCATTTTCAGATCTGTGCTATCAAACTGACTGCACAAAATTCTTCATTTTCCTTCATATAGTTCTACCTGAGCATTGTTTATGGTGGTAGCAAAAGAGTCAGGGCGAAATGAGAATTCATCTAGGTAAGATATCTCACTTATTCATAGGTGAAATGATGGCCTAAACTATAATCAAATTTCACTAGCAAATCCCAATGATAGAGTCATATAAAATTGCAATTGTAATGAAATGTAACTTTATGTATACTCATGGGTTTAAAAGGAAAGAAAGAATACCATTTCCTCCTATGGGTGTCAGTTTAAAGTATAGTTTTCTATTTTTTCATATAGGCACCTACTAAAGATAGATACAATTGTGGTGATGCTGGATTTTTTAAATCCATTTTTATTCCCAAAGTAAGTATTACATGTTAACACTTTAAAATTGATCTTCAAAGCCTTGCCATTAATGTACAGAACAGAAAATCACAGATTGTCAAATTTATAAGGTATATAGCAAAGAGTGGTTAGTACAGTTCCCTCATGTTACGAGTGATAAGTTTGCTTTGCGATTACATACACAGATGTGTCATATCTTGGTCTTTTAATTTCAATTCTCTTTCCATTTCATTACACTGGTTTTCTTAAGGAAAATGTCAGAAAATGTTATTTGAATAGGGTTCTAAGGTTGGGAGAGGGGAAATAGAGTATTTTCTAGAATGCTAAATAAAATCCAATAGTTTTGATAATTTTAAAATGCTAGTAAAATAAAGATATAATTAATACTGTCAGAAAGAGCATAAGGGAACTTGGCAAAGTAATCTTTCTAATAGGCCCAAATGGTGGCTTTCTGTTGAATCCTTGTGAAAATTCTAAGGAAATAATCTGGTGACCTCTGGGGATCTTACTCCCCACCACACCCCCTCTAGAAAATAAAGAAGTAAAAGTAATAGTTAACTAAGTGTGTTAATAGCTCAGTCATGTCTGACTCTTTGCAACCCCATGGCCTGTAGCCTACCGGGCTCCTCTGTCCATGGAATTTCTCAGGCAAGAGTACTGGAGTGGGTAGCCATTCCCTTCTCCAGGAGATCTTCCTGACCCAGGGATTGAACTTGGTACTCCTGCACTGGCAGGCAGATTCTTGACTGTCTGAGCCACCAGGGAAGCCTAAGCCCCATTTTTAATTCCTCAACCCATTTATTTCAGAGTTTCTCAAAATGAGATCAGTAGACTACAGGCATCAAAATCCATGGCGCACTTGTTAAAAATGCAGGTTTCTGGTCCAGTCTTCAAAAATGACTAGATCACAGACGCTGAGGGGTGCTTGTGCTCAGTCGGCAAGTCATGTCTGACTCTTTGTGACCCTGTGGACTGTAGCCTGCCCATCCACGGGATTTCTCAAGTGAAAAGACTGGAGTGGGTTTCTGTCTCCTTCTCCGGGGGATCTTCCTGACCCAGGGATTGAACTTGAGTACTTCTGTATTGGTAGATGGGTTCTTTACCACTGAGCCACCTGGGGAGCCCCTCTGAAGGGTAAGGCCTTAAGAATCAGCCCTTTGGTAACTTTCTCAGATAATTCTGAAGCACAGTCAGGCTTAAGAACCATATTTAAGCATTACTCTTCTATGTTTAATTAATGGTTTGATATTGTAGATGGGCTTTACTTTGGGTTAGTGGCATTTGAAGAGGTGGGTGTTCTAAATGTTCTTCACAGGTAACTTTCAGTAATATTGTCTTGTAAAATAACTATTTGATTGTCTGTGGCAGAATCTGGAAAACCTACAAAGAGTAATAAATTGTGCATGTGTGTGTATTCAATCATGTACCGACTATTTGCAACCCCACACCTGTGCCCCCCAGGCTCCTATGTCTATGGGATTTTCCAGGCAAGAATACTGGAGTGGGTAGCCATTTCCTCCTCCAGGGTATCTTCCCAACCCAGGGAGCAAATCTATGTCTCCTGCATCTCTTGCAGTGGTAGGTGGGTTCTTTAGCATCGAGCCACCTGGCAATTGTGGGAGATTATAAATATCAGCACAGATTGTCCTTTTATGAAGAGGTGACATTTATTCCCACAGTGCTTAAGCCCGCCCTGTGATTTACTGTGTCCAGTAGAAGGCAGACCCTAGGGCTTGAGAAGCCTGGATGCTTCCATTCTCATGCTGGGAATACTGCTGGAGAATGAAAATCCACGTGGAGAGAGGCCGGCTGTCTCTGCCTTCCTAGCCATCTCCTTTGAGACCCACACCTGTGAGTGAGTCACCTGAGGACAGGTAAGCCCAGCACAAATGACCAAGTCACAGAACAGTGAGTTAAACAATGAGCTTGGTTTTAAGCCACTATCTTTGAGTGTATTTGGTTCTGCTAGGAGGGGCAAGGTCCTGAGCTGAGCGTGAACAGGAAGAGGACATGTTTGAAAGGTGAAGCCAAGAAAGAAATGGAGAAGGGCTGAGATGGGTTCTCTCTGAATGTCCCGGGGGCGTTCAGGTGGGCTGCTGGAGGTAGCTAGTAATTCACTTTAAACTTAAAGTCCTTTAAAGCAGCAGAGGTTCCCAACATTTTTGGCACCAGGGACTGGTTTCTTGGGAGACAACATTTCCATTGACCTGTAGGTGAGATGGTTTCAGGATTATTCAAGCACATTGCATTTACTGTGCACTTTATTTCTATTATTATTACATCAGCACCACCTCAGACCATCAGGCATTAGATCTCAGAGGTTGGGATCGCAGGTTTAATGAAAAGGTGGTCAGAATGGTGGTTTTTTTTTTTTTTTTTTTTTTTGCAGTGACAGTCTGACTGTGTAGATGCAGGCTGTGAGGAAGTAGGGGGTTGGCATCAACCATGGAGGATGGCACTTCAGCCCCTGAACAAGAAGATAGGAAAGTGAGTGAAGGTTTATGGAAGGGAGTTATTCCTGTGATAATGACTTGGGTTCAGAGGAAGCTGAGGGTATGGTGACTGTGAGAGACCTTGACAGGATTTGTGGATTGCTGGACCCTTCCAGTGGACTCATAGAACTACTAGAGGTAATCATAGCATCCAGTCCCATCACTTCATGGCAAATAGATGGGGAGACAGTGAAAGACTTTATTTTCTTGGGTTCCAAGAAATTGCAAGACCTTGTTCCTTGGAAGAAAAGCTATGACAAACCTGTGTACTTAGTTGATCAGCTGTGTCCAGCTCTTCACGATCCTGTGGACTGTAGCCCACCAGGCAGGCTCCTCTGTCTATGGTGATTCTCCCAGAAAGAACATTGGAGTGGTTTGCCATGGTCTCCTCCAGATCTTCCCAACCCAGGGATCGGACCCAGGTCTCCCACATTGCAGGCAGATTCTTTACTGTCTGAGCCACCAGGAAAGCCCAAGAATACTGGAGTGGGTAGCTTATCCCTTCTCCAGGGAATCTTCCCGACCCAGGAATTGAACAGGGGTCTCCTGCATTGCAGGNTCCTCCAGATCTTCCCAACCCAGGGATCGGACCCAGGTCTCCCACATTGCAGGCAGATTCTTTACTGTCTGAGCCACCAGGAAAGCCCAAGAATACTGGAGTGGGTAGCTTATCCCTTCTCCAGGGAATCTTCCCGACCCAGGAATTGAACAGGGGTCTCCTGCATTGCAGGCGGATTCTTTACCAGCTGAGCTACCAGGGAAGGCCTAGGCCTAAACAAAAAGCTATTCTAAACAAACCATGAAAAACCTAATCAGCATATTAAAAAACAGAGACATTACTTGGCCGACAAAGGTCTATATGGTCAAAGCTATGGTTGTTCCAGTAGTCATGTATGGATGTGACAGTTGAACTGTAAAGAAAGCTGAGCGCTGAAGAACTGATGCTTTTGAACTGTGGTGCTGGAGTAGACTCTTGAGAGTCCCTAAGGATTGTAAGGAGATCCAACCAGTCCATCCTAAAGGAAATCAGTACTGAATAATCACTGGAAGGACTGATGCTGAAGCTGCAGCTCTAATACTTTGGCCACCTGATGTGAAGAACCGACTCATTAGAAAAGACCCGGATGCTGGGAAAAATTGAAGGCAGGAGGAGAAGGGGATGAGAGGATGAGATGGTTGGATAGCATCATCAACTAAATGGACATGAGTTTGAACAAGTTCCAGGAGATGGTGAAGGACAGGGAAGCCTGGCAGGCTGCAGTCTGTGGGGTTGCAGAGTCAGACATGACTGAGCGACTGAACAACTAGAGGTAATGAGCTGGAGAGATAGGAGCTGGCTGCCAGAGGTTGCTGTCTTGAAATCAGCAGGTTATTGACCTGAGATGTATCAATATGTTTTTAGAGACTGATGCAAGTAACATCACCATGGGAAGTTGTTAGAGCTTAAAACTGATCAAGGGTTCATTACACAGCTTATGATTGTCCTTATTATTCACATTTTGCTCCATTACATTTTGTTTTAACCTGTGTGTATTATAAGCATAAAATTTTCAAAAATCATGCATGGTGAAATTTTGCGTGAAGAAGAATTTTTTGGTGAATTTTATGCAGCTACTTTCTCAGATTGTCCTAGCAACATGTGTACTGGTGTCTTAGACAATGATCGTAGTTCAGAATATAGTTCTGATTCAGACGATTTACAACTTAAGTGATTGATATGGAATGGAACATGAAGATGGAACTCATGGTGCTGGAGAATGAGTCTTGGCTTCTACATAAGAGGGGATTGAAGACAGCATTTCGCAAAAATCAGAAAATGTTCCAGGTGTGTCAGGTGTGAATATTGAATGAAATAACCTGCAAAGTGATGGTGAAATAACAGAATGAATTTTTCTCCAGCCAGAGGGAAAAATTGATGACCACAGGTGTTAAGTTTCTCCAAAAATCTCCTTGTTAAAATGATGGTGGGCTAGTTCTGTAAAGATCCAGGTGGGCCCAAGGGGGCCCAGGTGGAACACACTCCCCAGATTGCCTTCTTGCCCTTTGCAATGGGGGGAGGGAGTGGGGTGGAGGTTGGGGGTCTGAGTTGAGTGGGGAGGGGAGGTGGGGTAGGGGTTGGGCGCAGGCGTGGAGCTGCCGCCATCTTCCTGCTCCAAAGGCGGGGCTGGCGCTTTCGCTCAGACACGTGGCCTATTTGCTGGCGGTCACCCCCAATGTGAGGCGGCCCTGGTCCTGCCTTTGCACCATCCTGGATCCTCCCACAGCTTCTCGAGCCCCTGGGCCAGCTCTGTGTCCCGAGAGATGCCCGCTTCCTCAAGATGCGAGGCGGCCAGAGACGGACTCCGTTTCCAGTCTGTTCTCTGGGTTGTCACCTCTCTTTGCTTTTCTCCATCTTATTCCCAGCCGCCTGCCCCGAGGCCTTCAAGTTCCAGAGTCAGATGTGAAGGGACAGCCCTCCAGAGAGTGAGTAGCCAGCCGGGCTGGGTTCGGCCTGTCCCCTGCCGTCTGCAGGGGCTGTGCCCGGTGCCGGCGGCAGACGGGGTGCGGCGGCGCCTGGGCTGTGGGTCAGCTTGCGAGCGAGCGGAGGGGGCCCCACAGGCTCCTTGGAGGAGAGGACGGGAAGGAGCCGAGATGGCGGGGTGTGGCAGGAATGTTCTGGGTGTGTTGAAATCACGGGGAATTAGGACCAACACACTGCTGGAGAGAATAGCCTGAGCCCTGAAGCCAAAATCCTCAAGAGCCCGGGGGACCTCAGAGAGAGACTCTAAGCACCACGGGGGTGGTCTCAGGGGCACCATCTGATGACAGAAGCTCTCAAGGCGGGGGCGAGGGAGCTGGGGAGGCGGTGCTCAGTGTCCAGACCACACGAGTGAGCACGAGAGCTAAACCTGCTGGACCCAGGGGCACAGGCTGTAAGGAAGCACGAGCATGTTGCTAAATCTCGCGGCTCTTCTGGCGTTAAGTCCCTTTCCTCTTTCAGCAGGCCCAGCACGTTCCTGCCGCATTAATTGTGACTTGGCTTTGATTACTGATCTGGTGGTAGGAGGGGAGTTAGGTGGCAACCCCCAGGGTAGAGTGCGTCTAGTGAAGGAGGCAGGTGAATGAGGATGAGTGTCAGGTGCAGAGACCAGCTGCGTCCAGGGACAGGTGGATGCTGGCTTCTTGCTTTGAGGGGGAATATCTCCAGCAGCAGTCCCCAACCTTTTGGGCACTGGGGACCAGTTCCATGGAAGAGAATTTTCCCACAGACCAGGCTGTGAAGTGGAGGAGATGGTTTGGGGATGATTCTAGTGCATTATATTTACTGTGCACTTTATTACTATTGCATCAGCTCCAGCTCAGGTCATCAGGCATTAGATCCCAGAGGTTTGGGACCCCTGATCTACAGGGCTCTCCCAGCCTCTGAGTCCCCGGTAAAACTGGTCAAGGCCTCTGTACTATTCCATTTTTCCTAATTCCTTATGCATCCTACTCCCATAGGAAAGCTTCTTGAACTCTGTTTCTTAGGGAAACTGACCAGGTATCCCTTCTGTTTTGAAATTTTCTTTTGTCTTTGCTTCCAGGGCACTGTATTCTTTTAGGTTTTCCCCTGCCACACAGGCTCCTCTTCCTCAGAGTTTTCTGGTTTTTCCTTCCCTCCCTGGCTTGTAAACTTGAGATCTTTTTCCTCCACTCACTTTGAGGTGAGCTGATCCTGACTCATGGCTCTAAATAGAATATATAAATATATTGGACTGAAAGACCTTGGACTGCTTTGTGAAGGCTATGAGCCCACTTTGGAGGTTAACCATCATGAATTTAAAATAAGACTGATGGACAAGGTGATGTATGTGTTTTTTTCCCCCCTAGCCATGTTCATTGTCTAATCATAAACAGACATTTACTCATGTATTTATTCAGTCAATAAATTTTTGTTTAGTTTCTTTGTGTCAGGCATTTTTCCAAGAGGGAATGGCTGAGACTGAAATAGACCCAGACCCCAAACCCATGACCTTGTGGGGTTTATATCTTGGTAGATGTGGTCCACTTCTCAGAGGTCTTCATTGACCAATGGGTATGACACTGAAATTCTTTGAACCTTAGTCTTATAAAGTTTATTGGAGAAGTTAGCACATCGTTCAGGCATGCTGTGACAATGAAGTGAGATTATGTACAAAGTGGGTGGGATCTTGTGTTAGGCTTAGGAGTTCAAGTGGAAGTTGTTTGTTTTTTTAGAGAGATCTTGGGTCTTTTTTTGGTTACAGCTTCAGAAACATGTGGCTGCCCCTTTCAGTTCTCAGGTTGAGATTTCCAGTGTCCTTTGACCCATGATATTTATTTTGCAACATGAATAAAAGAGATGAGTTTAATGAGCCTGTACTTTGTACTAGGCACACAGTAACCTGGACAAATGCAATTTTTCCTTCTCCCTCTCTTGCCGTGTAGAATGACTAGCAAATATGCTTTATTCCCCAGAGCATGCTCAGAGAACACGCTTCTCAACATGCCATGGTGCCTTTCCCTGTCACTGTCCTTGAATAGCCAGTTGTGTTGAGGTCTCTTCCCGAACTCACCAGAATTTTCAGTCTGCATCTCAAATCCCCAACTTAGCCCTAATCTTACTCTCCTTCTATCCTGAACTGAGATGCTGAAAATGAGTATCTCTTTTCTCTTTTGATATAAACAGTTTTTTGAAAACAACATACCAATAGACAGTATCACTGTGGTTTCAGATGTCTGGTGGCAACTTGAAAACTAGTATTTTGTAGCTCCCTGGTTTTGGATTAATCGTGGCTTTCATCAAGGCTTTCCTGGTGGCTCAGTGGTAAAGAATCTGCCTGCCCATGCAGGAGAAGTGGGTTTGACCCCTGGCTTGGGAAGATCCCCCGGAGAAACAAATGACAACCCACTCCAGTATTCTTGCCCAGTCCCATAGACAGAGGAGCCTGGCACAGTCACTGGAGTTGCAAAGAGTCAGACACAACTGAGATTAAGCAGCGACAGCTTCTTTCATTGTTGTTTCTACTTCCTCCTCCTCCTCCTTCTGGGGATTAATTCTCTGTTAACTTCTTTCCTTGGTTCTCTTTTTCAGTGAGCTCAGTCCCTCCCCTTGTTCTCTCGTTCTTGTCCTTTATCCACCTTCCCTTACATTGTTCCTCCCTCATGCTACCAGATTTTTGTTTTCCAGCCAGGAATTGTCTTCGAGTCTTTTAGAGTTTCCAGCTCATTCTTGCTCATGTTTCTTACCTTCTCCCAGTCCTCCTCCCCTCTTTTTTCTTTCTTTCGTCTTCCCTCCCTCCTCTGCCCCTCTGGTTCTCTTTCAATTATGGCTTTTAATTAGGACTGCTGTGTTGCAGAATGATAGAGAAGTATAATGAGATATGGATGAGAAGGAGCCTTGGGTTTTTAGGCTTCAGAGCTTTATTCTTTTATCTGTGTCCTTTGGATCTGAAGATTCTGTTTCTACTTCTATTTCCCATGGGTGTGACTCTTGAGATTCCCCCTTTGCTCTGTGGAGGATCTTATCAAAGGTCCCCAAAGACTTTTTCATGCCGGCAGTGAAGGTCATTTCTCCTGAAAATCATTCAGTAGTTCTCCTAGAATCCTCTTAGTCCATGCATGCTACCTCTTTTTTCCCTTGTTTCTTTCTGCCCTGACCCGAACTGTAACCTGAATATCGACAGCATTCTTGGGGAATAGGTCAGGGTTTCCATATTTATTAACCATCCTGTGTGGAGACTGTGATTTCCTTTTGGTTTGAATCTAACTGCTTCTATGTGTTCGTCTTGAGGCTTTGTGTTTATTAGTGAGCCTACATAATGCACATGGCTGAAGTCTCTCTCTAGGACAGTTTACTGCTTTTGGGAGTGTTTAATTTTCAATGTGTAATGTCACTTCTGGGAGAGAGTGGGTTTGGGACCAGGGTTTGAGCAGAGAAGTATCAAAATGAATTCGTTCTCTATTACTTTCTTTTTCTTTCCTGTCTGATAGGGGGTTCTGCTCTTATCTTCCAGGAGGCAAGGAAAGAGAAAACAAGAAAAAGAAAAATAAGGGCCGGGAGGGGTGTGGGATGGAAAGATGGAAGAGCAGGCAGCTATAGGAACTGAGCTGCTCAGGTGAAGGAGATGAACAGAAAGATTACCAGCAGATGTTCTACATTTTTCCTTCTCAGTGCGCCACCTCTGTCCCTCTGGACTTTCTTACTCTATGTTCTAGTGCTGGCTCACTTCAGTTCAATCGCTCAGTCACGTCCGACTCTTTGCGACCCCATGGACTGCAGCACGCCAGGCCTCCCGTCCGTCACCAACTCCTGGAGCTTGCTCAAATTCACGTCCGTGGAGTTGGTGATGCTATCCAACCATCTCATCCTCTGTCTTCCCCTTCTCCTCCCGCCTGCAATCTTTCCCAGCATCAGGGTCTTTTCCAGTGAGTCAGTTCTTCGAATCAGGTGGCCAAAGTATTGGGAGTTTCAGCTTCAGCATCAGTCCTTCCAATGAATATTCAGGACTTATTTCCTTTAGGATTGACTTGTTTGATCTCCTTGCAGTCCAAGGGACTCTCAAGAGTCTACTCCAACACCACAGTTCAAAAGCATCAATTCTTTGGCACTCAGCTTTCTTCACAGTCCAACTCTCACATCCATACATGACCACTGGAAAAACCATAGCCTTGACTAGATGGACCTTTGTTGACAAAGTAATGTCTCTGCTTTTGAATTGCTGTTTAGGTTTATCACAACTTTTTTTTCTGAGGAACAAGTGTTTTTTGATTTCACTGCTGCAGTCACCATCTGCAGTGATTTTGGAGCCCAGGGAAATAAAATCTGTCACTGTTTCCATTATTTCCCCCATCTATTTGCCATGAAGTGATGAGACCGGATGCCGTGATCTTAATTTTTTGAATGTTGAATTTTAAGCCAGCTTTTTCACTCTCCTTTTTTATTTTAATCAAGAGGCTCTTCAGTTCTTTGCTTTCTGCCATAAGGGTGGTGTCATCTGCATATCTGAGGTTATTGATATTTCTCCTGTCAATCTTGATTCTAGCTTGTGCTTCATCCTACCTGGCATTTCTCATGATGTCCTCTGCCTAAAGTAATAAGCAGGGTGACAGTATACAGCCTTGACGTACTCCTTTTCCTATTTGGAACCAGTCTGTTGTTTTATGTCCAGTTCTAACTGTTGCTTCCTGACCTGCATACAGATTTCTCAGGAGGGCTTGCTGTTTCACAGAGAACTGCTGTTGTCATGGAACAAGCATGAATTGGTCTCTCCCTTTTAAGTGAGATTAGTGACTAAAATTTAGAGCTTTATTTACTAGCTATGAGATGAAAAATAGACTAAAATCTCTGATTGCCTAATCATTTGCTCAGTTAGATACTTGGAAACAGTTGGGATTCCTTTAAGGTGATTGTATACCTTCCTTAGAGCTTCCCTTGTTGCAGACAGTCAGTAAAGAATCTGCCTGCAATGCAGGAGACCAAAGTTCTATCCCTGGGTTGGGAAGATCCACTGGAGAAGGAAATGGCAACCCACTCCAGTATTCTTGCCTGGAGAATCTCATGGACAGAGGAGCCTGGCAGGCTATAGNAGGCTTCAGAGCTTTATTCTTTTATCTGTGTCCTTTGGATCTGAAGATTCTGTTTCTACTTCTATTTCCCATGGGTGTGACTCTTGAGATTCCCCCTTTGCTCTGTGGAGGATCTTATCAAAGGTCCCCAAAGACTTTTTCATGCCGGCAGTGAAGGTCATTTCTCCTGAAAATCATTCAGTAGTTCTCCTAGAATCCTCTTAGTCCATGCATGCTACCTCTTTTTTCCCTTGTTTCTTTCTGCCCTGACCCGAACTGTAACCTGAATATCGACAGCATTCTTGGGGAATAGGTCAGGGTTTCCATATTTATTAACCATCCTGTGTGGAGACTGTGATTTCCTTTTGGTTTGAATCTAACTGCTTCTATGTGTTCGTCTTGAGGCTTTGTGTTTATTAGTGAGCCTACATAATGCACATGGCTGAAGTCTCTCTCTAGGACAGTTTACTGCTTTTGGGAGTGTTTAATTTTCAATGTGTAATGTCACTTCTGGGAGAGAGTGGGTTTGGGACCAGGGTTTGAGCAGAGAAGTATCAAAATGAATTCGTTCTCTATTACTTTCTTTTTCTTTCCTGTCTGATAGGGGGTTCTGCTCTTATCTTCCAGGAGGCAAGGAAAGAGAAAACAAGAAAAAGAAAAATAAGGGCCGGGAGGGGTGTGGGATGGAAAGATGGAAGAGCAGGCAGCTATAGGAACTGAGCTGCTCAGGTGAAGGAGATGAACAGAAAGATTACCAGCAGATGTTCTACATTTTTCCTTCTCAGTGCGCCACCTCTGTCCCTCTGGACTTTCTTACTCTATGTTCTAGTGCTGGCTCACTTCAGTTCAATCGCTCAGTCACGTCCGACTCTTTGCGACCCCATGGACTGCAGCACGCCAGGCCTCCCGTCCGTCACCAACTCCTGGAGCTTGCTCAAATTCACGTCCGTGGAGTTGGTGATGCTATCCAACCATCTCATCCTCTGTCTTCCCCTTCTCCTCCCGCCTGCAATCTTTCCCAGCATCAGGGTCTTTTCCAGTGAGTCAGTTCTTCGAATCAGGTGGCCAAAGTATTGGGAGTTTCAGCTTCAGCATCAGTCCTTCCAATGAATATTCAGGACTTATTTCCTTTAGGATTGACTTGTTTGATCTCCTTGCAGTCCAAGGGACTCTCAAGAGTCTACTCCAACACCACAGTTCAAAAGCATCAATTCTTTGGCACTCAGCTTTCTTCACAGTCCAACTCTCACATCCATACATGACCACTGGAAAAACCATAGCCTTGACTAGATGGACCTTTGTTGACAAAGTAATGTCTCTGCTTTTGAATTGCTGTTTAGGTTTATCACAACTTTTTTTTCTGAGGAACAAGTGTTTTTTGATTTCACTGCTGCAGTCACCATCTGCAGTGATTTTGGAGCCCAGGGAAATAAAATCTGTCACTGTTTCCATTATTTCCCCCATCTATTTGCCATGAAGTGATGAGACCGGATGCCGTGATCTTAATTTTTTGAATGTTGAATTTTAAGCCAGCTTTTTCACTCTCCTTTTTTATTTTAATCAAGAGGCTCTTCAGTTCTTTGCTTTCTGCCATAAGGGTGGTGTCATCTGCATATCTGAGGTTATTGATATTTCTCCTGTCAATCTTGATTCTAGCTTGTGCTTCATCCTACCTGGCATTTCTCATGATGTCCTCTGCCTAAAGTAATAAGCAGGGTGACAGTATACAGCCTTGACGTACTCCTTTTCCTATTTGGAACCAGTCTGTTGTTTTATGTCCAGTTCTAACTGTTGCTTCCTGACCTGCATACAGATTTCTCAGGAGGGCTTGCTGTTTCACAGAGAACTGCTGTTGTCATGGAACAAGCATGAATTGGTCTCTCCCTTTTAAGTGAGATTAGTGACTAAAATTTAGAGCTTTATTTACTAGCTATGAGATGAAAAATAGACTAAAATCTCTGATTGCCTAATCATTTGCTCAGTTAGATACTTGGAAACAGTTGGGATTCCTTTAAGGTGATTGTATACCTTCCTTAGAGCTTCCCTTGTTGCAGACAGTCAGTAAAGAATCTGCCTGCAATGCAGGAGACCAAAGTTCTATCCCTGGGTTGGGAAGATCCACTGGAGAAGGAAATGGCAACCCACTCCAGTATTCTTGCCTGGAGAATCTCATGGACAGAGGAGCCTGGCAGGCTATAGTCCATGGGTTCACAAGAGTCAGACACGGCTTAGTTACTAAAGCACCACGAGCACATACCTTCCTTATAAAAGTCAGATGAGACTTACATCATAGGAATACCTGGAAGGTAAAATTTACAGTACAGAAGTGAAATGGATGTGTATACGGATACTTTTTTTTTTTTCTCAGCAAAGTGTAAATTTATGAGAGCTGTCGAGAGTCTGTTGATTCTTAGTAAGCAGAGTTGAGCTGCAGAATTTAAATGCAGAGACTCTGACTCTCCTAAACAGGATAGGCCAACATGTAGCCAAAGCAATGAAACAGGGACCATCTTAAAACATCTTGAGCTTAGACTGGGACAGGGTTTGCCACAGAGATTTCAGACCAGGAGAGGCCAGATAGTGACTATGGCCTTGCAGGCCACATGGTCTCTGTTGCAACTTACATAAAATGGGCATTAGTACAGTTACTGGAATATAGTTTCAGATTTTATCATTAGTATTCTGGTGGCAACAAATAAAGATAACGGCAAAGTACTTGCTTTAAAAACTTTAAAAGCTTCCTTAAGGTATTTCTTGACACATCAACTGCTTAAGTGTGTTGGTGCTGCTGCTAAGTCGCTTCAATTGTGTCTGACTCTGTGTGACCCCGCAGATGGCAGCCCACCAGGCTCCCCCGTCCCTGGGATTCTCCAGGCAAGAATTCTCCGGAGTGGGTTGCCATTTCTTTCTCCAATGCATGAAAGTGAAAAGTGAAAGTGAAGTTACTCAGTCGGGTCCAGTCCTCAGCGACCCCATGGACTGCAGCTTTCCAGGCTCCTCTGTCCATGGGATTTTCCAGGCGAGAGTACTGGAGTGGGGTGGCATTGCCTTCTCTGCCTTAAGTGTGTTAGAAGCCATCAAAATGAANCCTCAGCGACCCCATGGACTGCAGCTTTCCAGGCTCCTCTGTCCATGGGATTTTCCAGGCGAGAGTACTGGAGTGGGGTGGCATTGCCTTCTCTGCCTTAAGTGTGTTAGAAGCCATCAAAATGAATCAGTTGCTCTCCTCAAATTTAGGATTTCCTTGGAAAGGCCTTATGGAATAGGAATGTGCTTCAGACAGCTTTGAATAAATGATTCCTCTTTCTCTTACCTCTCAGAATGCTTCTCCATCATGCTATGTAACATTACTATCGAAGGTCAAATCAGGAGGACTTGTAGCATTCCACTTTTATACAGAACAATACCAGGTAGTGGGATTGATCATGGTTTTTCGTGGTGTGCAAGACATTTGCTGGTGATGTTGAGACAGTGGACTTCATTGTTGAGCCCTCAATTGTATTCCCAAAATTTTGGGAAGTAACTTCATGTGATTCACAGGGCATGACCCTTAGAATTCTAATCAAACTTGTTTAAATGCCTCGTGTAGTCATTAGTCGGAAACTAGAATAGATAATCAGGGGAAAACAAGATTTTTAATAATCCAATTACATTTGCTACCTACTCAGCTTACTGGTGCAGAACAGTGCACAGGACTGTTAATAAGTGAAACTGTTTGGTCAGAGGAAGAAACACAAGATCAAAGGAAAGTTTCCTAGGACATATCCAAAAGGTATTATTCTTTGATTTTATTTGTTTATTTTGACTGTGATGGGTCTTCACAGCTGCGCAGGCTTTTCTCTAGTTGTAGTGTGTGGGCTTCTTGCAGTGGCCTCTCTTGATACAGAGCACAGGCTCTAGAGCACGCGGGCCAGTCTTGTGGCCCTCTGGCTCTGGAGCGCAGGCTGAGTAGCTGTGGTGCACTGTCTCAGCGACTCTGCGGCATGTGGGATTTGCCCAGATCAGGGATTGATCCCGTGTCTCCTGCATCGGCAGGCAGACTCTTTACCACTGAGTCACCAGAGAAGCCCAAGGCATTGTTCTGAAAGATCATGTGTCTACCTCTCTGTGTAAATTTCTATTATGCTGTGTAATATTTTCTGGGAAATTTTAAATAGGTAGCTGAGCGCCAAAGAATTGATGCTTTTGAACTGTGGTGTTGGAGAAGACTCTCGAGAGTCCCTTGGACTACAAGGAGATCCAATCAGTCCATTCTGAAGGAGATCAGCCCTGGGATTTTTTTTGGGAGGAATGATGCTAAAGCTGAAACTCCAGTACTTTGNAAAGAATTGATGCTTTTGAACTGTGGTGTTGGAGAAGACTCTCGAGAGTCCCTTGGACTACAAGGAGATCCAATCAGTCCATTCTGAAGGAGATCAGCCCTGGGATTTTCTTTGGAAGGAATGATGCTAAAGCTGAAACTCCAGTACTTTGGCCACCTCATGTGAAGAGTTGACTCATTGGAAAAGACTCTGATGCTGGGAGGGATTGGGGGCAGGAGGAGAAGGGGATGACAGAGGATGAGATGGCTGGATGGCATCACTGACTCGGTGGATGTGAGTCTGAGTAAACTCCAGGAGTTGGTGATGGACAGGGAGGTCTGGTGTGCTGTGATTCATGGAGTCGCAAAGAGTTGGACACGACTGAGGGACTGAGCTGAACTGAAAGCTTAATATGAAGGGGCTTCCATTTTTTCCTGTACTGTTGGTGCTTTTGTGCTTTTTTGGTAGAAAACCCACCACTTCATTGTGAATCTTCAGAAGCATCAAAAACATAGGCACAGTACAAGCACCTTCTACCACCTACCTCCATGTTAAGCTGCCTGCTCCCTCCTCTTCCATTCTGGACTGGTGCCTGGGGCTGGTCAGTGCTGGACAGACATTCTGTTCTGCTGATTGCCCCCTGATTCTTATGCACACTGGCTGTGCTTCCTTTTCATGGATGTAAATAAAGGGACACTCAGGGCTGACCTAAGGGAAGGTATAAAATACTTGGGGCTTCCCTGGTGGCTCAGTGGTAAAGAACCTGCCTGCAGTGCAGGAGATGCAGGAGACGTGGGTTTGATCCCTGGACGGGGAAAGTCCCCTGAAGGATGGCATGGCAACCCACCTCAGTATTGTTACTTGAAGAACCCCATGGACGGAGGATCCTGATGGGCTACAGTCTGTAGAGTCGCAAAGAGTTGGACATGACTGAAGTGACTGAGCATACCCGCATGCATGATGTACTTGGGGTAGCTTCAACTTTCCTTTTAGTTCCTTCTTCCTTCCACTGGTCCAGGACTGCTTTTTTAATTTTTAATTTTCTCTCCATGGAGGACTGACTCTCACATGGTGAGATTTCAAGCTGTTGTGTAGGAGTCAGTTCTGGGAGGGTGGCCTTTCTCAGGCTGAAAATCAAAGTGGTCATTTTGAGTCCATGTTAATGTTCAGTTTAGTTGCTCAGTCATGTTCTACTCTTTGTGACCCCATGGACTGCAGCACACCAGGCTTTCCTGTCCATCACCAACTCCTGGAGCTTACTGAAACTCATGTCCATCGAGTTGATGATGTCATTCATCCATCTCATCCTCTGTTGTCCCATTCTCCTCCCACCTTCAGTCTTTCCCAGCATCAGGGTCTTTTCTAGTGAGTCAATTTTTTGCATCAGGTGGCCAAAGTCTTGAAGTTTCAGCTTCAGCATCAGTCCTTCCAACGAATATTCTGGATTGATTTCCTTTAGGATTGACTTGTTTAATCTCCTTGCAGTCCAAGTGACTCTCAAGAGTCTACTCCAACACCACAGTTCAGAAGCACAATTCTTTGATGGTCAGCTTTCTTTATGGTTCAACTCTCACACCCATACATGACTACCAGAAAAATCATAGCTTTGACTAGATGGACCTTTGCTGGTGGGGTAATATCTCTGCTTTTTAATATGCTGTCTAGGTTTGTCATAACTTTTCTTCCAAGGAGCAAGTGTCTTTTAATTTCATGTCTGCAGTCACCAGTTGCAGTGATTTTGGAGCCCCAAAATATAAAGGACTGGAATGGGTTGGAATGGGTGAATTTAACTCAGATGACCATTATATCTACAACTGTGGGCAAGAATCCCTTAGAAGAATGGAGTAGCCTTCATAGTCAACAAAAGAGTCTGAAATTCAGTACTTGGATGTAATATCAAAAACGACAGAATGATCTCTATTCATTTCCAAGGCAAATCATTCAGTATCATAGTGATCGAAGTCTATGCCCTAACCCGTAATGCTGAAGAAGCTGAAGTTGAATGGTTCTATGAAGACCTACAAGACCCTCTAGAACTAAAAGAGATGTCCTTATCATTATAGGGGACTGGAATGCAAAAGTAGGAAGTCAAGAGATACCTGGAGTAACAAGCAAATTTGGCCCTGGAGTACAAATTTGGCCTTGGCAAATAATAGAGTTTTGCCAAGAGAATGCACTGGTCATCGCAAACACCCTCTTCCAACAACACAAGAGAACATCACCAAAATCAGATTGATTATATTCTTTGCAGCCAAGGATGGAGAAGTCATCTTCTCCAGTCAGCAAAAACACGACCGGGAGCTGACGATGGCTCAGATCATGAACTCCTTATTGCAAGATTCAGACTTAAATTGAAGAAAGTAGGGAAAACCACTAGACCATTCAGGTATGACCAAAATCAAATCCTTTACTTGTATACAGTGGAAGTGACAAACATATTCAAAGGGTTAGATCTGATCGACTAGTGCCTGAAGAACTATGGATGGAGGTTTGTGACACTGTACAGGTGGCAGTGATCAAGACCATCCCCAAGAGAAAGAAATGCAAAAAGGCAAAATGGTTGTCTGAGGAGGCCTTTCAAATAGCTGAGAAAGAAGAGAAGCTAAAGGCAAAGGAGAAAAGGAAAGCTATACCTATTTGAATGCAGAGTTCCATGTTAATGTTGCTTATCAACATATGAGGCTCGGGGGTGGGTGTGAAAAGTACAACCTGTACAAGGAGGAGGGCATGTAGATTCACAGGCTTTCTGATTTATTTGTAAGACAGTTGTCTGACTTTTGAGAAAAAAGAATTTGTGATATATTTTATTGTGATTTGTTTTATTGTTTGTGTGCGTGCGTGTTCAGTCGCTTAGCTGTGTCTGACTCTGCTATTCCATGGATTACAGCCCACCAGGCTCCTCTTTCCATGGAACCCTCTAGGCAGAAACACTGGAGTGGGTTACCGTTTCTTTATTGTTTGGCATAGCCTCAATTACTCAAGAGGAATTAGACTAGGTATACACAGACCAGCATAGCCTCAATTACTCAAGAGAAATTAGACTAGGTATACACAGACCTGTGGATCTAAACTCAAGTCTCCCGAATAGAGAAAGCTGGGTCCCAATGACTCAGAGTGAGAAAATGGTGATAATGAGTTTGAGAAAAGTATGACAAAGCATCTGCAAAACGGCAGGAGAGATAATTTGCTTAGTAACAACACTGAGTCTCACAGTGCTGGGTACATATTGTAAAATGATAGAACCAAAGAATGAAAATGTTTCACAGTGGTGTTATCTTAATGGAAACCACTTAGAGCAAATAACTACAATTTGCATTTTGATCCCAACACTATACAATGACTTCTCAAAAAGTAAGAATGCATTGTTTTTCTTTAATTCAATTTCTTTGTTTTGGAAGCAGCCCCCAAACTTTCAAGCAAAAAATGCAAGAAAACATTTTTTTTTTTTTTTCCTGGAGAAAATCTAAGTAATTCTTAAAAATCAAGACTTTGTTGTTGTTGTTCAGTTGCTAAGCTGTGTCCTGCTCTTTTTGACCCCGTGGACTTCAGCACGCCGGGCTTCTCTGGCCTTCACTATCTCCTGGAGTTTCCTCCGACTCACGTCCAACCATCTCATCCTCTGCCGCGCCCTTCTCCTCTTGCCTTCAATCTCCCAGCATCAGGGTCTTTCCCAGTGAACTGGCTCTTTGCATCAAGTGGCCAAAGTATTGAAGGTTCAGCTTTAGCATCAGTTCTTCCAATGAATAATCAGTGTTTATTTCTTCTAGGATTGACTGGTTTGCTCTCCTTTTAGTCTATGGGACACTGAAGAATCTTCTAAATAATTTTTAAAAGTTAAGACATGAATGCTCTAAAAAACCTTGCTCCTTTCTCTGTGTAGTTTCATGGGGCCTAGTGATGAGATCCTGAAAAAGAGAACTGTATCTTTTCCCTTAGAATATTAACTGTCAGGGCAGATCAGTGAATATTTATAAAATAATAAATGGCTAAACAATGCCACCTGAACCAGACAGCATTACATGAGAGAAAAAAATGATAGGCCATGCATAGCACTTGCCCTAAAACAGGTATAAAAGTAAATAATACAAGTTAGATAATATACCTGTGGCTAAAGGTACCAGAGAGATAATGTCTTTGAGCAACCGCAGTTTATAATTAACAGCCAGCTGAATTCCACAGATAATTTATCAGACTTAATTCTCATGGGTGGGCCATTTAGATGGGCATTTCTAGATGTGAGAACCTTCTTCAGTCCCTGCCTTGTGTGGGGTCCTAGAAGGTGAGGTTTATATTTTCCTATGAAACAGTATTGTGTTCTATGTGGCTGAATGAAGCTTTTGTTCTTCGTCTTGATAGACGTAGGAGATAGGTTTCAATTGTTTAAACTTTTCAGTTGTTTAGCCTTTTCATGATTTTTTTTAAAAATTCAGGAATTATAGGAATTCCTGGTTTTTTTTTTTCACTCAGTCTGAACAGCACTTTCTTGACATCCTTGGCCATAGGCAGGATCAGCAGGGGTTCTCAGGGCACTGATGCCTCCTGCTGGTGCTATCTTGTGTCTGCTCTGCCATCTGTGTGGGGCAGAGGCAGCTCCCAATTTGGGCAGAAGGTGTCTGGGGCCAGGTGGAGGGCTCTGGGCAGCCAAGCCCCCTCCCCAGGGGAGGGGCACTCTGGCCGTGGACAGTGAGGCCGGAGGAGGAGGGTTGGGCTTTGGGAACAGCTCAGGCTCCCGCTGTTGGGGCCGCATAGCTGAGCACGTAGTCATCACTGAGATGACCAAATTCTAATAGATACTTGGTCTTCATTCAGAATTCCTGGCTCACAGTTCCCTAGACCATTGGGATATACTAAGTGCAAGTGAGGCAGGTGTCTTGTTAAGTGAATACGGTGACTTTCAGAAGCACCTGAGAATGCAGACTCTTTGCCGGGAGAACCAACCACATGATGAATAGGTTGGACCTTTCAGTCCCACCCATCCCCTATTTCTGGGAGAGGCTTGAGGTTAAATCATCTACTGTAGGCTAGTGACTGAGTCAGTCATGACTGTGTAACGAATGAAGCTCCATAAAAACCTGAAAGGACCCTTTTCGGCCTTTGAAGGGCTTCCACACTTGAGGGATCCGAATCACTGGGCGTGGCACCGTGCGGGGCCCCAAGGTCCGGGAAGACAGGAGCGCCTGTGTTGGGGACCTTGCCCTTGTGTATCTTCATTTGGCTGTTGATTCAAATCCTTTAAATATCCTTTATGATAAAAATCAGTGATCCAGTGAGCAAGCAGATTTTCTTGAGTTCCATGAGCTACTCTAGTATTGAATCTGATAAGGGAATCATTGCATCCTTGAGCTTGTAACCAGTTGGTCAGAAGTGCAGATAACAAGAAGGGCTTGTGACTGGCCCCTGAAGTGGAGGGTGGTCCTCTGGCTGCTGCTGCTGCCGAGTCGCTTCAGTTGTGTCCGACTCTGTGTGACCCCTTAGACAGCAGCCCACCAGGCTCCCTTGTCCCTGGGATTTTCCAGGCAAGAACCCTGGAGTAGGTTGCCATTTCCTTCTCCAGTACATGAAAGTTAAAAGGGAAGGTGAAGCCACTCAGTTGTGTCCGACTCTTTGCGACTCCGTGGACTGCAGCCCACCAACGTCTTCCATCCATGGGAGTTTCCAGGCAAGAGTACAGGAGTGGGTTGCCGTTGCCTTCTCCCATGATCCTGTGGGGTGAGCCCTTTACCTGTGGAATCTGACTCTGTCTCTGGGTAGGTAGTCTCAACTGAGTTGACATCTTGCTGTTTTTTTTTTTTCCATTATTTTTTTATTGTATAATTGCTTTAAAATGTTGTGTTAGTTTCTGCTGTACAACAAAATAAATCAGCATTAAGGATATATATCTCCCCTTCCTCTTGGGCCTCGCTCCCCTCCCCCTAACCCAGCCTGCTGGGCTTTGAGAATTGGTTGTTGCTGGTGGAAGACTCCACTCCTGTTAAGGTTCATGTAGGGGAAAGCAGCTGCTTGTGCTTACTCTGTAGCAGGACTGGATTTCTGTCTGGAAGAACGCATCTTGCTCACTTGTGGTCCATGTGTCCTGGAGGCGACTGACACCACCTCCAACTCCTGACCTGGCTAAATCAGATAGGGATTCCAGGTGTCATGAGTGCTGAAGAACCCACCTGACATGTAGGAGTTGCCAGAGATGCCTGTTTGATCCCTGGGCTGAGAAGATCCCCTGAAGAAGGGAATGGCAACCCACTCCAGTCTGGGAAATCCCAGGGACAGAGGAGCCTGGCAGTTCATGGGGTCGCAAAGAGTCTGGCATGACTGTGCACACATGCACCCTGGATCTTTGCTGGCACTGTCAGAAAAAGGTGGCCTTTTTCTGCTGAGCTTGCTGAACTGGTCATCTGTGAGCTTGAACTTGTCATTAACATCCTTCTTTGCTTGTTGGGGAAGTCTGCTTTAATTAGCACAGATGAGAGAGAGACATGGCATCTCTCAGTGTAAGGACCCCTAGACCCACCTGTTCCTGGGCTTGCAAAGTACAGAATTAACACGTTCCTTTTTTAAAAGAAGTTTTTAGGGATAGGTTTTCTGTCACTTGCATTTTATATCTCCTTTTTAGAGCTCTTTGTTTATAAGTTTATGGTGGAAATTAAGTTCTCTTCTATAAATTTTTATTTCGATACCTTGTAGGTGATAGTCCAGAGAAGGCAATGGCACCCCACTCCAGTACTCTTGCCTGGAAAATCCTATGGATGGACGAACCTGGTAGGCTGCAGTCCATGGGGTCGCTAAGAGTCAGACACGACTGAGTGACTTCACTTTCACTTTTCACTTTCATGCATTGGAGAAGGAAATGGGAACCCACTCCAGTGTTCTTGCCTGGAGAATCCCAGGGACGGGGAACCTGGTGGGCTGCCGTCTATGGGGTTGCACAGAGTGGACACGAGTGAAGCGACTTAGCAGCAGCAGCAGCAGGTGATAGTCATGATCTTAAATCTTAGATACCATGTCTGAAGTTTTAGATAACATTTCTAATATAATGTTCAGCTTTTCACAATTATAATTGTGAATCTGTGTTTTGTACTTAGGAGTGCAATTTAAAACTCATTAGAATTCAATCTAAGCAGTGAGTTCTGTTGGTAAAAGGCATGTGAAGTTTATTCTAATAAACTTACAATTTCTAGTCATATTTTAACTCATTTATTTTGCTCACTTTAATATATACAAACTGTTACGAGAATGTTTTTAAGTTCTTGCTGTGTATACCTAGTATTCCTACATAGTCATGTACTGGTATTAACGCAGGCACGCTAATCCTTTGAAATGCTAATTAAGTGAACTATTAAAAGTATACTTGAAAGAGAACATTTTAAGGAAGTGTTTTAAGGTGAAATAGGAATCAGGTATCTTATTTAACAATAGATATCAGCAATGTTACATTTTCTTGAGTAATACAGAGAAAAATAGGAAAAATTTAAAGCATCTTTGTCTTTTGAACATTTCATATAGATTTGATTAAATGTTTTATGCCTGACTATACCATTGTTTTATCTTTGAATTTTCTCAGTAAATGAAAACCCTAACTTCAGGAATTTGAATCAAGCCATCCTAGTAAACTGGTTATAGTTATAGATGGTTGTAGTAAATCCTGATAACTCAGGGTTGAGGGTTTTTAAGGGCCAGGTGTTTGATTTATCTCTAAGTATAATTAGAGGTATTATTTAATATATAATCTGTGGTGGTAAATAAGAGAGCAGAGGAGGAGACAAAGGTGAAGGAGATGGTGGGAGCAGTGATGTTTACCAAGCTGTTAAATTCGGCACCCAGAGTACTTCTGAACCCATTTCAGTTTTGGAAACTTTCTTCAAGTGCACGATGACAAAGAAGCCCTGTTTGCAGAACAAATGGAAGGCTCAGGAGTCTGTAGATCATCGTTCTCACAAGGTGACCTCTAAGAGCTGCTGGAGCAGCTTCCCCCTTCCTGGGCTTCTGATGGGAGGCCGTCTAGGCAGGGCTACTGTCCAAGCCCATTCTTTTGCTTGTAAGCTGACAGTCTTAGTGTGCTCCAAAGTCTCCTGGACTAGATACATCATTAAATTACAAAGTAGTGAATACCTTCATTTGTACCATTCTTTTTTTTAAGATTCCATGTATAATTGGTATTACTAATATATAATATTTGTCTTTCTCTGTCTGACTTATTTCACTCAGTATGACAGTCTCTAGGTCTATCCATGTTGCTGCAAATAGCATTCCTTCATCCTTTTTATGGCTGAGTAATATTCCATTGTATCATACCTTCTTTATGCATTCGTATGTCAGTGGTCATTTAGGCTGCTTCCATGTCCTTGCTGTTATATATAGTGCTGCAGTGAACACTGAGGTGCATGTGTCTTTTCAAATTATGGTTTTCTACAGTTATATTCCCAGAAGTGGGATTGCTAGCTAGCACAGGGACCTCTACTCAATACTCTGTAATGACTGATATGGGAAAAGAATCAAAAATAAAGTGGATATATGTGTACGGGCTTCCCTGGTGTCTCAGACTGTGAAGAATCTGCCTGCAATGTGGGAGGCACATTGTTACCTGTAAGAGATCCTCAGAATGTTTTTAATTCTTTTTATTAAGGCATGGCTACATTCACTTCACCTAAACAGATAACTTTGAATGGTAAGTTATTCCATTGCTTATTTTGTAATGTTAACAAAACTGTAGGGGCCATCTAATAAGTTACCCTTCCTTCATCCATATTGTGTAAATGTTGTTGTTTAGTCGTGAAGTTTTCCTTGTGACCCCATGGACTTTAGCCTGCCAGGCTCCTCTGTCCATAGGCTTTCCCAGGCAAAAATACTGGAGTGGGTTGCCATTTCCTTCTCCAAGGTTCCCGACCCAGGGATAGAGCTTGCGTCTCCAGCATTGGCAGGGGGATACTTTACTGGTGAGCCACCAGGGAAGCCCACTGTGTAATTACCTGACACCAATAAATACCTCTAAATATTATAAGAATTTTTGCTAATATTTTTCTTTTTCTTTAGTGATATCTTTCTTTCTTCTTTATTGGCATATATTCTTTTTTAAAAACATTTATTTATTTTAGTTAGAGGCTAATTACTTTATAATATCGTAGTGGTTTTTGCCATAGAGGGGTTCAGGATGAGGAGCACATGTAAACCCATGGCTGATTCATATCAATGTATGGCATTTATTTTCATTAAAAAGGGCAATTTTTAGGGATGTTTTAGGATTTGGATCAATGTTTATGAAAACTGCTTAAAATCTAAAGGTGTTTGCAATGGGTCCTTTTGTATGGACATTTGAATTATTTGCATGCCCTCAGGTTGTAAACTGAGTTCTGTCATACTGGCAAGAGTCTCTTGAGATTCTTAGATAGCTTATGATAAAGGAAACAGTGCATTGCATGCCTTAAAAATCACAGAGATGACTGATGTATTCCAGAAATTTCCTTAGAGTTTCAGCAGTTCAGGACATGCTGTGCACATATAAAGGCAAAGGATCTTTATCACTGACTACTATTCTGACAGGCATAGTAGGGTTTACTGTTTTCCCCTTAGCGCCCAGGAAATGGTAGTTATATAGCAAGGCTGCAAAGCTAAAATTCTCTGCTAAATTAGTGACGCTAATTTGTTAGAGGTGGGATACAGTACCCAATATTTACTCTGTGGTACAATTAAGGCAATATTGCCAATTTGTTTATTTTAGCATCTGCCTTATTTATGATAAGGCATATATAACCTACTAGTTGGAAAGTGAAATACCATGTTTCTGATGTATAATACATTTTAAGCACTTGGAGCCTGTTGATAGCTCCATAATGAGGTTCAAAAGCATTTTTCTGTAGATATTGTGAAATCTGGGTGTAGTTATGAGGGGGCTGGCATTTGCCTTAGAAAATGCATTTCTGGGCTGTTTTAGACCTGGCTGAATGCTGAGTCATTTCTGCCTTCTCCCTCACTGGTTGTGGGGGAGCTCAGTAGGGTATCCAGGTGACCTGCTTTCTAATGAACAGAGCTGGATGTGCCCTGCGGGAAAACGTCTTCAGTGTTGCATTAGTGGAAATGAGCCACAAGGCTAGTACACAGCCTTCAGGAAAGATCTAATGTGCTTATGCAAATCCAAAGATCCCAAATATGTTCTGAGTTAGGGTAGCTACAGATTTCAGTCCTGAGCTGTAACAAAAGATACTAGGGGAAGGAGTTGGGGTACTGAGCATCTCAGAAGAATGCTTTTATTTTTTAAAATTTTATTTTGTTCTTAATTGGAAGATAATTGCTTTACAATATTGCATTGGCTTCTGCCTTGCATCAGCATGAATCAGTCATGGTATAGATGTGTCCCCTCCCTCTCAAACTACCCTCCCACCTCCCTCTCCATCCCACCCCTCTGGGTTATCACAGAGCCCCATCTTTGGGTTCCCTGCACCCTACAGCAAATTCCCACTGGCTGTCTATTTTACATATGGTAGTGTGTATGTTCAGTACTACTTTTGAGCCAGAAGGCAATTTGCATAGTTCTTCGGGCTGGAGGAGGGGGTCTCCTTCTAAGAAGACATGACAAGCTTTTCTGTTTCAAGAAGTAATAAAGAAACCATAGTTCCTATGATTTTCCCAGAGCTGTACATATTTTAACCAAGAAAAATAAACACCCTACATATGCGTGCATGTGAGTGACTTGGGGGAGATTCCCTGTTTTATGTTTTCCTGTGTAAACACAGCTTGAGAGTTCTGAGGGGCTGGGTCTTTGTGTGTTAGAGATGTGTTCTAATGTGCATTCAGTGTGCAGTGAGAATCGGCTTCTGATATAACCGTGAAAGCAAAGCTCAGGGAATTGCCGTGTCTGTCTGATGTACTGGGTCTTAGGAGAGGTCTGTGGGCTCTTGTGTACTGCTTACAAATCCTGCTGAATTTCAGAGCTGGGATTTAAGTCGAGTCCTCCCTTCTGACCTCCAAATTGTCTCACCTTCTTGTTCTCTAGTGTTTTTATGGTATACACTGAAGTTTAGGAAATCCAACATTCTTAGCCATTGAAAAGGAGAGGAAGTTGGAGATAGATGATAAGGATCAAGAAGGTGAGGTGATAGGATAGTTTAGAAGGAGGAGGGGTCTAAAAATACGAGCAGGAAGAGAGAGACTGCAGAGAAAGGGGACAGGCAGTCGGGTGGCATCTAGGGGAGGTGGCAGGATTTAAGAGACGCAGCTGGGATGGGAGTGTCAGAGTGAAAAGAGACCTGAGAAGAGGCTGCAAGTAGCGATCAAACAGACACGTGGCACCACAGAGGCGGGGTGTGATCCAGCAGGTTTACGACCACAGTTGACAGCTCCAAAATTAGACTGCGGCTGTGGCAATGACAAGAGCAAGGTAGGAGGTGGGAAAGTCTAGGCTGAAACGTGACTTTTTCTGAAGAGCCTTTTATTTTTGTTCATTCACAGCCCCTAATTGCCTGCATCAAATCTCCCTCTCTCGTCTTGTATGGACATATTGCTTCCCCAAATACTTTTAGTTATTAAAGTCCAGTCTTACCAGTTTAGAACTTGCCTTTTACTTTAGTAGATGGTGGGGCTTAGGAACATGGACTCCTGAGGCAGAACTAGAAGATGTTTTTTTGGCAGCAGCTGTGTGTAGACTAAACTTTCTGCCCTCAATTTCCTGTCTTTTACGTAAGGATGCTTGGATCTACCTCATAGTCACCAAGGATGAAAGTAAGACATGTCAGGCACTGAGAATTGTGCCTGTAATGTAACTGCTCTGTGTCCCATTTCCTCCCTGGGTGGGGGACTTCAAGTTGGGAGGTTCAGTTCAGTTCAGTTGCTCAGTTGTGTCCGACTCTTTGCGACCCCATGAACTACAGCATGCCAGGCCTCCCTGTCCATCACCAACTCCTGGAGTCCACCCAAACCTTTGTCCATTGAGTCGGTGATGCCATCCAACCATCTCATCTTGTGTCGTCCCCTTCTCTTCCTGCCCTCAGTCTTTCCCAGCATCAGGGTCTTTTCCAATGAGTCAGCTCTTCGGATCAGGTGGCCAAAGTATTGGAGTTTCAGCTTCAACATCAGTCCTTCCAGTGAACACCCAGGACTGATAACATGATCCATTTCATTTCTCCCCCAGCTTTGGCATCTAGGGGTTACTGCTGTTGCTGCTGCTAAGTCACTTCAGTCATGTCTGACTCTGTGCATGGTGAGTATTGCCTGCTTAGAAACACGTTTTGCACATCTTGCTTCTAGTTGCAATATCCTGTGTGTGTGGTGGAGGATGTAGGGTGGATGAGGAGAGGGAAAATTGGAAGACAGAGCTAATCTTGTATAACTGGTCCTGGCTCTGCTTTTCTGGGTAACTTGCTGGTCAGGGAGGACCTCTGGGAAGCTGCTCTCCAGCTGTGGGGCAGACGTCTGAATTCTTCTGAAGGTCCTATCCCAACTGCACTCTGGTCTCACATGGGAGACCTCTTCCATCTCCCAGACTGGACCCCAATACCCCACATCCTTATGCTACTTGTGGTTAATGATCTTCCTTCTTAAGCACCTTTCCTGCCTCATTCCCACCAATTAAAAATCTTAGTGTTTGGAATCTTACAAATATTGTCTTCAGAAAATCTGTCTCCACAAAAGTCTGAGACTTCTGTGTCAGACTATGAAGACTACTTTAATAAGAAATGCTCAGATCCACTCCTCTACGAAACCGCTCTTTCATGGTGAAGATGTTGGCCTACTGGTGTTTTAAAAAGGGTGCCATCTGAGAGGACTGTCTCTGAGAGGTAAGTCGTAGAGCAAGATGACATCATAAGCACCTGGCCAGACGGACATAACTTGTATTAATGGATAAGCAGGTGTGTGAATCCGTGTGAGGAGGAGGTTGCCAAAGAATTCCCAACGTTCTCCAAGAGAGGATGTCAGATCTAGAAACCACCTAAGCCCAGAAGCCACTTCCAGGTCATGATGATACCAGGCAAGAACCGTCCTGCACCCCACTTGGCCCTCTCCTGCCCCCGTGCTAACCCTAGAGTGTCAGAAGCCACTGGTGACTCAATTGTGACAAAGAAGCCCAGCCTTTGGAAAGGAAGATGGGACCTTGTCCTTCCCTTGGCTGTTGTTGGCTTCTGGCTCAAAATGGAGGCAGTCAGGCAGGTTTGGGAAGAAAGATATTTTTAAATGAAGTTGACTGTTTTGGCTCTTGCATGAGACTGGAAAATGTATTGGGTTGGCCAAAAGGTTTGTTCGGTTAATGAATATTTTCAATAAAGTCCTTCGTGAATATGAAAAAAAAAAAGTGTCTCATTTTTACCTAAAATCAAACAAACTTTTTGGCCAGCCCAGTAAATACTGACCTGGGAATGTCTTTGGCATCAGATGTGACTTATTATTCAAGAGTAACCCAGTTTTGGGTTTTACCTGACATCTCACTTGGTGTTAGTGAGAAAGGAATAGCTGTGGGAAAGAATATAGTTGCTATGTGATAACACCCTGCCGGGTTTATTTGATCATTGTTACCGCTACATGCCCCTAGTTCTTAATGATTAAGGTGTCACTGATATTTTTTTTTATTGCCTTTTTCTAGTTATTTGCAATGAATCTTAAACATAAATTTATGAGTTGGAGAATTCAGTGACCTATAATTTAGAAGGAGTAATTACACTAATTTATAATCATTTAATTGCAATATTTTGTCTGATATAAGACAGTAAGAAGAAAACGTCTTTAGGCATGTGGTGTTTTTCTGAGTAGTTGACCTCATTCTTCTGGGCTCTCCTTATCAGTTCTGTACCATTTTTGCTCCTTTCTGCACTAGCCCGTGTATTTTAGAAAACTGTGTGCTGGTCCTTTTGCCAGCGGGGTTCTGTTTTGGTTCTGCCAACGAGAGACATTCTCTAGAGTTCTGGGGGACGGAATGAAGAATCCATCATGCTGGCAGTGGCAGCTGGGATGTACTTTGGCAGATGTTTAAATGCAATGTTTCTTCAGACTCACAGACACAGAAAACAAATTTACATTTACCAAAGAGGAAAGCGGGTGGGGGAGGGGTAAGTTAGGAGTTTGGGATCAGCAGATGCAAACTACTGTATAAAAAATAGATAAACAGCTAAACAACAAGGTCCTCCTGTACAGCCCAAGTACTGTATCCAGCATCCTATCATGGAGAAGAAGATGAAAAAAAACAAATGTGTGTATAACTGAATCACTTTGCTATATGCTGGGAAATGACACAGCATTGTAAATCAACTATATTTTACAACAAAAAAAAGTGTTGATTTCTCATAGTAAGCTTCCTTGCTTATGTGGGATCCAGGTTTTGGCAAGCTTACTTAATTTTGGGAATCCTCTTTAAAAATACAAATGTAGTTTTTCAAAACTACTTGTAAAATGGGTTGCTTATTTAGGATAGGCAAACAAAAAATCACAACAAATACGGCTAGGTATGAAATTCTTGATTCATGCTACCATGCTTCAGGAATTTGTGTGAATAGTCTTCTAAGGTTCAATATACCTGGAGAAGACAGGCCAGCTTGATTTTATTATTCTTTTATAACTTGACCTTGTTTTCTTGGCTATACAAATGATTTATTATCTTTAAGGTACACTAACTTGAGACTGTTTCTGATATTTGCTACTCTAAGTTTTTTGGGGGGGACGTGATGTACTCTTTCAGTATACCTTCATGTTTTTCATTCAGGAATTATTAAAAGTTTTCAAATTTTATATTGGAGCATAGTTGATTAACAATGTTGTTAGTTTCAGGTATACAGCATAGTGATTCAGTAATACATACATGTTTCATTTCTTTTTCAAATTCTTTTCCCATTTCAGTTCAGTCACTCAGTCATGTCCGATTCTTTGCGACCCCATGAACTGCAGCACGCTAGGCCTCCCTGTCCATCACCAACTCCTGGAAATCACTCAAACTAACGTCCATCGAGTCAGTCATGCTATCCAGCCATCTCATCCTCTGTCATCCCCTTCTCCTGCTGCCCCCAATCCCTCCCAGCATCGGAGTCTTTTCCAATGAGTCAACTCTTCACATGAGGTGGCCAAAGTATTGGAGTTGCAGCTTCAGCATCGGTCCTTCCAATGAACACCCAGGACTGATCTCCCTTACAATGCACTGGTTGGATCTCCTTGCAGTCCAAGGGACTCTCAAGAGTCTTCTCCAACACCACAGTTCAAAAGCATCACTTCTTCAGCACTCAGCTTTCTTCACAGTCCAACTCTCACAACCATACATGACCACTGGAAAAACCATAGCCTTGACTAGCTGGACCTTTGTTGGCAAAGTAATATCTCTACTTTTCAATATGCTATCTAGGTTGGTCATAACTTTCCTTCCAAGGAGTAAGTGTCTTTTAATTTCATGGCTGCAATCACCATCTGCAGTGATTTTGGAGCCCCCAAAAATAAAGTCTGACACTGTTTCCACTGTTTCCCCATCTACATCCCATGAAGTGATGGGACCAGATGCCATGATCTTCATTTTCTGAATGTTGAGCTTTAAGCCAACTTTTTCACTCTCCTCTTTCACTTTCATCAAAAGGCTTTTTAGTTCCTCTTCACTTTCTGCCATAAGGGTGGTGTCATCTGCATATCTGAAGTTATTNTTTTCTGAATGTTGAGCTTTAAGCCAACTTTTTCACTCTTCTCTTTCACTTTCATCAAGAGGCTTTTTAGTTCCTCTTCACTTTCTGCCATAAGGGTGGTGTCATCTGCATATCTGAGGTTATTGATATTTCTCCCGACAATCTTGATTCCAGCTTGTGCTTCTTCCAGCCCAGCGTTTCTCATGATGTACTCTGCATAGAAGTTAAATAAGCAGGGTGACAATATACAGCCTTGACGTACTCCTTTTCCTATTTGGAACCAGTCTGTCACTCCATGTCCAGTTCTAACTGTTGCTTCCTGACCTGCATACAGATTTCTCAAGAGACAGGTCAGGTGGTCTGGTATTCCCATCTCTCTCAGAATTTTCCACAGTTTATTGTGATCCACACAGTCAAAGGCTTTGGCATAGTCAATAAAGCAGAAGTAGATGTTTTTCTGGAACTCTCTTGCTTTTACCATGATCCAGCAGATGTTGACATAGAAAGCTATATATCAAAATGTTTACCAGCTACCTCCTGAAAGGAATGGAATTCAAGGGAGGGATAAGATAACAGATTCTACTCATTAATGTCTATCTTTCTGTTTGTGGATGTTTCGTTTGCATAATTTTAAAAAATTATGTTTCTAACAACTTTGAAACAAAAAAAGAAAAATATCTTTTTCTTGGGCCCCATTGACTCAAAGAGAGTTTAAGATTTAGATACTGATGAAAATTAAACATACTATGAATTTTGACACACACTATAGAAAGTAATAAAATCTTGGTGTGGATTCTATGAAATAATCAGTTCTAGAAATGAGGTAATAAATCCATGCCCTTCCACTTGTAAGCATTTAAGGAGGGTGCAATGGCCAATCAGACATTTTCACTCATCAGCAACCTTGGATATTTCCAGCTGTAACCTCATTCCTCTGCTAAGTCCTAAGTCCTAACTTGGTGCACATTTGCAGAGTTCCCACCTTACCCGTCTTACCTACCACACCTTGTTTCATGAGGTTTTCCAAGGATAACACTATAAGCTTCTCTCAGATGAAGGAGAGCTGAAGAAAAGTTACTTGAGGCTGTGGGAAATGCAGTCCTTCTATTCAAGAAATGAGGAAGAGATCTCAGGATAACACACGGGGGTTCCTATTGGAGAATGAGAGTGGAGGGACCATACGAAGCAAACAGAAGAAAGGCTCTCCTGGGATATAGGAAAGCAAAACTTCCAGCAGTTTGGTACAGTTTCAAGATCCGAGGATGCAACCACAGAAAACAGTCTTCTCGGAATGTGTCTTTGGGAGGGAAGGGTACATGCATGTGCAAACATATGATAGTCAAAATTACCACTGCTTTGGAGCAAAGATACTACACTGAAAGGCAGTAAAACACAAACAATGGCTACAGCTATAAGCTATGGGGTTCCTATTTATCTGTTCATCACATATATTTCTTTTTCAGGCACCCTGCCTATGAATGGCAGGAGTTCTTTGAGTAAGTTGTTTACAATAGTCTCAGAGACTCTTCTATCTGAATATGCGTCATCACCTCAAGAGTGACAAATCCAAAACTGAACTCGTCATTGTCTGCTCACGAGTATTTTCTCCTCCCAGCCCTTCCTGCCTCAGATAGGAATACCCTTCTTTTCCTCATCACTCAGGCTTGGGGAGTTAGGGTCATTCTTAACTCATCCCTCACCTTCAACTAGTCATCCCCTTCAAATCCTTCTCAGCAGTAGGTGAAGTATGGATTGTACATAAATAAAGATAACATGTAATCATTGGACATTAAATACATCAACAGTCAGATCAGTCTTTTCCTCTCTGTTCCCACTGTCATTCCCTTGGTTCAGGATTTTATCCCAGAAACGTTTATCTGAAGCATTTTCCCAGGAGCCTCCTCCACCCAAGGCCTATCATCTCAGTCCAACCTTCCTGTATTTCTCCAGCTGGTGAGCCCAAACACAGCCATTATCATCCAGTGACCAAATTATGTTTCTGAGCCCTTTTCATGATTTACTGGGTGTTTAAAGGGAGGAAGCAGGACTTTCACAACATATGCCGTCCTAAGTCTTTCTGATGCACAGGACTGCATGGACATATCCACACGCTGGCCCTGCATTCCTGGATGCACAGAGCCTCTTCCACTCAAATGCAGAGGTGGAGGTAATGCCTTCCTCCACGGGTCCTTGGGAGGGGCCCTGAGCAATTCCGCGTCAGCGGCTTCTGAGCACCGTAAATGCAGGGCTAGTCTCCTTCTACTGGATGGTTCCCTTCTTTCCTCCCGGGAGAGGTGGCCCAGCAGGACTGAGAACTGACCGCCTGGCCTCTCTGCAGCTCAGAGACAGAGTGAAGTGCAAAACGAGACAAAACCGCACTCACCACGGCAGGGAGAGAACAACTTGTGTTTGTGCAGTGAGCACAGATACTTTCTTCGAGCCTTAAAGTGACAGGCGAGAGAGAGGAAGGAAAGAAGGAAAGAAAGCAGGAAGGGAGGGAGGGAG
>SJYX01006094.1:0-13200 GCA_006410675.1 Oreotragus oreotragus | reverse complement strand
AAAAAGGCATATTTATTTGATTGCCTCTTCATCTAGTAGCCTAACTTTAAACAGCATAAATACAACATAACCCATTATCCACTTTTTAAATGATGACTTGTAAACCTCTCACACACTGAGTACTGTCTTAGATGTAAAATGACTATTCAGTAGCTCTGGGTAGATATCAGAACTAGATATCATAAAGGAAATTCTCATTACAAACCAACAAACAAACAGATGTTTCACATCCTCCTCCCCCCCGCCACCATAGCTAATAGATGAGGATGTCATCTGTACAATGCTATCCTGATTGTAGATGAAGTGTTTGCCTTTTACGGGAAAACATCTGTGACCTAATTCTATAGTTTGTCCCTTGGATAAATGGAGACTATGGACTTTAGTAGGACTGTATTTCTTATATGTGCAGTCATTTGACTAGATGAGTTTTGGTTCAAATTACATGTTATGATTTCATGGTATAATATGGAGTATTTGATAGAAATAAATAGCTTTCATTTTTTTTTAGTGTAGTCACAGGAAGAAGGGACTAAATATTAAGAACAATGAAAGGAAACACCATTACCTTCCTCGTGACCCCTCTCTTTTCTTAGACCTTTAATGAAAACGTCCTCATTTAAAGAAATACTGAGAAGGCTTGAAACTTGATTATGAAAAGATCACGTTTCCCTTCATATGGCTTAAAGATGAGATTGTTTGGATCAGAAAAGACTTCCCAAGAAATTAAAATATGTAATTAATTTTAAGCCAGGATTTGAAAGAAGTTAATGTGATAAAGCAGAGTGTTCTAGATGAAAAAATTAAATGTAATACTATGTAAATTCATTTCACCACTAAAGTAAGTAAAAATCTCTAGAAGGTGATAAGAAGATTGAAAGCAAGGAATTTTATTTACTGAATTCTGATCCTATAGGCACATGCCAGTCCGTGGGGGTTTGGTACTAGGTGTAAAGAAGGCCCTGCTGAACACATGCTGCTGTCAAGTGTGTGTGAAGGGCTGATTCTGATCTTACCTACAGGCGTGGATAGCTCTAAAGACCTTGAAGTTCTCCCTACCCTCCACTCGCCATAGCTGTTTTTTGCCCAGGACCCAAGAGCATAACTGATTAGACTTNAACACATGCTGCTGTCAAGTGTGTGTGAAGGGCTGATTCTGATCTTACCTACAGGCGTGGATAGCTCTAAAGACCTTGAAGTTCTCCCTACCCTCCACTCGCCATAGCTGTTTTTTGCCCAGGACCCAAGAGCATAACTGATTAGACTTCGTGGCTGAAAGGTTCTTGTTTAGCAGTGCTTTTATGAGAGACACTGAGCCATCTAGGGAGTTAGACACACAAAAGCCCCTTCAATAAATGGTCATCTCAAATGTGTTGGTGTCTTTAAAGACACATCTGCAATTGTTCTCAGTGAATGTAGTATACTATCTGACTTTCACTTGACAATTATTCAGAAACCTATTCCTCTCAGGGGAAAAGTAGGCTGAGTTCTAATGTCCTTTTTTTTTTGTCTGCACCATAGGGCTTGCAGGATCTTAGTTCCCCAACCAGGGATCCAACCCATGTCCCCTGCAGTGCAAGTTCAGAGTCCTAACCGCTGGACAACCAGAGAATTCCCCCTAGTGTCTTCTTTATTGTTGTTCTTATTTGTTACTCATTATAAAATTAATCCATTTTCATTGTGAAGACTTATGGAGAAGAACAGAAATATTTGAGGAAGTTGGAATATCATCCATAATTCCACTACTCAGGAGCAACCACCACTAACTTTCTGTTCAGTGTCCAATACAAAATAAATGCTTAATAAAAGTTAGTGAATTAATGAAAAAACTTCCGCATTTTTACTATTTGAAGATTAGAATCACTTTAGTTGAGATCATTCTGTTTCTTTTCACATCTTTACATTATATCATGTTTTTTCTATGTCATTAGAAAACATAAGCAAGATACTTTTTTAGTTGTTGAATTGTATTCTGTTCTCTAGATAGGATTAGTTAACAACCTTAATGTAGTCTTTTAAATTATTTACGTGTAAAAAAATAAATAAATACAAAAAAAAATTATTTAAACTTTTATTGTATTATAAAGAACACTATGATAGATATCCTTATATATAAATCTGATTGTAATCTCTGATTATTGTCTTAGAATAAATTCCCTAAAGTGAAGTTGTTTTATCTGAAGGCTTATACTTTTTAAGACTTTTGATATATATTTCTCCTAGAAAAGTGCCAGTGTACAGTCCCACCAACAGTGTATAAGAACCCATTTTGCTGTTCTCATAAAGCGTTATTATAAAATATCATCACCAATTTGATGAAGCCATGGGGAAACAGGAAGTCTCATACATTGTTGTTGGGTGTATAAATTGTTACCAGTCCTTGGAGGACAATTTGACAACTTTCTTCAAAATTGCAAAGGATATATTTTGACCCAGCAGTTATGTTTTTAGGGTATTCATTCCATAGATACACTTGACAATGTGCAAAATTATGTAAATACAAGATTATTCATTAATATCTCATTTGATATAGCAAAAATTAAAATAATACATATGTCAAGCAATATAACCTTTTCAAAAATGAGTGTTTTATATAGTGTTATTAAAAGACATAGAACATATATTGTTAATTAAATGAAAGAAAGATTCAGGAAGATGTATAAGCACACTATCACTTGTAAAAAAGGAGAAAGAAAGAAAATATACATTTTATTGTTTTATATATGCAAAAATTGTATGAAGTGAAAAACAAAATTAATTAGAATGGGTACTTGTTGGGAAAATGGCAAATGAGAAGATAGGGCACAAGAATGGGAGGGAAAATGATTAGTTCTGTAGATGAAAATCGGTGTCTATTTTTAGTTTAAATTTGTATTTCTTTGATTTTTTGAAAAAAATTTCATATCATTTATTGCAAAGGTTTTTTTTTTCAGTGCATTGTATGCCTTAATTCTGTTTACTCTTCTTTTTTATTTACAGTGTTTTGAAATCATTATATATAAAAGTATATCAGTCTTTTATTCTGTGATGTCATTTGTTACTTTAAGCTATGAAACTTTCTCCCAACACAAATATTATATATATATATGTGTGTATATATTAATATATACAGTCATCTCTTGGTATCTGTGGGAGATTGTTTTTGTGGATGCTCGAGTCTCTTATACAAAATGTCATAGTATTTGCATATAACCTATACATCTATACATATACTTTAAATTACCTCTGGATTACTTAGAATGCCTAATACAGGTAAATGCTATGTAGATAGTTGACAACATGTGTCAAATTCAAAGTTTGCTTTTTGGAACTTTCTGGAATTTTTTGGAATATTTTTTATTTGTGGTTGGTTAAGTTTGCATGCATGTATATATCACATTTTCCCAGTAATCTTCTGAATTCACTTTTCTTTACATTTTAAATTCATTAGAAATTTATTGTGGCATATGGTTGGAGGTGACTGTAAACATTTTTCTAAATGGTTAGTTGGTTGACTTTGTATCATTTATTGTTTATTTCTCCTCCTTCCCCACTGCTTTCTGGTACTTCTCAAAAACATTATATATTAAGCTTTTACATATACTAGTACTTTCCTGAGTTGTTCATTTTTTTCTATTGATCTTTCTCTACTTTTCTACTAATATCACACTGATTTAATCAGATACTTTATAGTGATTTTAATAAATAATTGCATTGTTTCCCCTTATTTATCTTTTTAAGTAAAATTTTTATTTTTCTGTATTTTTTCAGATACACTTTGGAATCTTGTTAAGTGTAAAAATAATTATGTTGATAGTTTGATTGGAAAATGTCAACTGATAAATCTATTTAGGAAAAATTGACATGCATATATTGTCAGTATCTTTCCATTTAGTCATGCTTCTTTCATTCTGTTATCATCATTAAATGTATATAAATCTCCTTGTTAAGCTTATTTTCAACTATTTTATCATTTTGCTGTTATTTTGAGTGGGCTCTTTACCCCATTACATTTTCTGGTAGAGTGTGTAAGAGAGGTCTTGACATTTGCAGCTCTATTTTGTATGTAGCTATTGTTTTTTCTTAGACGTGGTTTTCACTTGGGTGGTTGGGAAACAAAAAGACAGGACTTGAACTTACACATCTAGACATAGAATAGTCAGGATAGTGGTAAGTGCTTGGATTCTGGGTGCAGACTACTAGAATTCTGAGGCTAGTCTTTAGCAGGTGACTTTAAGTGACGTTAATATTTTCTGAGCCTCAACTTTCTTATTTGAAAATGAAAATAATACAACCCATTTCATAGATTCTTGTGAACAGTTAATGTGAGTATTCAAGTACCTGGCACATAGTAAGCCTTCCACAAATACTAAGTAGCTGTTATTATCATCTCTTTATGCCTAAGAAGCCATCTAATTTGTACTTCTCCATCTGGGAGGAGGCAATAAGATTCTCATGTCCCCTAACCATGTACTGTAGAGGGCAACACAACCCAATTTTGAAATGAAGGAAAATTTCCCTTTGCCTCTATTTAATTATTACAAATAAATTCCACCCTATCATATGTTTTTGCTTTTAGTTACATGAAGTCCCTTTTACATGACAATACTTAGTTTTTTCATTAGCGGCTCCTTCAAGGTTTATCATTGCTCTTTACTGTGATGCTCATATCTAGTTCAACTGCAAAGTTGGAGGAGATCTTACATGAATCAGAGTTAGATGTGCTGGCAGGAGAGCAAAAAGCCCTTCTCTGATGTTAGCTCCTTGTGTTTTATTTCCAGAGTCGGTAGATATCAATTTAGGCCTTACTCTGGATTTTTCAACCTTTCTCCTATGTGACTCTGTGCTGGGCATCTCCATTAGCTAGGAAGCTTTGGAGATGGCAGTTTCATGGACCACTGGCTTGGGGTTGTGACCTGCACTTCAATAAATACTGCCTCAAGCCTTTCTTCTCCTGTGACCTGCTGCTTTCGGAGACCTGGGCTCTGTTTCAGGGCCACTGCTTTTTCTTCTCTCTTTCATACCAGTGACTTACAAATGAATGTTAGATAGCCAGTTTATGGTGAGGAACTTTTGAGTTCATGTTCCCAGGACTGTGCTCTGTGTCAGACATGCCTGCCTTCCACCCAGGAAACCAGTTCCCATGTCTCTTATTGAGGGATATTTTATACTCTTTTCTCAATTTTAAGGAAGGACTATAAGGGCCAGGACAGGGGCTTCAGTTCCGCTGTGGCCACTAAGGGACCATTTTACACTTTGGGGAGCTTTAGAGAAATGCCAGGTGGTTGGTAGGGGGTGGGAAGGGAGAACAAAACTTGATTCTCCATTTTAATAGTTAATGTGAATGAAAAGTGTGAACCCTGGCAAGTGTGACTTTACTCCAAGTGAATATATTTAACCTGAATAGAAATTGTGAACCCTGGCAAACATGATCTCACTTACCCATTGGCACCGACAAAACGGTAGATAGCTGGATGCCATGATTTCCTAATCAGGTTGTACGTAGCCCTGATACACTAGTTTGCATTTTGAAATGACTAGATATTGTCCCCATTAGAGTCAGTAGTTGAATACCAAACACGTTCTGTTTATTTAAGGACAGGCTGATAGATTTTTCTTTTTTAAAAATTTCCTATCTAGCTTATAAAGTTGTAATCCATGTGTGTACAATTAAAATGATATCCACATACAGCTCAGGGTTTCCTTCGAATTGTTACTGGCTTTTGTGCATAAGGAAGGTTGTTGCTTTGCTGTAAACCACAGACCCAGAGTAAACCTCAGCTGTGCTGTAGCTATTTTGGACGACAAGTTTCTAGTTGCTTGTGTGTAATTGCTCGTATTACATCATCCTAACTATTGTGAAATGTTCAAAATACAAAGCTTATCTAACGATTCATTTCAGGTGGACAGTTCTTTTTAATGTCATTTTAGAAGCAGTTCCCTGAACAAAACAGATTCCCCCCTTTGCTCTTGCTTTCTTGTTCAGGCCAGTGGTAATTTAGTGATTGATAACAATGTAGCAGGGCAAAGCGTATCGTATACATTGTGCACCATAACCTTGACAGCCTATCTAAAACATTCTATGAGATGTAGTTTTTCTTGGTACACATAAAGAACCAAGGGGAGAAAAATCCCCTCCACATCAAATCAAGTAAGAATTAACCCCAAATGAAATTTAATTTCCCTATTGTTGAGCGGCGGAGGAAAAAAAATCTACTTTCAATGATCACAAGAAGCTTGGATACAAATCACTCACTGGTTTAAGGGTTTCAGTTTGTCAGATTATGCTGTCTTTTGTGATAGTAAATATATGCCAATACAGAAAACTTTAAAATGTCTCTGTTGGTGGATTGCATTAACCCATTTTTAAGTCAAGTAGGTGACATTCCACCAAGCTAAGACCTTCTGGTATTTTCTTACCACTGTTAAACATTTGCAGGTTAGGTAATAGTTAATGTTTATTCATCTATTAGTTGGGGGGGGTTAAAATAATAACATGTATTTTTGGCCATGAACTTTGTATACCATGTAGACAGTATAGTTTGGTAAAAGGCCTATAGATAATATTTCAAAATGAAAAAAAAAAAGACTTCTTAGAACCTAAAGTTCAGAAATCAAATAATTCTAGGCCTTTTTATTGATGAATAATGGGCTTTGTAAATACCATATGTGACTATTAGATCAAATGAGAGTACATAGAGTTCAGTATTAATTGGGTAAGCATCAGCTGATGGCCTGTTTGCAGGATACAATGAAATTATGTTATCAATATAATGTTTTATTGATTCCTTGGCTTGAAAGTTAAATAAACATAGCATAAGCAGTTGGAGTGGTTAGTTGTAGGAGAGAACAAGATTTTCATTTGAAAATTGAAAACAGAAGTAAAGGTGACTGAAGCAGAAAGCAGTCTGTGGCATAAGATTTCTGTCAGCGTTTCTCGATGTAACTAAGTATATCTGGGTGTTTGGGAGGAATAAAAACCAGAGAACAGAGATGTTTCAAAATGTTTTTCAAGCCTTATGTCAATAGAAAATCCTTTTCTTGAATAGCTTAGCTTGCTTTACTATGGATATATATATTTTATACACATATAAAATAAGTATAAAATATGTATATACATAAACTTTGCCTCCAGTGTTTTCTTAGTATTGTAGATACTGGTTAAAGTGTGGTGAGCAAAACTGACATGGTCCCTGCCCTTGTGGAGTGAGGAGACAAAAACCCCAAGATAAAATTATAGTGCTGTGAAAGATTGAACCCCACACACAGCCTCCGGTTCAAGCAGTGGAAGCAGGCTGGGGCAGGAGAGCAGTGCACAGAGACTACTGTGAGTTCTGCAGGAAACAAATTCATCTCAGAAAAGCAGCCACGGGAAGGGTCGCTTTTAAAGTAAAGAAAGAAGCAGCCTGCAGGCAGCTTCCGATGGATGGTTTGTAGTTCAAGCCCATTTTGCTCGATGGCCTTTTGTATCCCTGCTGCATCCAAGCATGTTAGTGAGTAGTGTACCAGTGGACTCTCTGAGATGGTGTTTGTGGCACACACCAGGCTTAGCTAGTTACATTTATGATATGCAATCGGTAGTGTCAAGGCATTATTAATAGAGAAGAAGGCAAGGAATTTCTCCTTTTTATCTCCCTTCTGGGTAAATAGACAGCAGGCTCCAGAGAAGAAAGAACTCTTTCTTTCCCTATGTCTTGGCACTCTTTCTCCTTTCTGCTCCAACTTTTTTTTTTTTTCTGTGAAGTTCTCCGTGATAGTCAGCAGAGGGCGCACAAATGCACTAAAATGCAGCCTTTATTCCTCTGGCCACAGTAATTTCATTGTCTTTATCCCTTCATCTTTATATTCCTTAGAGACAGGGATGCGTCTTGGCCTTTTCTTTTTGTAATATTTCCATCAAGGGAAATATTCCCCACCGATTTTGGAAAGGCGGGAAAAAATTACTGTCTAGGTAAAAAGAGAAAGAGAGAACAGGATTATATTCCTGATGTGTGTGTGTTAGTCGCTCAGTCGTGTCCGCCTCCTTGGGACCCCATGGACTGCAGCCCGCCAGGCTCCTCTGTCCATGAGATTTTCCAGGCAAGGATACTGGAGTGGGTTGCTATTTCCTTCTCCAGGGGATCTTCCCAACCCAAGGATCGAACCCGGGTCTCCTGCACTACAGGCAGAGCCTTTACTGACTGAGCTACAAGGGAAGGCCCTGATAAATGGGAACAAATTGTATGTGTGTGTGTGTGTGTGTGGTGTGTGTGTGTGTGTGTGTGTGTGTGTGTGTGTGTGTGTGTGTGAGACAGATCTCAGAGTTGCTGGTACCCTGTATGACTCATTTGGAAAGGACTCTTGCTAATAGCAAGGCAGAAAGCCTGGGCTCTTCTTTGCTTTCCCTGGGCTGTTGTCCTCAGAGCAGCTGCCCTGCTTGCTGACAGGTCCTAATAATGAGGATGACGTGGCCAGGGGGAGATTCATCTTCTTCCCCAATATGACTTCTTCATTGAATTTGCTCCTTGCTGAGGTCCAAAGTGGATTGTCTCCTCTTAACTGTGTGCTCTGTTCACTCTGCCTAAGGTCAGAGAATCCAGCTGGAGCTTGTCTGCCTCCAACATCACTGGCTGTAGAAAGCGATCCACATATGTCTGTGACAGTTCTGTGCATGATGTGTGAGAGGCAGACGAGAGCTAGTTTAAGCTCCTCCAAAGATGCCTCGGTGTGGCAGTTCTGACGAAGGCGGAGACTTGTTTGTGTCAATGACATAATAGGGGAAGACATTCAGAGTCCAGCTGCAGGGAGTGAGGAGGTGTGCGGCTAAATACAGGTTTCTGACAAAAGCCCCCACACTTCACATTCTTCCGCCCCTAGTGCCAATCTCCTTCTGATGTCTTAACCTGACTTTTGTTCTGCCTCACTCAAAGGTTTCTGGTGCCACAAAGAATTACTTGGCTGGGGAGTAGTTACAGTGGCTAACACACTGATACTAGTGCAGGGCACTTTATAGCTAACTAGTCTTGTAATAACTCCACATGAGAAATGAATAAGGTTTAGTTTAGCATATTCGCCTTATTATTAAAGCATCAGGCACAGTTATAGCTTTCTCATAAATTATAGTGATAGCTCCGAAAGGCCATTGTTCATGTAAATTTCCTGACTGTTAGCGAGTTTGGAAAAGAACTGTGTTGAAGAACAGGTTATTTAAAAAGCACAATGATTTCCCAATAACATGCCTTTCAGCTTTTCCCTTTGGGGCTCTGGGCTGCCCTTCTTGTCTCCAAGATCCACGTGGGCAGGTTTCATGTTAGATTGTGAGCCCAGTAGAAGTATTCTTTCTTTCTATGCCAGCAAAACACTAATACTCTAAACACAAAGGACATTTAACACAGTAACTGTTTCTCATGGAGTGAGTGGTGCTGCTAGCTTACCCTCTCTTGGATGGCTTCTGTATGATGGGAGTAAGGTTGGGAGTTGGGCCCAGGCTTGTGTGGTATAAGTAACCAACTTTAAAAAAGCATTTCTATAGTTAGGGTCATTCTTGCCCTTTCTCAATAGACTTGCAGTCCTGGGCTGAATATTTATTGGGCTTGGTTTTGTGTCTTTGGAACAAAGGAAACTTCCAGTGACCAGTTTGGTTAATCACTAACACTTATTCCCTCTTCCCTACTATTCCTTATTGGGTTTCCTTCTACTCCAGTACATTGGATTTCCAATCACATCAAACCCTATTAGGCTGCCTTCCATTGATAGCAGATTAGATTCCCTTACACCTCACTGCCTAGCAGGATTTTCCTCTCCACAATGTGGAGAGTATTAGATTCCCTTACATGGGTTGCTGCTTGTTAAATTGTGTTTGGTGCTGCGTGGTATTGAATTCTCTTTCCCATCAGCAGTCTCTGGGTTGTTAATTACACACTTGCAGATTCACTTCTCTTGCATATTCTCTAATGCATAGCTCTCCATGAGCTCTGACCATACACGTCAGTGCCTCAGGCAACCCTGTCTGCTCGCAGGTTTTGTTCAGTTCAGCTATGCGGTTATTGAACATCTGTGTGTCAAGAGCCTGCAGGATTTATAAACATGAGTGGGGAATAATCTTTGCCTTCAAGGAGTTTACAATCTAGTGGTCAAGGAGAGGAAAGGGCAGTGTATAAGATGTGTATGCATGAAGGGTAAGCATTGATTTTACCAGTTTGCTAATAACAGTTTTTATTTGGCATAATTAAAGCACCTTATAAGGCAACTCATTCCTTATAATGCCATTTTTGCCAGCACTCTGTTCCATAATGAAAAAAGAAAACATTTGGAAGCATAATTGAGTGGAAATGGACATTTTATTGAGTTCTACTGCAGGTATTGGCAGAATTACAAAAAAAGAATTCTGGGGTCTCTTAACATACTCAATCCTGCTTTTGTATGTACCTAGTACTCTTGCCTGGAAAATCCCATGGACGGAGGAGCCTGGTGGGCTGCAGTCCATGGGGTCGCTAAGAGTCGGACACGACTGAGCGACTTCACTTTCACTTTTCACTTTCATGCATTGGAGAAGGAAGTGGCAACCCATTCCAGTGTTCTTGCCTGGAGAATCCCAGGGATGGGGGAGCCTGGTGGGCTGCCATCTATGGGGTCGCACAGAGTCGGACACGACTGAAGTGACTTAGCAGCAGCAGCATGATATTAGAACTCATATGATTCTAAGAGGTACCCATCAGGCATGGAGTAATAAAAATTCATATATAGTCTACTCTCTAATAGACCTTGACATTACATACAGACTAGGGTCTATGTCTTTTTCTTTTGACACCAAAATATGCACAATTTTATTCATCCCTGAAAGGGAGGAGACCAATGGTAATGGGAAATGGAGTCAGTCATGGTTTCCCACAAGGAACAGCAAGGAGACAGGTGTTACCAATTATGTTCCTAATGCTCAAGAGTCTCAACCAATTGTGTTCTTAATGCTCAAGAGTCTCAACCAATTGTGTTCTTAATGCTCAAGAGTCTCAACCTGGTGGCAAAATCACAGTCTGTGTCCCACATTAGTGTATTACCTAATTCCTTCTTTGTATATATCCTCATTCCTTGAACACTCACCACATGTCAGGCACAGTTCCAGGTGTTTCATTGTAGCGTCTTAGTAATGGCTCACCAAACAAATGAAACTTCTCCATATTTGCTGTCAATAAAAAAAATCCAAGTTTACTGGCAACAAAAAGATATGTTTTGTATCTCTTTCTTCCAACTCAACCAGAGTGGTTCATTAATGCCAAATTTCTAATTTGATGTGAACAGTACTTATAGCACAGTCTGAAGCTTGAAATGACAAATTATGATCTCAAAAGTATAGTTTAGAAGAAGAGTTAGCTAATAAATAAAATTATTTGATGTAGGAATGAAATAAAACCCAAAACTTTAGTCTAATTTTTTTTCTTTGACACCAAACTTTGTGCCATTTAAAAAAATCCCTGGAAGAGAGGGAACCAAAAGTAAGTCAAAGTAGAAAAGAGGTGGCAGGACTAATGTTTTTGCAATTGACTCAGCCTTTTCTAACAAGTCAAATTTAAAGTGCATCTAAACCCCAGAGTATGATATCTGTATTTCCTATTCTAATTGTGTAGTGTGAAGATGTTTTACTAGTATGGAAAGGTGACAGTGACATTCAAAATTCATTTTTCAAAGATATGTTACTCTTCAAACATGTGGACCATAACACTGTTTCATTAGAATAATAAAATATTGATCTTTCAACTGAAATGCCCTACTCCCTTACTTGATCAAGGTCATCACCACTTGTTAAGAGATGTTTTCTTTTCTGAGGTTTGTCCTTACTGCATAGAGCTTAGCATGCACATCTGAATGCAGGCTTTGTTATCCTGAACTCTGTTCTTGAGCCTTTACTGAGCTTCTACTATGTGTAACACAGCATCTTCCTACCCTCCCAAACACTCCTACTGGAGTATGTACTTCTATAACTCAACTATTTTGTATTTCATCCCCTTTTGAATCCAAGACTGTGACCGTCACTTATGGATTATGGCTTCAGAGAAACAGTTGGTTCCAATGAACCCTGCTATTCCTTGGACAGGTCTTAGCCATAAAGACCATAGTCAGTCATTTTCTCAAAATTTGGCCACCCCCTTCCCCATTAATAGCGTAATGGTGTGTACATTCTGAGCATTGCCTATGACTCATAATCACCATGCAAAATGCATCATTCATTAACTGTTTAGTGTGACCTTTTGCACAGTGGCACTAATTATTATTATCAAAGAAGCCCAGTAAACTAGCCTGGTAATTATCAGGGATTTATTTGAATAGACAGCTAAGCTATTCTTGGCAAGTTAGTCAAAGCAGTTGTCATGACAGCCTTACAAATATGTCTTATGAACTGGGTTAATTAGGGTGATTAATAACTGATATTTGGCCCCCTTTTCCCAAGGTATTGCCTATGCATTATCAAAAGGGGAGAGGTAAAGTTAAATAAAGAGGGAGAGTTTGTTTCCTTCTTCCAAGAAAGCTACTTTTAAAGTCAGTGAAAACCACCCGGCCTCCAAAGGTGGCTAGAGAAACTCTTATTTTATGGAATCTTCTCCTGCTTTTGAAGATTTCAGAACCAGCAAGCACAAGCCACCCTGAAGAAAATGTAGTTGAGAAGAGGAGCTAAGTTGTCAGTTCCCTGGGCTTGCTGCTTTCCTTTTCGTCACCCGTGAGAGCTCCCAAGGGACAGTCCTCTAGCTTCCACTTTTGGCAGAGCCTCACTTTGTTTTTTTTCTCTCATCTAGAACTTGCTTGCCTTGCTCTCCAGCCTGTTCGTGGTATCGGTTTTATTTTTCCCTCACAAGGAAGTCGTGAGTTTCCTTACCCAGGTTTCTGCCCCTCAGAGGTTTTCCAACTTTTAATTTTGTTGGAGACCTTTTTTTAAATTTAATACCTTGGGGACTATCTAACATTGCCTGGTGGTGGTTTTGCTCTTTTTTCAAAGAGAGGAAAAGGGACTAGCTCTGAAGAGCTTTCTCTTTCTTGCCCCTGAGAAAGTAGAGAGGAAAAGTCCAAGTTTCTTCTCTGTGTATCTCAGCATATTGAGTTATTTTCCTTATTACAGTGTAAAGACAAAGGGAGAGGTTAAAAATGAAACCGGTTTTCCCCAATGAGATTATCCTTTCAGAGGACACCATTGTTCACAAAATGAATTCAAGACTTTTTGTAGTGCTTTTGAATAGCAAATTGATTTCTCCCCGT
>SJYX01006093.1:148840-195296 GCA_006410675.1 Oreotragus oreotragus | reverse complement strand
ACCAATGTCTTGCATGCAGAATCAGCTCCATATCTTCCATGTACTGGGCATGCTTCCAGTAATACTCATAAAATAAGAGGACTGTAGAATCCTGTCACTCAGAAATATCTCCTTTCCTTGCACTCCCCAGCCCACCCCCACCTGGAAGTCGTGTAGAGCTACCTATGATATAGTAATCTGTAGATTCCTGTAGCTAACAGGGGCTTCCCAGGTGGCTCAGTGGTAAAGATTCCATCTGCCATTGCAGAAGACACAAGAGACGCAGGTTCAATCCCTGGGTCACAAAGATCCCCTGGAGTAGGAATGGCAATCCACTCCAGTATTCTTGCCTGGAAAGTTTCATGGACAGAGGAGCCTGATGGGCTACAGTCCATGGGGTCACAAAAAGTGGGACATAAGCGACTAAACAAAGGCACATAGCTGGAAGGAGAATTGGGGCACTATTCCCTGGTCTGATCTAAGTTCCTTCAACTTCAGAGTACATACCTCATTTCATAATTATTCACTCATGTCTGTCTGACCCACTAGATAGACTACTAATTCCTATATATCTCCAGTACTAGTACCTGGCAACTAGTAGTCAGGACATGTTTTTTCAATGTATGATTAATGCAAAATTACTAACCTTCACATAAACAGGGATAGTTGATTCAATCACTGTTAAAAAAACTTTTTAAAATAGCTCATCTGGAATGCATACTTGAATAAAAATTGCAAATGATATGCCAGCATATAACCAAGAAATTGGAAATCTTCCTCCCAGCTCAGTTTCATTCCTCACAGTCAGCTACAGTGAACACTCGTGTCACTGTTCATTTTTCTCAGCATACAATAGACTATACAGTAAGTTATAACTATCAGACTGGAGTGAATGAGTCTTCTTTCAAATCTTAATGCCAGAATTGCTTTCACCTTCTATTTCTTGGCAACATCAAGCACATGGTTTTGCTTATCTTATAATAAACTATACTGAACAATGACTAACGAACAAAGTGCAGGCAACTGGTCCTCATGATAATCAGCAAGGCCAGTCTACAGTTCAGGTGTTGTCTCCCATGAAGCTAAAGGGAATCGTTGAAACACCCCAATGCCCAACGTGAATAGGTGTACTTAAGTAACCAGATTCTTTCTGCTTATATGAGCAAATTTGAAAAGCTGTTATAGGAAACAGGAAATAGCAAGCTGGCTGTCACTGCCGGCAAGTGTGAAATATGATTCAGCAGCTAAGCGTCCACCTCTGGACCCGAACTATCCCTGTTCGAATCTGTTAAAATCCGGCCCCTCGTTCAAATCCCAGCCCCATTACCTTAGATATTTACATAACCACTCTGTGCCTCGGTTTCTCCATTTGTAGAGTGCAAATAAACATATATTCTCCTGTATAGTTTTGTGATAATAAAGTTAAATCATGTAAAGCACTTAGAAAAATGCCTCACAGAGAAAGGCTATAAAATACACTTGTTCATCAAGGTATACTTTATAAACAATAAATGTATAGATTTTAAGTGTACATTTTGATGAATACATACACTCATGTGACTATCATCCCAATCAAGATGGAGCATTTTTCATCATTTCAGAAAGCTCCCCGGTCCACTCTGCCTCACCCCCATGCTCCCATATTCCCCCAGGCAAGCCTGACAGATTTTCTTTCCACTAGAGATCAGTTCAGATAAACGGTTCAGCTAGAACATCATATAAATGGATTCATACAGCACATGCTCTTTTGTCCCTGTTTTTCTCATTCAGCATAATGAACTTAAGTTTCGTCTGTCATTGTTTTTATTGCTGTTCCTTCACTGTATAACTACATCACCATTTATATGTCCCTTCTACTCTTGATTGGCATTTAGGTTGTTTTAGTTTTTGTCGAATATTTGTTTTTCAGAAAAATTTCTATTTGCTGCACACACTTAAGGAGTTTCAGGATATGTTAAGCTTTGCATATGTAAACTGAAATGTGAAGAATGCATGGTGTACCCACATGGAGGTTTGCTCCTTTTTTTCTTTTCTTTTCTTTTTTTTTGGCCATGCCACTTGGCTTGCAGTATCTTAGTTCTTTAACCAGAGTTCGAACCTGGGCCCTGGGCAGTGAAAACATTGAGTCCTAACCACTGAACCGCCAAGGAATTCCTGGAATTTTGCTCCTTATCATCCTTCCTCTCCCTCATAATCTTGCTGAATCTTTTTACTTATATGTCATTCTTCATGGGGACATTCAAGATGGTTGGCTTCAGGCCACAAACTGAAAGGCTACAGCTCCATGACGTGGTCACCCTTGGATGAATAGAGTGCTGATTAGCTGCTCCTACGCAGCGCATAACAGCACTCTGAGAAAAAGCATTTGGCTTTCCTAAGTCTCCAATAAAAGTAAGAGTTATGCTAACATTTAACTTCATAGAATTCTAAAGCAAGAACATGAATTAAAAATATATAAGCAATGTAAGAAACACTTTGTAGTTTGCAAGTATTATAGGAAAGTACCATGCATCTTCGAGGTGAGCTTTGGTTATACATAACAGGTTTAGGCTCCAGTAGTTTGCAAGGTCGGAGAAGGCAACGGCACCCCATTCCAGTGTTCTTGCCTGGAGAATCCCAGGGATAGGGGAGTCTGGTGGGCTGCCGTCTATGGGGTTGCACAGAGTTGGACATGACTGAAGCGACTCAGCAGCAGCAGCAGCAGCAGTTTGCAAGGTACAGAAGCATCGATCAGCTGAAAATGTTGTTACTTAGGAGCCCTGATAAACTTAACCCCATTTATGGGACAGGTTGGCCAGTTNCTGAAGCGACTCAGCAGCAGCAGCAGCAGTTTGCAAGGTACAGAAGCATCGATCAGCTGAAAATGTTGTTACTTAGGAGCCCTGATAAACTTAACCCCATTTATGGGACAGGTTGGCCAGTTCTTCAAAGCATCTGTGCAAAACAAAGACTCAAATTCTCATTAGAATTCACCCATCAAAATTCCATCTGCCTTTTTCTGAGATGGGCATCTCAAACAGTTGAGAATTATTTGCTCTCTTTGACCAACCGTTCATCAAGGTCTGGCCACAGAAAACAGGCTATGTGGAAAGTGAGAGTTTCTGCATCTACTTAAACCAAAAGGAACCAAACAGAAGGAAACAACATGTTCTTGGGGACTCAGGAAAGGGCCTCCTGTTGCAGTCTGACTTGAGTATTGTTTCCATAGCAACAGACATCAGAGTTCTCAAACAAGATCCAAGGGCTCACAGGAGGCTGCAGCTGAACACTCAGAAAAGTTTTTTCTCAAAAGCTACGAAAGTACTCAAAAAGAATTCAATTAAAATTCCATCTAAAATTGGTGGGGGGGGGGTCATCTAGATGATCTGAAGATAAAGTTAACTTCTTAAATATTCTCTTTTCCATCTTCCCATTAATACAGGAATATGTTTCGGGAGAATTTCATTCAGGTTACAGTTTTTCACAAGTGCCTCTGGTCAAAAAGGACAGGCATTGTCCAGATATCAACAGCAAGGAGCAGGTCAGAGACCGAGAGAATTGTCCCAGCAAGCTGGCCAGAGCCTGGGGCGCCCTGAGAGGATGAGGTGAGATTTGGGGCTCCAGAAGTGACTCCCTATCGTGGCCTGCTGCAACTGTATAGGCACAGGTGTTTATTTCTCTACTCCTTCTTATAATAAGCTTTTATAAATGCCTGATTGCAGAAGTAATCAGCTGTATTTTGTAGAAAAATATTCATAACCTGAAGAAGAAAATAAAAACAGCCATATCCCATCACAAAGTATAACAAGTACTGATAATCTGTGGGATATAGTCATTCAATGTGTCTGTGTGCATGTGTGTGGGTGTGGGTGTGTGTATAAGACTTTTAAAATAGACCACTACTAGGATTTATTTTGAAGCCAGCTTTTCCCTCGTAATATATCATGAACACTTTTTTTTTTCATATTTATTTGGCTGCGCTAGGTCTTAGTTGCAGCATGTGGGATCTTCGACCTTCACTGAGGTTCTAAAAAAGGGATATTTTTTAGTTGGGGCATGCAAAATCTTTAATTGCAGCATGTAAACTCTTAGTTGTGGCATCTGGGATCTAGTTTCCTGATCAGGGATAGCACCCTGGCCCCCTGCATTGGAAGCATGGAGCCTTATCTAGTGGACCACCAGGGAAGTCACTATTATAAGCACTCTTGATTGTTAAGTATTCTCCTACATCATCATCTGTAAATGGCTGCTGTATACCCCACTGTATCACTGTACCAGAATCTAACCAATCTCTTACAGTTGACTATTCCAGATATTTCCCATTTTTCATGAGTATCAGCAATAAACATTCTTGTATTCTACTCTCTGCACACTCATGATTAGTTCCTTGTAACACATACAAAAGTGCTAGAGACACAGAGATTTTATCTCCCAGCATATTTCCTATTTAATGCTAAGACTCAGGACAAAGCCAAACGATCAAACTACGAATGGACAATGTATTTCCAGTACAACTTCAGCCTACTAGCTCAGTTGCTGGCAATCAAGAAGGTCACTGAAATGTAATAGCAAGTCAGGACTTGTGCAGGATTTTATACACTACTGACATCCACTTTGTGAAAACCCTGGGTAAATGACACACCAGGTTATTTTCATCCAATTAAAGATTAATTTTCTAGTTCCTTATTTGAAAGTGAAAATGATTTCTTTATTTTGTTCAATGGGTTTTTGTACTGCCAACACAGATTAACTGGGTATGAATAAAACAAAAGGAAGTTTGAGCGCTAACTCCTGACCCCACTTAAAGCTGGTCCAGGAGGAAAGAAGTCCTAGTCCATGGAGAATCAAAAAGTATGGTTCCCGCTGGTACCGCTGAATACAGGGCATGCTGATGGCAGAGGACAGGTGAGCACTGCCTAGGTCCTGGGGCCTGGGTCTGTTCTTCCAGTTAGGGGAGGATCAGCAGTTTCACCAGCAAAAGCAGGATCCAGAATTGTGTCTTGTCTCCTCAGGACGCACAGGAGAGCAGCCATGATGCCTTGTTTGCAGGGAGAAGGAGTCAACTCCCTGTACCAATGGCTTACAAACAACCACACTATACACCGGTTCTGCACTTAGCTCTTGCCCACTCCTTTGCAGGAAAAGCCATCCACAGAATCCAAGAGGTAGAGGAAAGGATCTTTTCCTACCCCTACAATCTCTAAACTGGAGATTATAGCAGCTACCCCAAAGAATTAGCTTTAAGTATTAAATAAAGGTGTGATGTTTGGCCCATAGAATAATTCAATAAATTTTAGCAGTGATGATAAAGAGAAGGAAAATATTGCCTAGTTCACTCCTCTGCAAAGAAATGCAGATTACCCAGCAGGTTCACAATAATGATGGTTCAAAGATTAGTCTTTCCATTACATTCTGAACTAAAGATTTCTCTACATGCAGAAAGTGACATCAGCAATGATCTTAATAGTGATTTTACTGAACTTCTCACTAACCCAGTGTGAAAGGAGATTTCTAGGACTGTTATTCTCCTGAAACTGGTCTGCCGAAGTGAAAATGGCACATAAGACCAGGTTTGGATTCTAGTTTAGCCACTTCATCTCCGAGACTCTATTAGGAGATAAATGTACCTCCTCATTCTGACAAATAATGAGATGAGATAGTAAGATAAGAAGAGTGGCTAGTACTGTTTGTCATATACCATATGTTCAATCCATGGGCTACTTTTGTAGTTATCACCATCATGTTCTTTGTCATAATCATTAAAGATGATGGCTTTCTGTGAATGAGGACCAAAAAGGAGGGTAATAAGCACCAGAATTGGAAAGAAAGAAAGGACACATGATCAGAATATTAAGTTTTCAAAGGCAGAATGTGTTGATGGAGAATAGAGGGGTACATGTGAATAATATGTGATAAAGTTGGTAAAATCAAATAATATTAGAATATAAGTAGTACAAAATTATCTCAAGATTGCTGTGTGTTTGAAAAGAACTTTTTTACTGTAAAATGTTTGGAAAAATTCAAGGCTACCATTTCTCTCTCTCCTTCTCATCCTCATTTTACTGTAAACCCTGCAGCATTCCCATTGCCCCCACCCCTACTCACCCACCCACCCCCCATCCACACACACAAATACTTAAAGGCAAGGATGATTGATTTTTCCTTGTGCCTTGATATTTCACACAGAGTGAAGAACTTGTAATTCACTTCCTGGCCTAAACTGCAAGCTGTTTTTATGAAAGCGGTTCCCTCCCTTCCCCCAGAAGTCATACTTTTTATTTCCTTCTGGTTCAGCTGACAGCTCCAATTTGTCCACGTCAGCAATCAATGTCTCTCACATCCCAGAATCCTCCCTCCCACCCTGTTGCTCTCAGGGCCCCAACTTCTGGAGTCAAATAGTTTCTCACCAGGAAACTACCGAGAGGAAGAAGATGGAGCCTGGGATTGAAACCCTCTTTCCAGAGCACTTGAAATGTCAGAGTCAACTGCGGTTTTCTCCTGTTGCTATGGCACAGGTGACCCTGTAGAGTCGCCAGCCTGGAAACTGACAGACACAGATCAGCATGCACTGGTTGCCATGGTGAGGAAGAACCTAAGCATGCTTTCTCCATGCCCATTGGTACCTGGCATGTCAGGAGCCCAGAGCTGCAAGAGGGTGCTAAAAGCCCTCATCAAATCGTTAACATTTAGGCAAGAATTCAATTGTGCTCGACTGTCTGAGAGTAATGCTTCACTAGAGATTGTCACAGGGAGGAGAAATGCTGGACCCTTCAGAAACCTGGACAACAAAGTATTAAAAGCAAATTCCATGGTTTTTTAACTGACTTGTTCTTGTTCTTTTGCAAAGGTAAGTTTAATTAACTCCATAAAGAAACATTTACTCTTTGGCAATCAACTTCCTTTAGTCTAATATTTGTCAAAATGCTGTCCCCAAGCTAACAAATCAGAAACAAAGATCATGGCATCCGGTCCCATCACTTCATGGCAAATAGATGGGGAAACAATGGAAACAGTAGCAGACTTTATTTTCTTGGGCTCCAAAATCACTGCAGATGGTGACTGCAGCCATGAAATTAAAAGATGTTTGTTCCTTGGAAGAAAAGCTATAACCAACCTAGACAGCATATTAAAAAACAGAGACATTACTTTGCCAACAAAGGTCCACCTAGTCAAAGCTAAGCTTTTTCCAGGAGTCTTGTATGGTTGTGAGAGTTGGACCATAAAGAAGGCTAAGTGCCAAAAAATTGATGCTTTTGAGCTGTGGTGTTGGAGAAGACTCTTGAGAGTCTTTGGACTGCAAGGAGATCCAACCAGTCCATCCTAAAGGACTGTCTGAATATGTATTGGAAGGACTGATGCTGAAGCTCAAACTCCTATACTTTGGCCACCTGATAAGAAGAACTGACTCATTGGAAAAGACCCTGATGCTGGGAAAGATTGAAGGTAGGAGGAGAAGGGGATGACAGAGGATGAGATGGTTGGATGGCATCACCAACTCTATGGACATGAATTTGAGCAAGCTCCAGGAATTGGTGATGGACAGGGAAGCCTGGTGTGCTGCAGTCCATGGGGTCGCAAAGAGTCAGACATGACTGAGCGACTGAACTGAAGCTAACAAATCAAAATCTGTGAGGGTGGGGCCCAGGCACCAGCAGTTTTAACGATGTCCCGAAGGTCTCAGCTGCACTGATGTTTGAAATACTGCTCTAGTATAGCTATATAACTCTAAAGTTTCATAACAAAACAACAATTCCTGTCAGTAGCACCAAAACATGGGCTCTCCAGGTAGCGCAGTGGCGAAGAACCTGCCTGCCAATGCAGAAGATCAGGAGACACAGGTTCGATCCCTGGATCTGGAAGATACCCCGGAATAGGAAATGGCACCCCACTCCAGTATTCTTGCCTGGGAAACTCCATGGACAGAGGAGCCTGACAGACTACAGTCCATGGGGTCACAAAGAGTAGAACACGACTGAGCATGTAGCCTGAGTGAGCAAGCACCAAAACATCTCACCATTCTGGATCCTTTCTGTCATGTCCTTACGACACCATGGCTCCCTAAGAGCTGCACTCTTTTTAAAGATATTTGTCTACCCAACAAATTGCGTGTACAGTCAGCCCTAGGTATCCTCGGATTCCACATCCACAGATTCAACAGTCCTGGTCTCAGGCAGTTGAATCAGTGGATGCAAGATCCATAGATTTCGCTGACAGTGCTGTGTCGTTTTCTATAAGGAACTTGAGCATCAGCAGACTTGGGTGCCTGCCAGGGGACTCAGAGCCAGTCTCCACAGATACCGAGGGATGACTATATTGAATGACAGCAATTTCCCCTTTTTTATCAAATATTCATGTAACCCTCTTCAGCTCAGGTGAATGCATATTGCTCACTAGACTTTCAGAGATTAACAATCATTCAAGCTCTTCAGTCCTACCTTCACTGACCCTTAGTGACCTGAGCATCCCAAATCAAGATTACAGAAACTGCTGAAGAACTCCATCAAAGAGAGGTTCTGAGATTCTGACTCATGTTAAACAGAAGCAATAACAAGATCCACCCTCCTCCTAAGGAATGTAAACTTATTTATTCTTTCATTACTTATAACCACCCCTGTCCCAGTATGGATGGAATTTAAAGTAATTCACAAAGATTCATAAAATAACCTAAATTGGCACAACCTTCTACCTGTTTCCTAATAGCTCATCTCCCTTTCCTTTACAGTATTACTACTCATTTTTAGCTGAAACACATGGTTGTCCACATTTCTCAGCTGTCCTTATAGCTAGGTGTACCCAAATGCCTAAGGTCTGGTCTCTCTCTGTGTGTATATGTGTGTGCTCAGTCATGTCTGACTCTTTGTGACCCCAGGGACTGTAGCCCACTGGGTTCCCCTGACCTTGGAATTTCCCAGGCAAGATTACTGGAGCAGGTTGCCATTTCCTTCTCCAGGGGATCTTCCTGAAGGCCTGGTCCATGGGATATAAACGAAAGCTCTCTGCAGAACTTCTAGGATTGGTGTGTCCTTTCCTGATGACTGACTGTGGACATGATAATAAGAGTTACCTTCTTGGATCATGAGTTAGAAGTTGTGTGTTGAAGATGACAGAGCAACACATTAGAAGTCTGGGCTCCTAATGATTGTGGAACTGCCATTCCAAACTTGGACTACTCACCCAGAATTCTACCTGAGAAAAAATGAAGCTTGTATGGTGGCTCAGATTGTAAAAAACTGCCTGCCATGCAGAAGACCTGGGCTTGATCCCTGAGTCGAGAAGATCCCCTGGAGAAGGGAATGGCAACACACTCTAGTATTCTTGCCTGGAGAGTTCTATGGCCAGAGGAACCTAATGGGCTACTATCCATGGGGTTGCAAAGAGTTAGACAGGACCGAGCATCTAACACTTTTACTTTCACTTCCTCTTGATTAAGCCTCTGGCATTTTGAGTTCTTCATTCCAAAGGCAAATCTAATCCTTACCACTAAGGCAAATGAGGGAAAAAAGGTTAACAAACATGCAATAAAGAGAGAAATAAGCTTAGGACAAAAATAAATACCATAAAGTCTTATGTATTTGCTGTGAATAAGTTGCAACTTTAGCTTCAAGCTTTCTAATGGTCAATGCAACAATAAGACCTTTAAGGACACATCTCAGTGTCATAAGGTGCTTTTTGTTTGTTTGTTTGTTTCCATTGCTCAGGAGAAAAACATCTGTTCCTGATGCTAAGAGCAAATTAATTTATCTTAAGAGTCTCCATAAGGAGGGCATCCATCCTGTAATATAATAACAGCAACTACCACAACTTCCTTATGGTAGAAACAATTGTTTCATGATGTTCTTCAATACAGGCCAGGAGAATCCAAGTTTAGGTAATTTGACATTGCCCTGTCCATCCACCAGTTTACATAGTGTACTAGACTGGTGGCCCTCCTATCTCTCGCAACCACTAGCTAGGTAGGACTTAAAGAGGTAACAGGTGAGAGGATCAGAAGTGGTTTAAGAAGCCAAATTCTTACACACTCACTCCATCTCCAACTTGTCTACTACCCACATCACCACCATCAACGAGAAATGGGCAGAGTTGACATATCTTCTCTTTTATATTCCCCAACCTTTCTTTTTATGACATTTTCTCCTTAAAAAAAAATCTTGAAGTTATTTTAATTTAAATTTTATAGATTATCTTACGGAGAAGGCAATGGCACCCCACTCCAGTACTCTTGCCTGGAAAACCCCTGGATGGAGGAGCCTGGAAGGCTGCAGTCCATGGGGTCGCTGAGGGTCAGACATGACTGAGCGACTTCACTTTCACTTTTCACTTTCATGCATTGGAGAAGGAAATGGCAACCCACTCCATTACTCTTGCCTGGAGAATCCCAGGGACGGGGGAGCCTGGTGGGCTGCCATCTATGGGGTCGCACAGAGTTGGACACGACTGAAGCGACTTAGCAGCAGCAGCAGCAGATTATCTTAAACCTGTTAAAATTTGTGTGTGTGTGTTTATCTGCACTGGAGGAGGAATTCAGTGTGTAATTTTGCCATTTCTAATCCCTACATATCTCTGAATTGTACAATACAGGTAGATAATGAGTAAAATTCAGGTGTGTAAGGTAGTCATTTACCAAGGGAAAAAAAAGTCCACAGGGACTAAGAATTTAACTTATGGGTCATGTATCCTAACTATGGATACAAAGTGACAAACATTAGTAGTTTATATCCCATGAAACAAACCGAAATGTTTTCCAACACCGCATTCTTTTGCTGGGGGCAGAAAAGTCACAGAGACACAATTTCAAAATTTCTAGTGCGATGCCTTCTGCTGGAATCTCATGCCTGCTCCATTGATTCTCCAGCATTTCAAGCAGGATCTTGCCCTGCAAAGACCTGCTGCTCTTGCCTGGGTTTCTTTCTGGCTTTATTCTGTTGAACGAATGATTTGTGAGAGTGTGTGAGGGAAGTGAGTGGTGAACATGTGCTACCTAAACCATTTGGTTATATACTTCACATCCAGTGTGTTCCCTTTATATAGTTTGGCTAGGTTTTGTTAAGACATGCTTTCCTATCACCCAACATTATTGAGAACAGAAGGATACATTGTTTTTTGCTTGGTGGTTTTTACCCTGAGCATGACTTGTTTTTATGATGCAGATATTGTTCTTAATTTGGTAGAGAGCTGAGAAGTCTATCTGCAATCATTCCAAGTAACTCAAGTCCCAGAGAAACAACACAAAATGAATTCCTCCTGATCCCTCAGAGAGGATGATGGAACATCTAATTTCCCCCATTTAGTTTAAATTAACTGTCCAGTTCCCCTAGGCAGCTACAGGCAAACATCTCAAAATTTTTATCACACTGGTCAAGTTGCTATCCCCCCATGGTTCCAAGCCACCTTTTCATTTATACATGGAATTCACAAAAAAAATCCATTTCCCACAAACAATTTCTAATTAGGATCAGCTTAGTCTGAAACTGTGGAGCAAATAGGAAAATGAGAGGATTAGAGAATATCCTTTATAACAGCTACAAATAACTTTTTAATCAATCTGGATATTCCTCTCCAAGAAGTCACTTTTCTCTTCCATTGAGGAATTACACAATTTTTTCCTGTCATTGGCAACACTGTCAGCACCATGCATAATAAAAGTAATAGAGATAATTTTTTTTAATGCCAGCCAACATCTGGACAGATTTTTCTCATTTAAAACAGCTTTCATTTGCATTATCATCTCCTGTGATCTTACATCTGCTTTGTGTGCAGTAAAGTAGGTGTTTTGATTTCATTTCACAGGGAAAAGGCTAAGGGGTTCAGTGTGGAAACTCATGTTACTGTGGTTTTTCTGATCAGCCTTAGACAAGCTGATGATGATATCTCTGAACCTCAGTAAATCTATAAAATGAGGATAAAGACAGTACCTACCACAGACGGGTGCTGCAATGTGAGTAACAGACATGCAGTAACCCGATAAAGCCTTGTAACTGCTGGTTGAGGATGGAGGGGCAAGTTGATCTTCCCCAGGACGGACAGTTCAATCTGGAGAACCAGGAAGAACCTGGCCTCTCAACTCCAGACCTGGGGCTTCCCTGAAGCAAGAATCTATTAAGGAATGAAACTGGGGCTTCCCTGGTGGCTCAGTAGTAAAGAACCTGCCTGCCAACGCAGGAGACGTGGATTCAGTCCCTGATTCAGAAGATCTCACGTGTCACAGAGCAGCTCAGCTTGTGTGCCTCAGCTACCGAGCCCCTGCGCTAGAGCCAGGGAGCCACAGCTGCTGAGCTCTCATGCATAGCTACTGACGCCCACGTGCCCTAGGGCCTGCGCTCCACAACAAGAAAAGCCACCACGCATCGCAACCAGAGAGCAGCCCCGCTCACCACAACTAGAGAAAAAAACCACCGAGCAATGAAAATCCAGCACAGCCAGAAACAAATTTTTAACAATTTTTTTAAAAAAAGAAGCAAAACCAAGGTCAGATCAGACATTTACAACACTTACACCTCTCTTTCTGCCATCCCATCAGCTATATGAGCTGATGTGACCTTAAAGAATGAAAGGATTAGATAACTGACTCTTCTTTGCGGCTGGAATGCCTCACAAACATTTGATGATCGATGGAAGAGTCTGTAAATAGTAAACAGAACTCACAGAATGGTGCTTGGAATCCTAAAGCCTGGAAAATCTGTCACGTATTGCTTCTCTGATCCAGGACGCACAGGGAAAATGCACAATGCTGAATTCCCCAGCTGGCCACAAGGTGGCAGAATGTCACCAGCAAGGACACTCAAGCCCATACATCACGATGGAGCAAATCAGGCCAGGGCGCTGATTGGTATCTGACACCCAAGATGACAAAAGAAATAGTCCAGTTAACACCAGCCCTAAACTAAAGTTAGTGCCAAACATTCTGCAAATGCTATTCTGCCTAAATGCTCAGCTCTTATTCCAGACAGTAACATAGGCACCTCATCAATCTTCAACCACAAAAAGGAACTTTGAGGTGACCATTCCAACACATGAGTACTTCTACTTATATTAATCCCAACTTTTAAACATGTAACTTTAGGTGTTGGGAGCCATCCTCCAGAGTTCCCAGAGCTCTCTTATATAATATTTTATTATAAAGATGAAGATATCTAAAAAATTAAATTATTTCCATATAACTCAATTACCATAGAGACTTTAAAACCTGGATTTTCCTACTCACCTACCTGTTTCTGAGCTATCTTCTCTTTTACTCTCTACAAAAGTGAATGTTTCAACATTGTAAAGCAATTATTGTTCAATTTAAAATAAATTAAAATGACAAAAAATAAAATTTTTTAAAAGTGAATTTTAAGGAATAATGGAATAATTTAAATAATAGCCTAACAATATACAAGATTTTACACAGACTTGTGTTGTTTTAGAGTTAAATGGTAACTGGGAGATTATTTATTAATTCTTTAATGCTCTTCTTTTCCCATGGCAGAAAGTAGTAGTTCTAGAAGTTAGTTAACTTGCCTAAGATAACACAGAAAGTCAGTTCAGAACTGACACCTGAACTTCTGTCATCTGACTTTCGGGACTGTTGTTCAGTCGCCCAGTAGTGTCTGACTCTTGGGACCTCATGGACTGCAGCATGCCAGGCATCCCTGTCTGTCACCATCTCCTGGAGTTTTCCCGAGTTCGTGTTCATTGCATCAGTGATGCCGTCCAGCCATCTCATCCCCTATCACCATCTTCTCCTTCTGCCCTCAGTCTTTCCCAGCATCAAGGACTTTCAGGATAGTTTGGATTAATTTTGATCTTTTATTTAACTATGTCAGAAAATTCATGATTGTCCTTTACCTTATAGAATAGAAAAGCCACTTGCAAGAAGAGAAAATTCCAGTCCAGTATCATGTCATGCATTCTAGCAGTTCAGCTGGTTCTGTGATAGAAATTCAATAGCGGTTAAGACAATTTCTGAGAAGTATCATGATTACTACAATAATAAATATCCCTCTACCAAAAAAAGAAAAAATGAAAACCCTAACAGATAATCTAGGAGTGAGTCTCTTTAGGACTTGAAAAAGAACCTACCAGGTCACAGCCACTCCACTGAGATATGAGATTGAATAAAATTCAGGCAGAAGGAACAAAATGCCTCTCCAGGGACTCTGGAGACCCAGAGCTTGTCTCGGAAGGTGTGATTATAAAGTAATGGGTCTGATTTTAAAAGAAACACAATCAGTGCTTACCCATCTAAGTGAGCAGTCACTTTGGGAAGCTGCGTATTTCTGCCAGAAATGCTGCAGCCGCTTAAACACCAACTCTTCTTTGGGACTTGCCTTCAGAGTTTCACCATATTCTGCCAAATCGCTACCATGGGCATAAATCTTGGTCGTGTGAGGGTGGATTTGTTTCTGAGAAAACCTCCAGTCTGCTCTTGGAAGTAAGATGGGTAGTCAAGGCAGACGGTAATATTTTGGGATAAAACTGGGTTGCATATAGTCACTGGGTCAATTCCCTCTGTGGTTTATAAATTTGACCAGATGGTTCATCTAAGGGAAAGATTCACCTATTGAGGGAGTCAGGGAAAAAAAATTAAGGTATTACAAATATACGCATTACTGATTTCAAAATAAAGACTTCTTAATTCCAGTTCTTAATCATTTTGCATCCACTGATGAGTTACTCTTTGTCTCTCCACTAGCATCTTAGTTCCTCTAAGGGAAAAAGCCGATTATTAGATTAAACAACATGAAATTGCACACTCAGCCATATTTGATCTACACAAATCATACAATTCAAGCTCATACATTTGACATCGTAATCTTTAGCAAAGTAGCAAAAAGTAGTCAACAGTGTGAAGCGCTATCACCATGTTGAGATGGGTGTCAACAGTGAATCACCAGAAAATGCTCCTGAACAACCCCATGAGAGGTAAACATCAGTTTCCACCCTCCATAAATCTACTTTCTACACATTTAGGGGATTTTGCACTCTCTAATTTAAACTGCATATTTGAGGGTGAAAATGCCAGCCATACATGCCAGCAAAGAGCCTCTCACAAACAGGACTAGTCTCAGTCTCATTCTAAGTCATAACCGACATATCATGGCCTTATTCCACACATACGGAAGTAGATTTGCCAACCTGGTGCCTCTAGGTCCTGGGACTCAACAAGATAGGTCAGATGATTCAATTTGAACTTAACTGATGTCACTAAGGAACAGGGCATACACTTGGCCTTTCCACCTCCCTCCCGCAGGGCAGATGGGACCTTGCACGTTATGATTGAAGTCATTGTTCTGTTATCTTTCCCTTCTGATTCTTTCTTTTTCTTTAAGATTACTTTGTTGCAAGAGTAATTTTTTTTAGATATTTGGCTTCATTTTAAGAGTAAACTTTTTGTCCCAATTTTGAGATATAATCCTCTGGTTTTTCTTCACTTCATTTTTAGTTTCTTTTTTTCCTTATCCTGTATTTACCATCAAAACAGGATTAAAGAAGCTATTCCACCATCCCTTCATTTGAATATTCAGGACGTGTCATTCAGTATCACTAACCTGCCCAGGAGAAAAGACTAAGGGGTTAAACAGAGAATTTCTGGATGTTATTTCAGCTTGAATGTCACTTAATGTTTGAGTGGAAACTGTGCCATCCATCTGCCTCCTACAGAATTCTCCTCTTGGGAAAAGCTTTGACTAAGGGGAAATGTCACTGGTAAAACCTGGCCCTGAGGAATTAACCAACTGATACACAAAGTTATGAAGATCCCATGCTGAAGAGATGCTTCCCATTCAGAACACAGCATAGCCTGAGAAGACAAAAGCTGATGACAGAGCCCAGCACCTCCCATGAGGCTCACACTCTGAGCCCCCATCCCATCACCCTCAAAAATCATCATCGGTGGAAAGTCAATCAGCATGTTCAATTATATTGTGACAAATTTTATGGTTCACCCGTGCCTCAAAATGGAACAAGTGGGGCTACATGACCGTAGAATTATGATCTCTGCTGGGGACTTCCTGATGAGCCACAGGGTGGCCTGGAGGTGTTCACACATCCTTTGTGTTAGCCCAGGAGCAGCCTGACTGGCCTGAATTCCTGTCCCTTTTCATCGCTGCTGCCTGGAAATGCATTTCTTGGTTTGTTTTCTTTTTAACAAACTTTTGTGATTACAAAAGCAATATGTTTTCACTGTTAAAAAAAATTAGATCCCATGTGTATTGGATCATCACATTGTACATCTTAAATAATATTATGTGTCAATTATATCTCAATGAAGTTGGGAAAAAATGAAAAATGTCAATAAAAAACAGGAAAATTCAAAACATCATATTCTTATTCCCGAAGATTACCACAGTTAACACTTATGTGTATAGTGTTCCACACTTTCTTTCTATACATATATATCCCATATACATATATAATCATTCATCTTTCCATGTTAATAAATCTTCTTCTAATACAGTACTTTTCAACCCACCACTCCCATTGTATCCAAAATGTGTTACTGCTAGTTTAGCTAACCCAGCATCCAATCCAGGACCATGCATTATATCAGATTATTATCTTTAATTTTCTTTTAATCTAGGACTCTCATCTTTCATTACACATCATAAAGTCCTTGAAGACAGCAGGCCAGGTACCTAGCAGAAGTCCTATCCTCTTAAACTTGTCCTCCTATCTTCATATTCCCTGTAAACTGAAAATTAGATCCAAAGGATGAGACACAAACACTTCCTGGCTAGGATCCATCAGAGAGCTGTAGTGTGTACTTCATATTGCCCCACACCAGGAGACAAGTAACACTTAGTTCCCTACCGTTAGAGACGCTATGATTGACCTCAGGATCAAGGGAGACAAGCTTAATCCACTCAACCAGGAAGTAATCTGTGGGATGTTAGTTAGCAAATAGTTTTTGAGACGCTAAACCTTTGTAGCTAATGTCCTGATCCTACTTATATCGTGAGTAAATGGAAAAGAGCAGGGTGCACAAGTTAAAGACCAAGAATGGAGTTAGGGTAAGAGAATGGGCAAGAGCAAGACTCGAGGAGTGAGTACTGTTAGGGCATTCATGGAGCCCTTCCCTTTCCAAAGTAACTGATAGACATTAATGCAGCTTGTCGTAAACTCATGAGCCCCAGGGACATCGATAAAGGCAGCACTGATACTGTGTAATTTTTTTTTCTTTTCCCCAGAATAGCTCTTCACAGATCGAGGGCTCTGATTTCTCTTTCCACACTTATTAGTCAACGTTACAATGCCAGGCTCACGTGTGCACGTTCTTCAGAAACAAGAGCTGGATTTAATTCTCCCCAGAGGAGCCTAATCTAAGCCTGACCTGAGCGTGATCGCTTCAGCTGAAATCCCATTTGCTGAGTATTGTCCTAGCAACAAGGCAACAGCAGGATCTGATCCCATCTCCCCACACACTCGCTTTAGTCCCACTCTTCATCGTGGAGGCCACAACTTTGTGACAATGACCTCATGCAGTGAGGTTGGTTGTTGAGCTATGGTTGCTGAGTTCACTGATAGACAGGGGACATCAAATGGAGCCCTCTCAGGAATAGGTAGTATGAGGCACCCACCCCCAGGAACAAGGATGACTGGTCCTCTTGTTAGTCACGATAGTACATGTTGTACTGCTTCGCTGCTGGCTTTCTGAAGATGAGAGTGGCACACTGTTTCAGACAGCAGGAAAAACCTGAATTCGTCAGTCCTTTAGGCAAGTATAACTGGAAAGGCTCACAAGAAGATGCCTCTGAATATGTTTACCTCTGTGCCTCTGAGCAAAACATTTATGTGGTAACTCAAGGTGGCTTGTCTCACTACCAGGATGACCTAATTTCCAGAATAATAACAAAAATGTGCAATGAACCCGGATAAGGTAAATTGGCCCAGAGTGTGAGAGGAAGAGAAAACAAACACCACGTACCCCAGAAAACACACACACACAGAGGCAACCAGAATTTAGCCTCATGCAAATATGATAGATTTAGACAGTCTGGTTCAAGTGAAACTCTTAGGGCAGCTCCAATAAGTCTTCCTGTCTTTCCAGCTGCTTAGAAAGAAGACTTGAAAGCGCTCCTGGGACCACTGCAGAGGTCTTATGAGAGCTCAGAGTTAAAAGGGGTTCCTTGCATGGCTGGTAGATACAGCCTTTGGCCAAATGGAAACTCGATAACTTCTGACTAAATGATCCAACCAGGTAATCTCCTCCTAATGACCATCAAGTTGAAAATTGAAAGGAAAAAGGATGCAATATGTAGAAAAATGAGTCCTAGAGGCTGTTCTACCTGCTGCTTCAACTCCAAGAAGGCTCCTCTGGTCTCTGCTTTTAAACCAGTTCAGCTGGAAGAGTGCCAGCCACCCTGCCAGCCACGCCTCGTTGGCCACCTCTGACATGTAGAAAGGGTGAAAATAGAACCTTGAGCCATTTTCTCTGCAGCTCAACTCTATAATTCTCTGTCTTTCTAAATATTAACAGCAGCCCCATTATGCCATAGATTTAAAAGTATTTGTCCCTTTTGTGATTCGGTTTTGGGGTTTTGTTTTTTTTTTTTTTTTAGACAAGCATGACCACTGCACTACTTTTCTTTGGGAAAAAGCTTTTTATGTAAAGAATAAAGTGCCTTTTTATTTGCTTTTCTCCCTATGTAGCTAGGCATGCATGCTACCTTTTTTTCTTGATGGCTTTTATTCTTGGTTAAAATCACCCAGAAAAAATCAGTAGGGAAGAGTAGAGTATTTCCTTAGTTACCCATTGGCCATACTAACTGAAGTCCATAGAAATCCATTTCCCATTTCCTATTATAGAATTTTATATGCATTTAAAATAATCACTTGGGTGCACTGTGTTTTCTTTTGAGCTTCTTTCCCAGCTTGAGATCTAAAGTCTGGTTGATTTCCCTCAGTTGCTTTCTTGTTTAAAATAAATTTTTTTTTTTACTAATAAATAAACACTAATTCTGTTCATTAAACCACTGACCTTTGAGTTTTCTAACAAAGTTCTCCAAATCTGAAGCTAACACTTGACAATGCTTTGTTTGATAGGCACAAACAGATTAAATTGTCTGCCCTGGGATATATTTTTCTCCCTGACTTAGAAGGATTCCCTGCATTAGATGCTGGGCTCCTTACAATCGTACCCACAAGTTACTGCAGCTTGCCCTTTCCAGCCTTAAACCAATACAAATTTCCTTTCTGACACATCAGTGGAATAGAATTTCTCCAGTGCCCCCAGCCCTTATTCTCTAGATCCTTACTTTAGAGGACCTAACCTCAACCAGGCTGAACATTCTTTGCAAATCCCTAGAGGCTCTCAAAGATCAGACTTCTCAAAGATCTGACCTAAAACTAGATTCCCAGGCATTACCTCCCACAGAATCTGACTCACTAGGTCTTATTGGGGTCCATGAATTGACATTTTTCAACAACCTCCTGTCCCTGCCCCAAGCAAATGGTCTTTGGAACTCACTTTAACATACACTTCTCCAAGAGTGCTCATCTCAATGGCTTTTGATCAATGCTGTGTTCATTCATTTACCCAACAGTGACCTGCTGTGAGTAGGTTGTCCCTCAAGGGGCAGATAAATTTCACTTAGGCCCTACCCTCAAGAAACTAACTTATGATCTAGCATGAATAATGAGAGGTAAGCATAAATGTCTACTTAAAGGGAATAAGAGATTTGTCATGAGAGAAGAAAAGAGTCCAGAGGAGGAAGAGGTAACTTGGAGCTGGAGAGGGCTGGGGAGCTGGAGAGCTTTGTTGGGAGGTGACATAGACACTGAATCTGAAAGAATGCATAGTGTTTGGGCACATGGAGGTAGAATAGGGGCTTCCCTGGTGGCTCAGCGGTAAAAAATATCCACTTACAATACAGGAGACACAGGAGACTCCAGTTCAATCCCTGGGTTGGGAAGATCCCTTAGAGGAGAGCATGGCAACCCACTCCAGTATACTTGCCTGGAAAATCCCACGGAGAGAGGAGACAGGCAAGCTACAGTCCACAGGGTGGCAAAGAGTCAGACACGACTGAAGTGACTAAGCACAGCACGCAGGTAAAGAATAGAGGAGGCATTCTGGAACACAGCTGGTGTGAGCAAAGGCTCAGAGTGGGTTAGTACGAGGAAGTGGGGGAAAGGAAGTCGTTTAACAGGTGTGGAGCACAGAAGGGCAAGCAAGCTTGGAGAAGAGAAAGTCAAAGTGAAAGTCGCTCAGTCGTGTCTGACTCTTTGCACCTCCATGGGCTATACAGTCCATGAAATTCTCCAGGCCAGAATACTGAACCATTCCCTTCTCCAGGGAACAAACCCAGGTCTCCCGCATGGCAGGCGGATTCTTTAACAGCTGAGCCACAAAGAAAGCCCAAGAATACTGGAGTGGGTAGCCCATCCCTTCTCCAGAGGATCTTCCTGACCCAGGAATCAAACCGGGGTCTCCTGCATTACAGGCAGATTTTTTACCAACTAAGCTACCAGGGAACCCTTAGAGAAGAGAGTTGTGGCCAGTCCTGGAGAACCTGGAATGCCAAGCACAAGTTACAAGTTACCTTAGTTACAAGAGTGTAAAGTATACCTGGCAAAGTATGTGAGCAGAATTGCAAGCAGTCCCAAGCTGCCCCCACCCTGTAGTCCTAAGATGCTCCCAGAGTGTTGCAACATGGTTGCCCTGGGCATTTGTCCAAGAAGGTGAGAAGAAAGTCTGCTGAGGCTGACGGTGCCTCAGCTCCACTGTCCAGGAACCTCATACACTATTTCTTAGAATAAGACATCCAGTGTCAGCTCACACCTTGTCTTACAGGAATCCACTCAAGTCAGAAATGGACCAGGGCATTCAGCAGTGGATTTGACCACCACAGAATCTGTAAATGCTCCTTGAGTTGGAAGGAGGAGAAACCATGTAAAGTGGGAATACTCCACGCTCTCACACTTTTATCCTCTTGAGAACACTGCTACATCTCCATCATGTACCACACACACACACACACTCACACATTTAAAACTGTGCTATAATCTGCTGGAGCTTAAAAATAAGAACACAGCACTATTAAGACTAGACTTTCCCTGGCAAAATTTCCCATATCCAGTTTAATGAATAATTTTTACTTGTGTGGATAGCACTTTGTAGACTCCAAGGGTTGCAATTTCCCTATCTAGACCATAACCTCGGGGAAGGCAATGGCACCCCACCCCAGTACTCTTGCCTGGAAAATCCAATGGACGGAGTAGCCTGGTGGGCTGCAGTCCATGGGGTCGCTAACAGTCGGACAGTCTGAGCGACTTCACTTTCACTTTTCTCTTTCATGCATTGGAGAAGGAAATGGCAACCCACTCCAGTATTCTTGCCTGGAGAATCCCAGGGATGAGGGAGCCTGGTGGGCTGCCGTCTATGGGGTCACACAGAGTCGGACACGACTGAAGTGACTTAGCTGTTAGCTGCTGCTGCTGCAGACCATAACCTTGAAATGAATCATCCTTTCTGCAGTCTTAATAGCTCCACCCGCACCGTACCACCACCACCCTGAGATGCAGGTTTTCTCCATTCACGGCTGACCATCCACACATCACAGAATTCTGTGAAAATTCTTCATCAGAAGGCCAGTACCTCTGAATGCACTTCAGAATTACCAATAGCATAGAGTACATGAGCAAATTGTACCAATAAATTCACCTCTTTTCCACCTTAGTCTAATCAGAAATACAAACAACATGTGCCAGAGAGAAATGAATTACAGTCAGAAGCAGAGACCCGGAAGAAGCTGATGGACATTAGGATTACTCGCCCAGGTGATGGGTCATTTCTCTGGAAAATCTAATCAGAGGCGATAATAACATGTGCTTTTTCAGGGCAGGAGAGTTTTTTTTTCTCTGCTTGCTTTGCAACAGCAGCTCAACCTTCAGCAAGTGCGGTATGTCCCTTGTGACCTTTTTGCGCGTCTAACATTATGAAGAGCCATTATATGGGGGAGTTAGGTTTTCAGAGCCCACTGCTCTCTGTTGTTTTTACTGACAGGCTATGCCAACAAACCAGAGAGTAGGTGCCTAGCCCTATGGCCAGACTGGCCCATTCCTTGTGTGACCTGCTTATTGTGGATCAGGCTCTAGAAGAGGCCATGAAGAATGACCTAAATGTTCATACCCCGTTGGCATGAATGGGCACCGAACTATCTTCAGTTAGAGCCTCCTGCAACTATCTCTGCCTGTTTCATGCGAGGGCACATAAAAGCAGATCAAAATGGGGTGTGGGACCGGAGTTAACAATACTGTACTGTACACTGGCAAGTTTCTATGAGAATAGAGCCTTAATGTTCCCACCATAACAACAACAATAAAAGGGTGAGGTGAAACGTGTGTTAAGCAATCTTATCCCAGTAGACATTTCATAACATACGAGTCTTTCAGATCACTGTGTGCCTTAAACTCACACAACATTCAATTATATCTCAACACAGCTAGAATTTTAAAAAAATTTTAATCAAAAAATATGGAATGCAGACCTTCCATGAGTCAACACTGGTCTCTGTGGAGACCCGGAAATAGCTGCTGGCCAAGGCCAGCAGGGCTGAGAGCAGTGATAAAGGATCTTTAGCAAGAGATCAGTTGGCAAGCTGGTTCCTGCTGGGAGGACAACTAGGACCTGCAAAAAACGTCCCTTTTTCCCCTGGGCCATGTGGGATGTCTGCCAAGGCTTCTGGCCCTGCCCCACCACCCACAGACACAGCTTAAATGCTCATGGAGTTAACCCACACATACACACACAAGCAAAGTGCCACTGGCTGGAAATAGAACACTGGAAATAGGGCCACCCTAGAAGGAGCCTCTGCAGATGCTTCAAGCTGGGATAAATCAGTGCTGGGAAACTTAGATTTCAGAATCCTGGAGCTAAGGGTCTAGAATTGTTCTTTTTGGTGTGGTAGCCACTAATCACATATGGCCACTAATACTGGAAATTTTGAAAGCCTGAATTGAGATCTGAGGTGGGCTTTAAAGTCTAAAATATACAAGGGACTTTGAAGACTTAGCATGAAATAGAGAATGCAAGATATCTTGTGTATAATTTTTATACGATCAAGTGTTAAAATGAAAATATGTTGGATTATGCATGTATGCTAAATCATTTCAGTCATGTCCTACTCTTTGTGACGCTATGTACTTGTAAACTGCCAGGCTCCTCTGTCCATGGGATTCTCCAGACAAGAATATTGGAAGGGGTTGCCATGCCCTCCTCCAGGGGATCTTCCCGACCCAGGAATCGAACCTGCATCTCTTACATCTCCTGGATTGGTGGGCGGGTTCTTTACCACTAGTGCCACCTGGGAATCCCATGTTGGATTATACTAGATTCTTATTGCTAGTGTAACAAATTACTACTAAATTTACCGGCTTACAGCAACACCAATTTTTTTATATGACAGTCATGGAGGTCAGAAATCCAAACTGGGTCTCACTAAACTAAAATCCAGGTGTGCTCCTCTGTAGGTTGTAGGGGAGAAGCTGTTTCCTTTTCTTTTCCAGCGTCTAGAGGCTGCTCACAGTCCTTGACTCATGGATCCCTTCATCTGTCTCCAAAGCCCACAGTGTTCCACCTGTCTGACCATTCTTCTCTGACTACAGTCAGAAAAGAATCTCAGCTTTTAACAATTCATGTGATTAGAACAGGCCCAGATAATCCAGAATAATCTAGATTTATCTCCCCTTCTCAAGGCCCTTCACTTAATCATATCTGTTAAATCCCTTGTGTCCTGTAGGGTAACATACCACAGGCGGCAAAATTAGAATGTAAACATCTTTGGAGGCCATTACTCTGCCTTCCACATGGATGAAATACAATATATTATTAGGATTAAATTCATCAGCTTCTTTTTTACTTTTTTAATGTGTCGACTGGAAAAAATTGAAGTTTCGTGTATGGCTTTCATGTTATATTTCTACTGGACATTGCTATTCTAGGACTTTTTAATCACCAAAATTCACTACATGGATCACTGTAGGGTGCCCAGACCTTGTCTAGGGCACATGGGTACAGCGCTGAGGTGACCTCCACTCCTAGGGCACAGCCACACGGCATATACAGTGTGCTCCCAGAGTGGCAACAGGCCGATTTACCAGGGCATAGACCTAGTTTACACTGTGGCCCCAGCAAAATTAGTACCAGTGCTCTGGTACTCAAAATGCTATGCTTTGGATGATGCATTAAATGTTTGTCCTGCTCATGTGTACTAGCTGCTCACATTATCAAGCAGAGCCTCCACTCGACTTGCTCATGGAAGTAATGGGTTTACATTGGTCTTCACATCCCACCCCACTGACTGTCTTGGTCTTCCTCATTAGCAATGGCTCCATCAGCAAGTACAGCTGACACATCACACTAGTCCGCTGTAAGCTAATCCGTTTCTGAGTTTTTACACTTTGTTATTGCCATTTTATAATCACAAAATAGCACTATAATTATAAAAATAAATTTATACAAAAATCCATAATGTAGAAAAGGTGTGTGTCCTATAACTCTCCACACATGTCCCCATAGATACCAGTGTCAATAGTTTGCCAAATATTCCTTCAGATATTCTCTTCTCTGTGCAATGGTTTTGGTTGAAGAGTCTCAGTTCAGTGAAACAAGGGTGAGGCTGATCCGTTAACAGGCTCTCCATGCCCACTCAGCATCAGGAAGACTGAATCTAGTTCAGCCAGTTAAACTCAATTGTCCAGTAATGATTAAATCCAGTTTAAACGTAATCTCTTTCTTTAGTTAGCTAACACTGAGTGAAATTTGGAAAGTACAATTGTTAGTACTCAGTTCAAAGTCTCAGTCCAGAGGTTTGTCAGATGCTGGAAGCAGAGAAGGGAATGTCAGACCCACTTTCCCAGGCCCTCTATTCTCTGCTCCAGTGCAACGTTTATTGGTGTGTGTGCGCATTTGGAGGGAGCACCCCCCTTTCTGCTGGTCACTGCTACCTCTGTGCAGAGGTGGATATGGAAAGGTGGTGCTGTCTATTGGATGGTTGGTCCCACAGTGAAGTCTTCTGCCCAGCATGTTTTTGTTTAGGCAATAAGGGCTACCATGCAGTGTGCTCACTCATGGGGCCCAGGACATGGCACCCTTGCTTTTCCTCTCCTTTCTAAACCACCCCAGTGGTAGGCACTGTACCTCTCTAAGATACACATCTTCCACTTGATCAGATGCATCCCCCTCACCCAACATCCTCAGTCCTCAACTTTCACAAAGGAATCTCCCACCTGCTCTACTGTACTCCCCTGGGAACTGGGGGAGGGAAGAGGTTGGCGAACCAAAGGTCTAACCAGCACCTCCAATGCCACAATTCTTTAAGGGGTTTTACTTGTTGAGACAACCCACAAATTCCAGGAGCAATGTGGGCATGATGGCTGGGCTCCAGGGTTACCCTCAAATCGCAGAAGCAAATTTTGCATGTCCTTTCAGAGGAGTTCAGGTCTTTAGAGCATTAGCTGCCCATACTCTTTTCTTGGCCTTGCAATAAACACTACACTTTCCTTCACCCCAACACAGTGTCAGTAGATTGACTTTACTGCACACAGGTAAGTTGACACAAGTTTGATTCATTAGTATGAATATTACTGTCCCAAGAATCCTGTTGCCCCCTGTCTGCCTCCTTCTCCAGCCATCATTGTAAATGGAACAGGTGGTAATATTAAGTTCTTCTGGAACCCACTTCAGAGAGCCTGTGTGGTTACTGGATGCTGAAGATCTCTCATTGTCACCTGGGGCTGATTCCTCAAGAATATGTAAACTTGGAAGGAACAGAAAAGTTTCTCTACAGGATCTACCCTTTCTGCACATCCTAATGGGCTTCCCCGGTGACTCAGTGATAAAGAATCTGCCTGCGATGAAGGAGTCACAGGAGAAGCAGGTTCAGTCCCTGGGTCAGGATGATTCTCTGGAGGAGGGAATGGAAACCCATTCCAGTGTACTCACCTGGAAAATCTCTTGGACAGAGAAGCCTTGTGGGCAACAGTCCATGGAGCTGCAAAGAGTCAGACACGACTGCAGCAACTTAGCGCACATACACACATCCTAACAGATTTTTCTACTAAAGTGTCCCTCAGGACAAATTCTCTCAAGTACTAGCATTGGAATGAATTCTACACAATTACTTCAGTTGTTTAGTAAAACATACATAATAATTTCCAGTGTTTATGTAACTGCAACTTAAAGGCAAAACAAAAGAATACTGACAGAAGAAATGAAATTATGCAAACTTTGGCCAGATTATACCCATCATAAACAAACAAGTCACAAATTATCTAAGGGAGAAGTGATGCCCCAAGTCACTCAGTGACTGCCTTTGCAGCACTCGGCTGCTGGCAAGACCAAAACATAAATAAAACTCACCAGAAATGTTATAACATGGAGTCAAATAAATTGACCAGCGAGAACCAAAAACAACAACAACAACAACAACAACAAAAAGATGAACTATAAGAAGGGAAAGACAAGGGTTCCAGAGAATTAACTCAGAAAGTGAAACATCCAATGAAGAGAAATTCTAAAAAAGAGAATGAAAAAAGTGGAGGTGCAGAAATTATGAATAATCATAACAATAATGGCAATATATTTCAGATTGAACATTTTCTGCACAGAAAGTGAAGAATCATGAAAACTGAATTTCAAAATGAAATCCTAAGAGAAAAATGATGACTCATGCAAAGAACTGGCCATCAAGTTAACATCAGCTTGAAGCTACAAGGTGCAGTGCCTTCAAGAGTTCTAAATGAAAGTGATTCTCAACCTAGAACTCTATCTAGTCAAACAATCAATCAAAGAAAATGAAGGAAATACTTTTAGATAGGTTCTCAAAATTTTCCTTTTTAAGAAAGTTAAATGGCAGCAAATATTGAAATAAATAGTTAAAAACACCTTTAAGCATTTGCCTTTGGGAAGTGGGATAGAGAGTAAAAAAAGGAAGGAAAATTTTAGTACTACTATCTTAATTAATCTTGTAAAATATGCATTAGTTATCATAGTTTATTATTTTTTCAATTATAAGAATAAGGTGACTAACAAGAAGTATAAAAAAAGACTATTGACTCAAATATATGGGGTCTGATCTGTTCCAGATTTCCCGTATTCAGTTATGTTAACAATTTTTTCCATACACAATATAATGTGTGTGTGTGTGTACTAGTCATTTAGCCATGCCTGACACTTTCCAACCCCATGGACTGTAGCCCACCAGGGTCCTATGTCCATGGGATTTCCCAGGCAAGGATACCCAGGCATTCCTTTCTTCAGATATAATATGGAATATTAAATATGATATAACATTTAGGAAGTTTAAAACATATCTAGTGAAATTTCTGAGGATTCCTGAAGCTGCCTGGGCATCCAGGGCTTGTCCAGCTGCTCACATCCCCACAGTTGGTGGTGGCCTTGGGTTCTGCCCCTGTGGTGGCCCAGGGAGCCACTAAGTGTGATGATGGGACAGGACTAATTAAAAGGACTCACTATATATCTTAGGACTTTTTACTAGAGCCTTGGGAGGTAGTTCATGGGAGGCATGGGATTTCATTTTCTGGACATTGACCTGGTGTCTGTGAACATCTTCTTGAACTTGGTTATAGACTTGCTCTTCAGCTCCTTTAAGATAAAAATGAATGCCATGAAAGCACTGAAAGCGTGGAGTTTAGAAGATGTTTACAAAGTGGAGTCAACTCACAGATCAAGCCCTGAGCCTTTGGAGTGGGAGCACTGTCTCCAAGATGCTTGACTACTAGAGAACTAACCCTAGGGAGTACCAGATAGTGAGAACTCACACAAAATAAGCCACTTTAATACAAGACCCGGCATCATACAACCACCAGCAGCACCTTGTGCAGGAAGCCTCATCTAAACAACAAACAAAACAAAAACACAAACCCAAGCATCAGCAGATAGGTTTACTACCTCACTCAGCCTTGCCCATCAGAGGAAAAACAAACAAAGAAACAAACAAAAACTCAGCACAAATCTCACCCTATAAGAAGCTTACACAAACCACTGGACAACCTCAGGAGGGCAGAAACCAAAAGGAAGAAAGAATTCAACTTTGAAGCCTGGGAAAAGGAGACCTCAAACACAATAAGTTAAAAAAAATAATGAAAAGGCAGAGAAATACTACACAAATAAAGAAACAACTAGAAACACATAAGTCCAAATAAATAAAGAGAAAATAGGCAAACTACCTGAAAAAGAATTCAGAATAATGATAGTAAAGATGATCAAAAACCTTGAAAACAAAATGGAGAAAATGCAAGAATCAATTAACAAAAACCTAGAAGAATTAAAGAATAAAGATGCAGAGACAAACAACACAGTCACTGAAATTAAAAATACTCTAGAAGGAATCAACAGCAGAATATCTGAAGCAGAAGAACAAATCAGTGCGCTGGAAAATAAAATAGTGGAAATAACTTCTGAAGAGCAGAATAAAGTAAAAAGAATGAAAAGAACTGAGGATCCTAGAGATCTCTGGGACAATATTAAATGCACCAACATTTGAATTACAGGGGTTCCAGAAAAAGAATAGAAAAAGAAAGGGTATGAGAAATTTTTTGAAGAGATTATAGTTGACAATTTCCCCAATATGGAAAAGGAAATAGTCAATCAAGTCCAAGAGGCACAAAGAGTCCCAAATAGGGTAAATCCAAGGAGAAACACACCAAGACACATACTAATCAAACTAACAAACACTAAACACAAAGAAAGAATATTAAACGCAGCAAGGGAGAAGTAACATGCAAGGGGAACCCCATATGCTTAGCAGCTGATCTTTCAGCAGAAACTCTGCAGGCCAAAAGGGAATGGCAGGATATATTTAAATTACTAAAAGGGAAAAATCTACAACTAAGATTACTGTATTTGGCAAGGATCTCATTCAAAATTGATGGAGAAATAAAAAGCTTTTCACACAAGCAAAAGTTAAGAGAATTCAGTACCACCAAACCAGCTTTACAACAAATGTTAAAGGGACTTGTATAGTCAAGAAATACAACAGAAGAAAAAAGATCTACAAAATCAACCCCAAACAATTAGAAAATGGCAATGGGAACATATATATCAATAATTATTTTAAATATAAATGGATTAAATGCTCCAACCAAAAGACACAGACTGGCTGAATACTTACAAAAACAAGACACATATATATGCTGTCTAAAAGAAATGCACTTCAGACCCCAAGACACATATAGACTGAAAGTGAGAAGATGGAAAAATATATTCCATGCAAATGGGAAGCAAAAGAAAGCTGGAGTAGCAATCCTCATAGCAGACAAAATAAACCTTAAAATAAAGATTACAAGAGATAAGAAAGGACACTACATAATGATCAAGGGATCAATTCAAGAGGAAGACATACAATTGTAAATATCTATGCACCCAACATAGGAGCACCTCAATACAGAAGACAAACACTAACAGACATAAAAGGAAAACCTGATGTAACACAATAATAGTAGGAGACTTTAACGCCCCACTCACACCAATGGACAGATCATCAAAACAGAAAATTAATAAGGAAACACAAGTCTTAAATGATACATTAGATGAGATGGATCTCATTGATATCTTCAGGACATTCCATCCAAATGCAGAAGAATAAACCTTCTTCTCAAGTGCACCTGGAACATTCTCCAGGATAGATCATATCTTGAGTCACAAATCAAACCTCAGTAAATTTAAGAAAATTGAAGTTGTATCAAGCATCTTCTCTGACCACAACGCTATGAGACTAGGTATCAATTACAAGAAAAAACTGTAAGAAACACAAACACATGGAGATTAAACAATGCATTTCTAAATAACCAACAGGTTACTGAAGAAATCAAAAGGGAAATCAAAAATTTCTAGAAACAAATGACAATGAAAACATGACAACTCAAAATCTATGGCATGCAGCAAAAGTAGTTCTAAGAGGGAAGTTTATGGCAATACAATCCTACTTCAAGAAACAAGAAAAACATTGAATAGACAACCTAACTTTACACCTAAAGCAACTGGAAACAGAAGAAGAAGGAAAAACCAAAATTAGTAGAAGGAAAGAAATCATAAAGATCTGAGCAGAAATAAATGAAAAAGAAATGAAAGAAACAATAGTAAAGATTAATAAAACTAAAAGCTGGTTCTTGGAGAAGATAAACAAAATTGACAAATCTTTAGCCAGACTCATCAAGAAAAAAAGAGAGACAAATCAAATCAACAAAACTGGAAATGAAAAAGGGGAGGTTACAACAGACAATGCAGAAATACAAAGGACTATAGGAGACTATTACAAACAACTGCATGGCAATAAAATGGATAATCTGGAAGAAATGGACAGGTTCTTAGAAAAGTTCCATCTTCCAAGACTGAACCAGGAAGAAATGGAAATTATAAACATCTCAATTACAAGCACTGAAATTGAAGCTGTGATCAAAAGTCTCCCAAAAAACAAAAGCCCAGGACCAGATGGCTTCACAGGAGAATTCTATCAAACATTTAGACAGGAGTTAATGTCTATCCTTCTAAAACTCTTCCAAAAAATTGCAGAGGAAGGAACACTTCCAAACTCATTCTACGAGACCACCATCAGCCTGATACCAAAACGAGACAAAGACAACACACAAAAAAGAAAACTACAGGCCATTATCCCTGATGAACACAGATGCAAAAGCCTCAACAAAATTTTTTTGCTAAAAAATTTTAGCAAACAGAAATCAGCAATACATCAAAAAGCTCATACACTATGATCAAGTTGTGCTTATTCCAGGAAAGCAGGATCATTCTATATATGCAAATCAATCAAAATGATATACCAGATTAACAAATTGAAAGATAAAAACCTTATGATAACCTCAATAGATGCAGAAAAAGCCTTTGACAAAATTCAGCACCGATTTATGATTATAATTCTTCTAATATGGGCATAGAAAGAACCTACCTCAACACAGTAAAGGTCATATATGATAAGCCTATAGCAAATATTATTCTCAATGGCGAAAAACTGAGAGCATTCCTCCTGAGATCAGGAACAAGACAAGGGTGTCCACTTTCACTACTATTAATCAGCATAGTTCTGGAAGCCCTAACTACAGCAATCAGAGAAGAAAAAGAAATAAAAAGAATGCAGATCAGAAAAGAAGTAAAGCTCTCACTGTTTGCAGATAACATGATACTGTACATAGAAAACCATAGAGATAGTATCAGAAAATTACTAGAGCTAATCAGTGAATTTAGCAAAATTGCAGGATGCAAAATCAATACACAGAAATCACTTGCATCTCTATACTAACAATCAAAAATCAAAAAGAGAAATTAAGGACTCAATCCCATTCACCATTTCTACAAAAAGAAATATCTAGGAATAAACTAGAGACAAAAGAACTGTACACAGAAAATTATAAGACACTGATGAAAGAAATCAAAGACAACATAAACAGAAAGAGAGCTATTTCATGTTCCTAGGTAGGAGGAGGAATCAATATTGTGAAAATGACTATACTACCAAATGTAATCTACAGATTCAATGCAATCCCTATCAAATTACCAATGGCATTTTTCACAGAGCTAGAACAAAAAAATTTCACAATTCATATGGAAACACAAGTGACCCCAAATAGCCAAAGCAGTCTTGAGAAAGAGAATGGAGCTGGAGAAACACTAGGTAGGAGGAGGAATCAATATTGTGAAAATGACTATACTACCAAATGTAATCTACAGATTCAATGCAATCCCTATCAAATTACCAATGGCATTTTTCACAGAGCTAGAACAAAAAAATTTCACAATTCATATGGAAACACAAGTGACCCCAAATAGCCAAAGCAGTCTTGAGAAAGAGAATGGAGCTGGAGAAACCAACCTTCCTGACTTCAGGTTATACTACAAAGCTACAGTCATCAAGACAGTATGGTACTGGCACAAAAACAGAAATATAAACCAATGGAACAAGATAGAAAGTCCAGAAATGGATACCTTATGGGTACCTTATTTTTGACAAAGACAAGAATATACAATGGGGCAAAGACAGCCTCTTCAATAAATGGTACTGGGAAAACTGGACAACATGTAAAAGAATGAAATTAGAACACTTCCTAACACCATACAAAGATAGACTCAAAATGAATTAAAGACCTAAATGTAACACCAGAAACTATTAAACTCTTAGAGGAAAACATAGGCAGAACACTCGACATAAAGCAAGATCCTCTAGGACCCACCTCCTAGAGTAACGGAAATAAAAACAAAAATAAACAAGTGGGACCTGATTAAACTTGAAAGCTTTTGCACAGCAAAGGAAACTATTAAGCAAGGTGAAAAGACAACCCTAAGAATGTGAGAAAATAAGAGCAAATGAAACAACTGACAAAGGATTAATTTCCAAAATATACAAGCAGCTCATACAGCTCAATGCCAGAAAAACAAACAACCCAATCAAAAAGGGGAAAAAAGACCTAAACAGACATTTCTCCAAAGAAGACATACAGATGGCTAACAAACACGTGAAAAGATGCTTCACATCACTTATTATTAGAGAAATGCAAATCAAAACCACAATGAGATATCACCTCATACCAGTTAGAATGGCCCTCATCAAAAAGTCTACAAACAATAAATACTGGAGAGGGTATGGAGAAAAGGGAATGCTCTTACACTGTTGGTGGGAATATGAAGTGATACAGCCACTATGGAAAATGGTATGAAGATTCCTTAAAAAACTAGGAATAAAACCACCATATGACCCACCAATCCTATTCCTAGGCATATACCCTGAGGAAAGCAAAACTGAAAAAGACACATGTGTCCTATTGTTCACTGCAGCACTATTTACAATAGCTAGAACATGGAAGCAATCTAGATGTCCGTCGACAGATGAATGGATAAAGAAGTTGTGGTACGTACACAATAGAATATTACTCAGTCATATAATGGAACACACTTGAATCAGTTCTGATGATGAACCTAAAACCTATTATACAGAGTAAAGTGAGTCAGAAAGAGAAAAATAAATATCACATTCTAATGCACATGTATGGAATCTAGGAAAATGGTACTGAAGAATTTACTTACAGGGCAGCAATGGAGAAACAGACAGAAAATAGACTTATGGACATGGGGAGAGGGGAAAAGAGGATGAGATATACAGAAAGAGTAAGTAAACTTACATTACCATATGTAAAATAGAAACTTACATTACCATATGTAAAATAGAAACTTACATTACCATATGTAAAATAGATAGCCAACAGGAATTTGTTTTATGGCTCAGGAAACTCAAAGAGGGGCTTTGTACCAGCCTAGAGGGGTGGGATGGGGAGGAGATGGGAGGGAGGTTCAAAAGGGAGGGGAATTATGTATACCTACGGCTGATTCTTGTTGAGGTTTGACAGAAAACAACAAAATTCTGTAAAGCAATTATCCTTCAATAAAAAAATAAAGTAAAAAGAGAAATAACATATCCAGTCATTAAAGTCCTTTATTTAATATAAATATAACATGCAAATCAACGGTTCAACCAGAAACATGTAGCATATGGCTTTGATGTTTCTTACGTTTAAAATGAGAGGTGAAGTTACCATTTGCATGTTATAAGAAGAATGTTGTTTAAATTTTTTCCTTTAGAACTTTTAGCATTTTTCTAAATTTTCTTCAATTAAAATAGACCGCTTTTCTAATCAGAAAAAAAGTTTAAAGGAGAGACTCTTTAAAAGATGATGTATTTGAATTTAAAAATAGATTCAAATGCTACTTTGACAAATACATAAATTTAACTAGAAAAGAAAGAATCTAAAAGAGGAAAATTTTTTTTAAAGAGAGAGAATAGAAAGGAACAATATCCCTGTGTCATACAAGAACATTTGGTTTTTCTAAGAGACTCAAACCTACCATAACACATTCCAAAAGAATTTATTTCACATGTTTTGTTGTATGAGATTCTCAACAAGGTTACTCAAAATGCTAGGCCATGGGCTGAGGATGGAAAACTCTCCATTACCTAAAGCCTGCTCCTTGTGATGGTAAATGTTATAACATAAAATGAAAAGAAGCACTGGACTGCTTCCTCCCTAATGTAGAATCCCAGTCAGGAGGGAAAGAGAAGAGAGTGAAGTTATGACAAAACTCCCTTTCTCTGAAATTGTTCCCATGCATAGACAATGAATCTACAAAAAGCTGCCAAGAGGCCCTATGAACGCGCGGCTCTTCTTTGCTAAGCAAGGCTGTTACACAGAGAATTACTGAGAGTTTCATGTCAACAGGTGACTTGATGGAACCCTTTTCCCTCACCCGTAATTTACTTAAATGCCAAGAATCTTAATGCTGACTGTCAACAGCTCCATGTAACATTTAACACATGTGACCTCACTTGAGTCCCTATCTCACTTTAAGTACTTTAAAAATGCATTATCATCTCACCTCAATTTACTGCAGGACCTTAAAGAAATACCATTTCTTGAAATGAATTGTTACATAAATCACAGCTGCAAAGTGCTATGACAAAGCCAGCCTGATTGCCCAACACCTCAGAGCACACACAAAGGCAGGAAATCTTCTGTTCTGAAAACAAAGAGAAGACATGTCTGTCTGTTACAGAATTCCCAGCCTCAAGGCGTGCCATTGAAGGGTTTCAAAAATTCCTATTGGGACTTCCCTGGAAATCCAGTGGTTAAGACTTTGCCTTTGACTCCTGGTCCAACGGCTAAGATCCCACATGCCTTGTGCCAAAAACACCAAAACATAAAACAGAAGCAACACTGTAACAAATTCAATAAAGACTTTTTATAAATGATCCACATTAAAAAAAATCTTTAATAAAAAAAATTCTTTCCTTAAAAAACTAGGAATAAAACTACCATATGTCCCAGCAATCCCACTACTGGGTACATACCCTGAGGAAACCGGAATTGAAAAAGACACATGTACCCCAATGTTCATTGCAACACTATTCACAATAGCTAGAATATGGATGCAACCTAGATGTCCATCAGCAGATGAAAGTTGTGGTATATATATACAATGAGATATAACTCAACTATGAAAAAGAATGCATTTGAGTCCGTTCTAACGAGGTGGAACCTATTACAGAGTGAAATAAGTCAGAAAGAGAAAGACAAATATCATATATTAACAAATATATATAGAATCTAGAAAGATGGTACTGACCATCCTACATGCAGGGCAGCAAAGGAGACACAGATGTAAAGAACAGACTTTCGGACTCAGTGGGAAAAGAAGCGGGTGGGATGATTTGGGAGAATAGCATTGAAACATACATTACCATATGTAAAATAGACAGCCAGTGGTAGTTTGGGGTATGATGCAGGGCACCCAAAGCTGGTGCTCTGTGACAGCCTGGAGGGGTGGGAAGGGAGGTGGGAGGGGATTGGGAAGGGAGGTGGAGGAGATTCAGGAGGGAAGGGACACATGACTATGGCCAATTCATGTTGATGTATGGTAAAAACCATCACAATATTGTAAAGTCATTATCCTCCAATTAAAATAAATAAATACGTTTTTTAAAAAAAAATTAAAAATTCCTGTTTAAGAGTAAAATGCAGGTTTCTGGGGCTTCCTGATATTTTCTGCAAATCACCACACAACCACCTGGTCCAAGTGTTGGGGAAATGTGGAGAATGGCCCTGGAAGCTGGGATGATTTCAGTACCTTGAGACTGCCTCAAATAGAGGGATGTGGCTTAATTGTCCCCAGGATGCCTGGTCTAATTATCAAAAGCACTTACAAAGAGCACCTGAAAAGACGGCTATATTGAGCCTGAAGCAGATCCTCTGGTATGTATGTATTGTAAGTGTTAGTCTCTCAGTGTGTCTGACTCTTAGCGACCCCATGGACTATAGCCCCCCGAGGCTCCTCTGTCCGTGGAATTCTCCAGGCAAGAATACTAGAGTGGGTTCCCATTCCCTTCTCCAGGGGATCTTTCCAACCCAAGGATCAAACCTGGGTCTCCAGCATTGCAGGCAGACTCTTTACCATCCAAGCTACCTGGGAAGCTCAGATCCTCTGGTACCTTCAGGTAAAAGTTTTCCCAAAGGGTCTTCAATGATAACCTGCTTGGTCCCAGGAAGAGCACAGGCTCTGAGGAATCCCAAAAGGCACTGGAAGCACCAAAATAGAGCAGCATCAGCTCACATGGCATAAAAACTACCCCGGATGTTTTATGGCATAAATTATAATTAAATGCTCCAGAATAACCCAGTGCTTCCTAGAGGCCATGCCCAGCCCCTCGAACCTGCCTTCCACAGCCACCACATTCTGACAGGCATGAATCAGAACCTTTCCCTGAGTCCTGCCAGTACCCTGCAGGAAACTCAAATGTCTGCCCAAGGGCTTCAGTTTCCCTCACGCTCTTCCTCCATCCCTATTGCCCATCACACCCCCCCAGGGGTGTCCAGTGCTCCAGCCTAGTGACCCAACTCAGCACCAACCAGACTCCTCCACTTCTGAGGTTGCTTTCCACGCTGAAGCCTGCCAAACTACGAAGCAGCTTTCAGCTAGTCTCCCCTGAAGAAGTAAGAAGTGCTTGCCCGTTCCTCTGCCCCCGTGGTCCCCACAGCAGGGGCGTGAATAGTATCACACGTCTCCTACTGCTTTTCTCAGGTATCCACTCTCCTGACCTCGTGGAAAGGCCAATGTCTGTCCCTTTTCCAGTCCAGCTACGCTTCCCTTTCCCCGATCAGCTGGGGCTCACAGAATCCAGAGATGGGCAGGGAATCTCTCAGCATCTGCTTCCCGGCTGCTCTTGCTCCTTGCAGAGAGCTAGGGGTCTGCTGTGTGGCTCCCTCCTTCCTCCTCCAGAGACGGGTTTCCTGAGGCAGGCTCCTGGCCCAGCCAACTGCATACCACCTTCCGTGCCCCTGGGTCCACCGAGGAGCCAGGCTTCGCGCTCTTCAGGCCTTGTCGTTGGACCTGGGCACTGGTCCGTTTCAGGCTCTGAAATCCAACCTCACCTTGGGGCCAGCCTGCTTTTCCAAACCAGAAAGCACAAGGCCTTTGTCCATTTGCTTTTCCTTAACTAAGGGGATTAATTGCCAGCGACGAGTCATCTGATGGGTCCAAGGGTCAGATCCCAGATCTTAGAATAGGAAAAAGTTGTTTATACTTAAGGAAGGGAAGGAGGATACAGAATAAAGTTGGTATAGGTACACTATAAGTGCAATTTTTAGTTGCCACTTCTATAAAACAGGACTCTTTTGTTATATGTGTTTATTCATCAAACATTTAGGGAGTGGCTCTGGGCCCATTAAAGTGCTAGACAATGGCAGTCACAGAAACTGCCCTCAGGTAGGTATCTGGAAGCACCTGGAGAACAGCCATCAAAGAGACTCCCCCCATCAACCATGAGGAAATACTATTCATTATCTCTTAAAACCACTCATTATTATTTGTCTGTAGGCACACAATATAAATTTCCATATCTTAAATTACCTATTGGTTACTTTGCTTTTTGAGAGTGCTGTAGATCGGATTTCCTTGGGGTAGAGCCCTCTAGGACCTCAGTTCTAAAAATCACATGAGTATTCCTGGACTTGGGACTAAGAAACTTTAAACTCTGTCACTCACATCACTTGATGCCTCTAACATAATAATCATAGGTGGCAAGCCTGCATGTTCTCTACATTTATAAGGAAAGAAAGCAAAGCTCAGAGATATTAATTTCCAAATAGGGAGGCAATCCACAGGGGAAGGGCCAGATTCTAACCAATAAGAAACATTGTCTCCAATTCCAAAACCTATTTCCAACAGGAAGCTGAAAGCAAGCCAGAAGCACTGAACTTCTGAGGGAAGGGGTTTAAGAGGTAGGAGTACTGTGGTCATCAGAGTGAAATTTGCGGTGAAGCTCATAAACCATCAACTTCAGGGTCCTGCACTTACATAAGCTCCTTTGCATGCATGCTCAGTGTCCAACTCTTTGCGACCCCATGGGCTGCAGCTCACCAGGCTCCTCTGTCCATGGGATTTCCTAGGCAAGAATACTGGAGTGAGTTGCCATTTCCTTCTCTATAAGCTCCTTTGGGGGTTTGTAATATGAAAAGGTAACCCTTCATAAGCATTTCCATCAGGAGAGTGTCATTTCTCATTTGTTTTAAATCTGTAATTTGTTGGATTCTATTTTCTCACCTTAAATAAGTATTTGTTCAGAATTTAAAATTTGCTGAAATTTTTAAAAATTCTTTTCCTTAAATAGGGGACTTCCCTAGTGGTCTTAAGTCTTCACAGTCCCAATGCAGGGGGCCCGGGTTTGAGCCCTGGAAGGGAACTAGATCCCACATGCCTCAGTGTGCCACAGCCAAGACCTGGTGTAGCCAGATGAATTAATTAACTTAAGAAACAGCTTCCCCTCCACCACTGCCTCCAGATTGCATAAGTTCCCAGCAACTCGGTTGCCCCACAGTCCTACATTTGTTTAGCAAGAGCAGAGTGGTCATGGGGTACTAAGTACAGAAAAGGAATTGCCAGCCTTAGGGACACCATCCCTCACCTCACTCATCAAAGAGAGAAACACATATGTAAATAGCATGTAAAGTTAACAAAAACACCTATTAACTGACTGACTTCCTACATATCAAAGGGGAAAACAAAGACATCAGTGCTTGGGGAAAATGCTATCAGGCAAGGAAATAACCACTGGTGAGTAAATTAACTGATAACTCAAAAACAGGAAAAGTCAGGAATTCTTAAGTGTGATACAGGAGGTTTCATGGTGATTATGCTAATTAGGGAGTGAGCATGCTATAGAGCAGTGAATGAGTCCACAGGTCTAGACGGAGTTGGTTTATACACCCGCATTGTTTATTGGTCAGAAAAGTCTTCAGTTAGGCCCAGAGAGGATCTGATGTCCCCCAGGCTACTGAAGGCTCCTGGTCATTTATTAGCTTCAGTAGGTTAGAACCAGCTATGAAGAAGCATGGCATTCTATTTTAATAACTCCCAGGCAAGTGCTACTGGAAGAGGAAAATTTTCTTTGAACATACAGTAAGCCAGGAACAATAAGGCACTCAGCTTAAGGCTAATCCACCTGACAACCGTGAGTGATATATATTATTAAGTGATTAAGTAAACCGAAAGGGCTTAAAACAGTATCTGGCACATAGCAAGTGCCACATCATTATTTGCTAATATTATTATAGCATATATAATACACTTTATAGTTGGAAAAACTGGGATCCAAAGAGGGCAAGTAACTTTCTCAAGACCACCCAACTAACAGTGTTGGAGCTGGATTCCCAATTTAGAGCTCTCTGATTTTTCTTTAGCCAAAACTGCCCTTTTGCACAGAAATCCCTGAATAAATGTCCCAGTTTCCTGGATTCCTTTGAAAGCTATTCTAGAAAAAGAATTTTGAGCATGAACTTATTCATCATCACAGGGCTATGATTCACATCACGGTTGTGGTCTTTGGATGTGAGTCTGGAAGTGGCAGGACCTCAATCCCATGGGCACAACCCTCTTCTTTCAGACCAATGACTGGAGAAGGGCCGCAGGACAGGACCAATTCTGAGTCTCTGTCCAGAGAACAGATGGCCCGGAGCACAGAAGACCCCAATGAGGAAGATTATAAAAGTGACCACCATGATATCTCCCACCCCATTTACTCTTCTGACGATGCCCACAATGTTTTTTTGTTTTTTTTGTTTTGTTTTTTTTACTTTATTTTTTAGAGCAATTTTAGGTTTACAGAACAATTGCCCAGAATTTTCTAGGGACCCTTGCCTCCTGTCCCTTCCAAGATCCTGACAAGAGTTCCAAGAGTTCAAAATGTGGTTATGGGTTTTGCAAAAATTAGATTTTTAACCTTCATTGGTCAATTCCACAGTCTCATTCTACTCTGTCTTTTCCTCCATCACACTTCCCTAAGGGTGGTCTTAGAGTGGTCACAGGTATTTCTGAATACCACTGAAGGAGAGTTGGTGATACAAGTAGCTTGAGTTTAGCTTGGAATATGTTTACACAGTTCACGGTCACATTTGTATGTGGTTTAATCTTCCCTTTGTAGGGATGGCTTCCAGAAATACTCCAGCTGCCCACTGTGCTTACAGCAAATATCATGGCATGAAGACCTAGGCCAGTGACTGTATCAGGAGACAAAGGACCCAATGGCACTTGCTACTGAAAGGATGAGGATAATGGAGGGAAAACAAGGGCTGAACTGTGTGCAGCCAGAAGCCAGATTATGGGCAAGTCTTCCAGTCATCAGATATGTAATAATGTAAGCAGAAGACCCCTGGTCAGAATTCCTCTTATCTGGAATACTGAAGACAGCTGATACAATAATAAACCTATCATATGATTTTTTCATGTTTGTTGGAAATTATGTGAAATGGAATGTATCAGAATTCCTGCATTGTGTACAGGACACACATATAGGGTACAAATTGTAGTATAAACAGTTGCCATGTGAGGTTTCATATTTCATGTACTCCAAGGTGTCAGACTGAATCTTAGCATATCTAACACATCCTTTCCTGACAAAGTCTAACAATGCTTGATGAGATAGCATGCAATATCACCACCAATGCTCAGAAATGGCCTAGAAGAAAAAGAAAACTACTCCAGTGACAAAACTCTTATACATAGTGATCAACTGGTCAACCAACCCATTGTTAGTCACTCAGTCATGTCCAACTCTTTGCAATCCCATAGTCTATAGCCTGCCAAGTTCCTTTGTAAATGGAATTCTCCAGGCAAGAATACTGGAGTGGGTTGCCATTTAATTCTCCAGGAGGTCTTCTTGACCCAGGGATTGAACCCAGGTCTCCTGCACTGCAGGAAGTTTCTTTAGCATCTGAGCCATTAGGGAAGCCCCTGGTCAACCAACAGGTGCCATTATAAGTGTAATTTGATTGCTCAACTATATAACACAACTCAACTTGGTAGAAATTTCAAAATGCGTCTCAATTGTTCATATGGACCTTATTTTCAGATTATGTATTGCTTTCAGAATCACTGATCCTACTAAAGAAATATGACAGGAGGGAAACACCCCAGTGGAAGCCAATAATGTGAATCAAAAAGTAAAAATTAGCAGAGCTTTAAAGTGTAAAAAAAAAAAACTTTCTTCTACCTTCTTTTAGAAGATAATGGAAACTAAAAGCTTTGACGATCAGAATTATAAAGATAAGGGGAAAAAAGAATTACAACAGCCAATAAAAAGTAGATGAAAATTAAAATAGAAAAGATAAAAGTGATTTGGAGAATTGGGACATTAATACAGGAAACAAAAGGAAGGAAGCTGGATGGCCTTGTAAAGGAAAACATAGTTGGTGCAGACAATGGAGCAAGCTTGAGACACATCACGGCTTCAATTCAGTTAATTTGGTGACTTTGCTATGTGTCCTTTACATGTCCTTTTTTATTTAGCCAAAAACAGAGCAGTGGGGGAGTGGGGGAAGTATTTTGGAGATTTGTCAGGCACACAAATAAGTCCACAATGTTGTTTTCTGCAGTTTATGAAGTTGCTGGTATTTGTCTGCTTTTTTTACATATGTAGTTTTGTGATTTGTCTTCCAATTCTAAGCACTCCCTATTGATAACTAACATTCTATTTGTAGTTTTGTATAATTTTTCCTCAAGAAATTCCCTGAATTACCTGAGTTTCAGGCCCTACTAACAGTAGATCTGACTCCAGAGACAGATTGTGCAGTTTGAGCCTCTGTCAACGGATGTCAAGCAATATTAATTATTCTCTGCAAAGAGAAGAGGACCGGAAGGGGCAGAGGCAGATCTGGATGGCCCCACAGGTTCACTTTTCCTCTCTGATATGGAGGGTTTGGTGAAAGGTGCCCACCAGGGTGATAGCTTTGGGGAAAAACAGAATATGTTGACAAGTGTTGGCTGCTTTTTGTACCTTTCAGGAAGACTCAATAGTAAATTCAGGCTAGATAACCACTTTGAAAGCAGGGAGGGAAAGAAATAAAGCTATACCAAGGCAGAAAGGTGCTTTCTGCTGAAACCCTTATATCTGAGTTGACTCTCAAAGTTGAAAAAGTCAACTGGCTAAATAGTTACCATTTATAATATAAATGAATGAGTAAATGAATGAATAAATAAAAATTTTAAAAGTCCACCTTCTCCTCAACATAGATTCCAGTGCCAACTGCTATAAAGTCATAGTCTTTATTGCAGTCACCTTGATTAGCTTAAACACAAAGAGATTGTTAAGGATATAAAGAGCTACTAGCGTTGCTAGAACGGCTGAAGAAGCAGACTGCAGCTGTAGGGAAACTTCCCAAATCAGCAATTTTCATTTTTGGAGGCAGTAGCTCACTTGTAGTTCAATCTGATGGTGTGGTTCTGGAAGGCGCCATTGAAGCTCAGTCTAGGGTCATTTTCAGCAGAACTCTGGCCAATACAGCTCACTTAAGAGCAGTGGTGATAATCCATAAGTCTCATCTATAGGTGTGAGAATAATAAAAAAGATCTTTCCACAAGGCTTAATTTCCAAAATATACAAACAGCTCATACAACTCAATGGCAACAACAACAAAAAACAAAACATTCAATCAAAACAGGCAGAAAACCTAAATAGATACTTCTCCAAAGAAGACATACAGATGGACAACAGGGACATGAAAAGATGCTCAATATTACTAATTATTAGAAAAGCGCAAATCAAAACTATAATGCAGTATCACCCCACATTAGTCAGAATGACCATCATTAAAATCTATAAATAACAAATGCTGGAGAGGGTGTGGAGAAGGGGAAAACCTTCTAAACTGTTGGTGGGAATGTAAGTTGCTGCAGCCACCATGGGAAAACAGTATGGAGGTTCCTCAAAAAACTAAAAAGAGAGTTGATTGATTCAGCAATCCTACTCCTGGGCATATCTGGACAAAACTTTAGTTCAAAAAGATACACGCTCCACTATGTCCATAGCAGCACTGTTCACAATAGCCAAGACATGGAAACAACCTAAATGTCCATCAACAGATGAACAGGCAAAAAGGATGTGATACATATACACAATGGAACGCTACTCAGCCATAAAAAAGAATGAAATAATGCCATTTGCAGCAACATGGATGGACCTAGAGTTTATCATTCTAACTGAAGTAAGTCAGACAGAGAAAGACAAATACCGAATGATATCACTTACATGTGGAATCTAAAATATGGCGCAATAAACATCTACAAAACAGAAACAGACTCAGATACTTAAAAAACAGACTTTGCCAAGGGGGGTGTGGTGGGGAAGGGATGGAGGGGGAATTTGGGGTTAGCAGATGCAGGCTATTACATAGAGAGCTTATAAACAGCAAGGTCCTACTATATAGCATAAGGATCTATACTCAATATCCTGTGATAAACCATAATGGAAAAGAATATTTTAAAATGGTGTATATACATATATATATGTATATTTCAGTTATACGTACATTCATATATCTGAATCACTTTTCTGTACAGCAAAAATTAACATAACATCATAAACCAACTGTACTTCAGTTTAAAAAAAAAATCTTTCCTTCCCCATGTTGTTTCATGTAGCTGAAATGTATTCTTTATGTTGTGTGGCATCTCATATTGGGGCTTCCCTGATGTCTCAGCAGTAAAGAATCCACCTGCCAATGCAAATCCCTGGATCAGGAAGATCCCCTGTAGAAAGAATTGCCAATTCACTCAAGTATTCTTGCCCAGGAAATCCCATGGGCAAAGGAGCCTGGCGGGCTACAGTCCATGGGGTCACAGAAGAGTCAGACATGACTTAGTGACTGATCTACAACAGCATGTCATATTATAAATATGCCACCATTTTTTTATCCATTCTTCTGGATATTTCATTATTCCCAGTTTTGGAACATTGGGACTAAAATTGGTATGTGTGTGCGTGTGTGTTAGTTGCTCAGTCGTGTCCAGCTCTTTGCAACCCCACAGACAGCAGCCCACCGGGCTCCCCCATCCATGGGATTCTCCAGACAAGAACACTGGAGTGGGTTACTATTTCCTTCTCCAAAAGGAACTATAGAAAGAAAGAAAGTGAAGTCGCTCAGTCGTGTCCAACTCTCCACAACCCCATGGACTGCAGCCTACCAGGCTCCTCCATACATGCAATCCTCCAGGCAAGAGTACTGGAGTGTGTCGCCATTTCCTTCTCCAAAATTGGTATGAACATTCTTCTTTTGGAAATTTTCTTAAGGATCCTTCATAATAAAATGCAGCACCATTGTGCAAAACTTTGTTGGAAAGGCAGTGATATAAGCATGACTACCTTTTTTTTACCGATACTAGAAGTATCAGTAATTAGTGGAAACTAACCTCTGTAATAAATACAAGGATACAAAGATGGAGTTATTTAAAGTCCGCCACCTATTTCATTCAGCCTTCTCACTCTACCTCTCGCACTACTACCATTGTCGATAAAACTGGAAAAAACTATGCCACAGAATAGGATAATTTTGAAAATTTTTGTTTACCACTGAAAATTTCTTCCAAAGCAGGAATATTCAGGAGCTGGCAATGCTGAATTCTTTAACACTGAAAGGAGACTTTTTGTTGCCTATGTTTGGACTGTATGAGAAACATCCTTTGACAGCAATAAAATGTAACAGGTCCTCCCAGTGGTAGAGGGAAACTGCTATTACAGACAAGTTCAACTACTCTAAAGTTCTTCATGATAATCAAATTAGCAGCACCTCTATTATCAATGAGTTCTATTTTTGATAGGGGAAATTTTTATATTCTCCATATAAGCTTCCATTTGTGTGTGTGTTAATCACTCAGTCATGTCTGACTCCTCGCGACCCCATGGACTTTTAGCCCTCCAGGCTCCTATGTACATGGAATTCTCCAGGCTAGAATACTGGAGTGGGTTGCCATTTCCTTCTCCTATATATGCTTCCATACATAGGTTAATTCAGGTCACTTACTTAGTCTGTTTCAGGGAAATAATGCAAATACGTGGAATTCCTACGCTTGGCTTTTCAATACCTCTTGCAACAGACCTGAGACTATATGGTTCAGTAATTCCTATAATTGACTCGAAAGTGTAAAATTTCTCTGCAGAATTTGGTCTTCGGTGTAAATATGTTTTCGCTTCTGAAAAAATCTTTTATCTTATCAGGAAAACTATTAGCAAGATTCTTTTGACTCTGCTATCCTTCACCCCAACCTATCTCTTAACTTCCCTGGTCAATAGTAATTGCTTCCGAGACTGACTGATAAAAGTCACCTGTGGTTTTACTTTGTGTCCTCTTAGCTAACCTGGGCCTATTCTTCCCCAAAGTCCTTTCCCCATACAGTTTCAAGCTAGATTTGTTTGCAATAGCAATTTGCATGAGATTTGGAAGCCACAAAGTAAGTAGCAGCTGTTATGCTTGGAAATTGAATGCAGGTCACACACACTGCTGACCTGGCTCATCTTGTCAGCCTGGAGCAGCAACAGGCTGTACAGCTCCTTCAGCTCCTGCCAGATCCCTTCCGTCAGTTCCTCCTAGTTCCGGGCCTGCTGCTGCTGCTAAGTCACTTCAGTCGTGTCCGACTCTGTGTGACCCCATAGATGGCAGCCCACCAGGCTCCCCCATCCCTGGGATTTTCCAGGCAAGAATACTGGAGTGGGTTGCCATTTCCTTCTCCAATGCATGAAAGAGAAAAGTGAAAGTGAAGTCGCTCAGTCTGTCCGACTGTTAGCGACCCCATGGACTGCAGCCNATGAGATGGCTGGATGGCATCACGGACTCAATGGACGTGAGTCTGAGTGAGCTCCAGGAGATGGTGATGAACAGGGAGGCCTGGTGTGCTGCGATTCATGGGGTCGCAAAGAGTCGGACACGACTGAGTGACTGAACTGAACTGATGGGGTAATGCATGTAGGATGGTCCTGAATCATTGAGGGCTAGAGGGTAGGCTGGTAGGTAGAATAACATTCACCACTCCCTCCATCAAAAAAAAAAAAAAAAAAGCCCACACCCTAATACCCCAAACTTGTGAATATGTTACCACACACGTCAAAGGAATTTTGCAGATGTGACTCATCAAAAGATCTTGAGATAGGAAGAATATCCAGGGTTATCAAGGTGAGCCTAATGTAATCATATGTACCCTTACATGAGAGAGGCAGAAGTGTCAGAGGTGATGATGGAAGCAAAGGTCAGAAAAAGAGGGAGAAATTTGAAAAAGTTATGATGCTGGCTTTGAGAGTGGAAGAAGAGGATATAAGTCAAGGAATGCAAGTGGATTCTAGAATCTGTCAAAGCAAAGGAAACAGATTCTCCCCCTGGAGCTCCACATGTTAGACCCATATGAACCATTTCAGACTTCTGACCTCCAGAACTGTAAGATAATACATCTGTATTGTTTAAGGCATTGCATTTATGGTAATTATACAGCAGCAATAGAAAACTAATACAGAGGCCTTTCAGCTTCTACTTTCATGCTCTTTGAAGGCAATCACCAAGTAAAAACTTCTAAGCACTTTGATGTGCAGAGTCATATCAAATCAGTCTCCAGCATTTGTAGCCACCCTTTTGAGGCACCAGACATGTGAGTAAAGCCATCCTGTATCCTTCAGTTCCTGTTCCATCA
>SJYX01006093.1:58299-147611 GCA_006410675.1 Oreotragus oreotragus | reverse complement strand
CCAGTATTCTTGCCTGGAGAATCCCATGGACGGAGGAGCCTGGTGGGCTACAGTCCATGGGGTCGCAGAGTCAGACACGACTGAGTGACTTCACTTCAACTTCAATAAATAACTGAAACAACATGATGTTATTTAGTGCTCATTACTTTTCTGTGAGGTGGTGGTGGTGGTTTAGTTGCTAAGTCATGGCCAACTCTTGGGACTCCATGGACTGTAGCCTGCCAGACTCCTCTGTCCATGGGATTTCCCAGCCAAGAATAGTGGAGGGGGTTGCATTTCTTTCTCCAGGGGCTTTTCCCCACCCAGGATTGAACCTGGGTCTCTTGCACGGCAGGCAGATCCTTTATCAACTGAGCCACCAGAGAAGTCTGGTGGGAACCAATATTATTCCCATTTGCAAAGAAATAAACTAAGGCTTAGAAAGGTTAAACTAGTAACATGTCCGAAGTCACAGCAAGGGCAGCCACAATTTGATCCTAAGCAACATAACTGTATAATCTCTTAATGTGAAGAATTTAATACTATTCATTGTCACCTTTAGTTTTAAACATTAGAAGTTACTTCGAATTAACTTATTTGATATATAGCAAAGACACAGTGTGACTCTGTGTGTGTGTGTGTATGTGTGTTTATGGCGGGGGGATAAGGGGGGTTGGGGGGCAGTTCTCTTGAAATGTTAATTTCCTTCTGTTAGATGAGTTTTCTCCAAAGGTATAAAAGTTTTAGGCAAGTCAAAAGTAGCTGAATCATCACAAGAAAGATAGCTATAGCCGGTCTCAGTCTTACATCTTTCAGCTTTGCCTTCAAAGAAAACCTGAGACTCTCTCTGGGCCCAGTAAAAAGTTCTGGGGACAAATTCTAATGTGTCCAGCTTGGGCCAGGTGCTCAGCCTTGGACCAATAATTAGCTCAAGAGATACAACACTGTTAATCAAATATACTCCAATATAAGACGTGTTTTTTNAGTCTTACATCTTTCAGCTTTGCCTTCAAAGAAAACCTGAGACTCTCTCTGGGCCCAGTAAAAAGTTCTGGGGACAAATTCTAATGTGTCCAGCTTGGGCCAGGTGCTCAGCCTTGGACCAATAATTAGCTCAAGAGATACAACACTGTTAATCAAATATACTCCAATATAAGACGTGTTTTTTTAAACTAATTTAATAGTGCATGATCTTTAAAGAGAAGGAAACTCCAATTTGTTGTTTAAATTCTAGGATGAAGAACTTTCCAGAGGAAGATGAGTAGTGATCTGCTGACTTCAGGCAAATAGCAGAGAAGCAAAAACTACATCAGTGAGAGACATTTGGAAATTAGGGAGAGAAAAAAAGTCAAAATTCAATCTTCCCCCTTCAGTTAGCCTATCTCGTCCAAAGAAAGCATATTTTATGAGTTCCATAGACTGAACTTGGATAAAATGCTTTGAGAATTTCTCCTTCTCACTGTATTTACAGAAGTCTTCCTAGTAATGTGGAATTAGTTAGCCAGAACCAAGCTGATATAACAAGCTTGACCTCAACCATGAATGTAACATGAAATCCCACTTGGCAGCAAAAAGGCTCCTGGGGAAAACCATGGCCTAATGTAAATGCTTTGAGAATTTCTCCTTCTCACTGTATTTACAGAAGTCTTCCTAGTAATGTGGAATTAGTTAGCCAGAACCAAGCTGATATAACAAGCTTGACCTCAACCATGAATGTAACATGAAATCCCACTTGGCAGCAAAAAGGCTCCTGGGGAAAACCATGGCCTAATGCAAGGGCAAATAGGGAAACTGGCTAATTAGCCACTTAATACTCAGAATTTCCAAGCCAGAAGGCACCCCAAGAGGTTGTCTAATCTAACCCAGAGGTTTTGCCCACCACTTTTTTAGGCGTGTACAGCATCAGTGTGGATACACAGAAACCTTTCCAACAACTTCCCCCAACTAGAAAGTCTGGAAATAAACTTTTTCTACAGCCAGCGTCCTTCCTCCTGGCCCCAACAGAGAATCCCATCTCTCTATATTATATTATCTGCAAAACCCAAAGATAGGATTTTAATCACTTGCATATGTACATAATGAACACTAAGTGGCTAGACTTGCATAGCACTGCCGGCTCTAAATACCTTTCTGCCATTAATAAAAATTCACATATTTAACTTACCCACCTACATATTATAATAATAGAGACTATCAGCTCAAGTAAATTAAAAATCTCTTTCCTCTCAAACACCACCCTTAAAAATCCAATGATCAAATTCTTGAACAAGCCTGTAGTTAAATACAGATTCCTGGAATTTTAAACAGACTCTGCTAAAAATGTATTCATGTGACCTGTTGCTGATGGGCACTGAGAAGACTAAACATGAAAGAAGCTGTCTTCTTTTAGGTAGAAAAGGTATATTTTTATCAGAGGGTGTGAAGGATGAGAAAAGTTTCCAAGTTCTCTGCAGTGTCTGAGCTGTAGCACACATTTCCCAAGTGACACTCCCACGGTGATCAGAACGTGGTGATTATCTGCATCTGGTACTTCTGTTTGATGAGTCCTTCCTCTCTGCTCATGTTCAATCACTCTTCTCTTTTATCAAAGAGATGTTCTCTCTCCATCTTCATCATTACAAGATAAAATTTTGCTCTTGAAATCTAAGTGCTCGCTCCTCTAATATTTCATTAGCATTTCTTCTATGGTGTCACAGAATCCTTGCACATTATTTAGCCATTTTTAACCTGCCTAAAACTCTTAAACTTTTGATGAGCTATATAAATGAAAGTCCCCAAATGCATAAAATTCCTTAAGGAATAAATCTTCAAAACCCATATAATTTCTATGAACACTTGAAAATATGCTTATGTTATATGCATAAGGGCTCCCAATCTTAATTTTTAAATACTAAGCAATGGGAGATTTGGATTGGCATATATGCACTGTTGATACTATGCATAAAATAGATAGTTAATGAAAACCTGATCTGTAACTCAGGGGACTCTAATCAGTGCTCTTTGGTGACCTAAATGGGAAGGAAATCCAAAAAAGAGAGGATATATATATTTGTATGGTTGATTCACTTTGCTGTACAGTAGACACTAACAATATTGTAAAGCAACTGTACTCCAATAAAAGTTAATTTAAAAATTACTGAGCAAATGTTAAGCAATGTGTTTATAGTTATTTTGAATAGTCACTAACTGTGTCTCATTTGTAATCTATAAATTAATATGAGTGTTTCCAAGTGATCATTGGATACATGTATACACATTGGTTGGAGTGATCACATGAAATGGAAATTACCCAACTAAACACTGAGCACTTTTTTGGTATATATGAGTTCACTGGGACTGAAGTGGGAAGTCAGCCATGTGTAGGCTCTTTCATGAAGGTGAGAGAAGAGTAGAAGAAAAAAAGAGATAATGGGTTGGTGGTCTTACATGGAAATTGGAGAGGCAAGTGGGTGTGAGAGAGTTGGTCCACAGACGAGAAAAGAAGCAGAGTAGGCAGTGGAACTAGAGGATGCTAGGAAATGCATTACTTTAGGAGCTGCCAAGTCAAACACCTCCAGAGATCACACTTGCAAGAATCAAACAGAATAAATTTAAGCGGGGAAACTATAAAGTGAACTGGCATAGGCAGGCCTCACCCAAAGGCATTCAAGTTCAACTTTTTAAAAATTACTGAATGCCAAACAAAACAGATTTGTGAACCAGATTCAGCCTGTGGACTGCCTGTTTGTGACTTTGGCTTTAAAGAATTGTTAATAACATAGCTATAGTGGCAAAGACTATAGACTCAAGAGCCAGACTATTTGGATTTAGATCCTGCTCCTAACCATGTGACTTCAGGTAAGTAACTTAACATTAGCCAGATTCCCAAGAGAGGGTATTCAAAAAATACTTGGAATGTGTGTACTCAATAGAAGCTGCAAGGACTTAAATAGTGTCACTTCCTCCATATTATATTGGTCAAGAGCAAGTCACAGGCCAGCTTTGATTTAGTAAGGTAGAAAAAAATAGGTTCTGCCTCTCAGTGGGGAATGGCTTGTACATGTAGGGTGGGAAAGAGCTAATGACTGCCCTCTTGGAGATAAGCCAACAAATAGTCCAACTATCTCTTTCAACAACAGTAAGACGGAATGGAGGACTAAGAAAGTTTGATCTGAGAACTTCTCTAGCGGTCCAATGGCTAAGACTCTGAGCTGTCAATGCAGGGACCCCGAGTTCAATTCTTGGTCAGAAAACTAGATCCCACATACTGCAACTAAGATCCAGCACAGCCAAATAAATAAATAAGTAAATAATTTTTAAAATAGGTTGGATTTTTTTTCTTAAAGTTTGGTCTGACAAGGATTTCCTAAATAGATGGTCATAAATTTTCAAAAATTGTTATTATGTAAATAAAATATTTTCATTTTTTTAATTGGCAAATAGAAGTGAGTAAATAATAAATGAGCTATTACTCTCATCCAGAGAAAATCACTCAGTTTTGTTATGGGCAAAATTAATAATTAATTCATTAGGAAGAATTCAGACATAATTTTTCAGCTCTCCCAACTTTGAATACCAACTTAGTCCAGGAAATTACTCAATGTTACTCAACTTTGTTGAATGGGCAAAGAGCCAACCCCCAGATGTCAGGACAAATATAGGGGCTTAGCAACTGAATAGGTTAGAGGAGACAAATAAAATGAGCAGATGCCCGGTTGAAATTGTGAGAGGGAACATCTGCTGTCCTATTTGCAAAGGTATTTTGTAATCAAGAAGACGGAGTGAATGCACAAATGGAGCGACCTGTATTGAGATTCAGAGCATGAACACTGATGTCAGTGTTTTGTAATTAATTTGATGGAGAGTGTTACATTGTGTATCTAATTTTACAGAATGACAGCAGAATGTTCCCCTCCATCAGGGTTTACTCCCAATTTTCAAGCAGAGTGGGGCCTCGTTCCCATTCCTTGGACAACACAGTGAGCAAGAATAAACCAAAGTAACCAAGCCTCAGTTCCTTACTGTACACCCCAAATGTTCAGGCTTCATTAGTTTTCAGTGGTATCATAAAGTCATCTTTCTTCATGATGTGAAATTGATGGTGCTTTAGGTTCCTATCGACTTGGGCCTGGAAGTCCAGTTCTTCCACCAACTTCCTCTGCACCAGCGTTTCTACGACTCCCATAGATCACCTCTGTGCCATCGCGCTGTTTCCATGGCTGGCGGCAAACTCGGCCAATAAACTCTCTGTAGTTTCCTGATAGTCTCCACTGGGATCTCCTGATCTCCTGATCCTTCGCATCTAATACTTAGTGATAGCTTTTCTTTCTCCATGAGAGGCATCCTCAAATACCTTTGCTATTTACAGTCAAGGCAGGGCTTCTTTGGTGGTTCAGTGGTAAAGAATCCAGCTGCCAATGCAGGAGACATGGGTTTGACTGTTACGGAAACGTGGCCTCTATTCACCTGTGCCAAATAAAAACATGGAGACAGAGTCTTGGGTGAAATAGAAAAGAGTATCTTTAATTGCTTTGCCCAGCAAAGGGAGCCACAGTGGGCTAATGCCCTGAAGACCACGTGGTCCACTCTGGAGGGGCTTGTGAGGAGTTTAATAGTGTTCAATGACCAGCTCCTAGACAGTTCTTGGATTGGTTGGCATCAAGGTGAAGTTTCAGGGATCATCAACCTTTTGGTTTCAACCAATCTAGGGTCTATGTTCTATTGGTCAGCAGTTTTCATCTGGAGGGGTGGTCTGCTTCCTGCAGAAACAACTTAGGAATGTGAGTCAGCTTTGTATCTTTCAGGGAACTGGGAGTTGGCTGACTCTGTTATGTGACAGAGTTATTGTTTAAACTGTTACCAGTTCCTGAGCCCAACAGCTTTTCTTTATTTCTATATCTTCACATTTCCCAGTCATTAATTCTTGCTGCTGCTGCTGCTACTAAGTAGCTTCTGTCGTGTCCGACTCTGTGCAACCCCATCGATGGCAGCCCACCAGGCTCCGCCATCCCTGGGATTTTCCAGGCAAGAACACTGGAGTGGGTTGCCGTTTCCTTCTCCAATGCCTGAAAATAAAAAGTGAAAGTGAAGTCACTCAGTCGTGTCCGACTCTTTGCTACCCCATGGACTGCAGCCTACCAGGCTCCTCTGTCCATGGGATTCTCCAGGCAAGAGCACTGGAGTGAGGTGCCATTGCCTTCTCCCATTAACTCTTGAGTCACCACGTTACTTCAGAAAACAAGGACTCAGGGGCTTGTACGTGGTTTCATGATCCCTGATCTGAGAAGATTTCACATGCTGAGAAGCAACTAAACCTGTGCATCGTAACTAGAGCCTGCAACTATAAAGCCAGCTGCAGCTACTAAAGCCCACGGGTCCTAGAGCCTGTGCTCCACGAGAGGAGTCACCGCAGTGAGAAGGCTGNCGACCCTATGGACTGCAGCCTACCAGGCTCCTCTGTCCATGGGATTTTTCAGGCAAGAGTACTGGAGTGGGGTGCTATTGCCTTCTCCCACTCTAGTATTCTGACCTGGAGAATTTCATGAACTGTATAGTCCTTAGGGTCTCAAAGAGTTGGAAGTGACTTAGCAGCAGCAGCAGCAAGCAATTTTCACTTTCTGAAGATAGCAGTCCCAGGCCAGATGTGTTAACTTTTCTATACTGGTTCCCTGGCCACTGAAATCTAGGACCCCTTTCTTGATACCAGGCCCCCTGGAAGATTAAAGCCTCCCAAATTTTTGCAAACTGCCTGCAGCCTTTTCTTAAGGCCTTCAGGTGCATTTTTCAGGTTTTGTTTTGCCCCAGCTGCCTGATTATTTGCACAACAGTCAAAACCGGGACAGTCTTGTGCTCCTTCTGATGCCAGTGTTCAATGTACAATGATAGTAGAGAGCCAGCCAAGAGACTCCACCCACATTTGTGACAGCCATGTTTATTACTCCTAGCTCTTCCCCTAGGAGAAGGCAACGGCAACCCACTCCAGTACTCTTGCCTGGAAAATCCCATGGACGGAGGATCCTGGTAGGCTGCCGTCCATGGGGTCACGAAGAGTCGGACACGACTGAAGCAACTTAGCAGCAGCACCAGCTCTTCCCCAGAGCTGTCCCTCTCACCACTGCCGTCTCTCATTTCTAGCAGTGCTTTCCCTATTCAAATATATGGCAAACCAGACAGGAGGATTTTAAGAATTAAACCATGCCTGGACAGCTGAGGGAAACCANCACCAGCTCTTCCCCAGAGCTGTCCCTCTCACCACTGCCGTCTCTCATTTCTAGCAGTGCTTTCCCTATTCAAATATATGGCAAACCAGACAGGAGGATTTTAAGAATTAAACCATGCCTGGACAGCTGAGGGAAACCATGAGGGAATATATCAATATATTGGTTTACTTATGCAATTCTCCAATAACACATTTCTAAAACAAAGGGGCTGCTTTGGCACCTATTTCATGTTACTTAGCAGGCCCTTATGTAATCTCTTCCCCTAGGAGTTCTGTTCAGCCACCTGGAAGGTGCGAAGATTGGAACATTTTAATATATTCTACATAAAATTATCCTTCAGGGAACTTCCTAGATGCTCCTAAATTTGAAAGCAAGAAATGAACCTTTGATAGAGCTCTGTGGCCGCAGGAAAGAAACCTTAGACAGAAACTTTTCTGCCCCTCTGGAGCATCATTTGACATGGCAGTTTTGTACCAATCTAATATTCAGGCATATCTGCATCAGTGAGACTCAAAATTCCATTCTCCCAATATTAGTTCTTTGCAACACAACATCTCTTACTCCTCCCATTTCCATAAAGCCCAAGTTGCACTTTAGAAACTGTTTCTCCCAAAGATCATTTTTAATTCAATTTAAATTAAGCAAATGTTCACTTGAGCAGCTAAAGCTCTCTTAAGGACACTTAAATTAACGATAATTATTTAAACATTCACATACTAGTATGCAGTTCTCCTGATTTATCCTCCAATCAACATAATTCAAAATTATATCCATGGAGAGAAAGCTAATTTATGTCCTTTATAGGCATAAAAACTATTTATTTTGAGGGTTATTTTAAAGAAAATGAAATGATTGAAGTTCAGTTCAGTCGCTCAGTCGTGTCCGACTCTTTGTGACCCCATGAACTGCAGCTTAGAGATGTTGACATTTTTCCAAAGGACAGCAGTACTTCCTGATGCCACCACTCAAAAAAAAGCAACCAAATCTGTACAATGACACATTAGAATACCTGTGCTATTAACATTACCACTCACCTTCTGGGTCCTAACCTTCAAGTAAACCTCCAGCATTCACATCTTCCACAAAGACAAAGCAGGGTTTCTTGCTTCCTGACAAAGATTCACGGTGGTGGTGTTCCTATGCTCTTGGGACAGACCACTTGAAAGGGACATTTAAACCCTTGTCACTTAGAAAAGGAATATTGCATTCTGGAAGCCTGAAGTGATGGAGTCATTGTGTTCATCTCATCCCCACCCCCATGGAAGGAGACAAACGGCATTTCTCACTTAACAATTTTAGAATATAAATAAGCTGACACTATGTTGACTCTCAGGTTCTGATCCCAGAGCAAAGTTGTCAGTTCAGAGGCACATTTTTGAAAGCTGTTTTTAGACCATCAAGCTAAGAAAGCTACCTTCATGACCAGCCATCTCTCCAACATAGAACAACTCTGGATTTTTTACTTCTCATTTACTTGACTCAACTCCATAATTCCCTCATTGGGTTGCTACTCTCTCTTCTCGCCTCTCTCTTCTTTGCCTTCATCCTTGCTCTCACTTCCTCTCCTTCCTTGTTTTCAGATGGTTGTCTTCACAACAGGTGTGTACTCAGTTGCTCAGTCATGTCCAACTCTGCGGTGCCATGGATTACAACCCCCCAGGCTCCTCTGCCCGTGGAATTTCCCAAGCAAGAATACTAAAGTGGGGTGCCATTTCCTACTCCAGGGGTCTTCCCAGTCCAAGGATCAAATCCTCATCTCTTGAGTCTCCTGGATTGGCAGGTGGATTCCTTATATGGAACTAACTGAACAAACATTAGTTGGCAGCTACTGAGATAAAGGAGGTCCCCTGCCTCACCATTAACTTCTGGTGTGCTTTAGCCACTCAGTTGTGTCTGACTCTTTGTGACCCCATGGACTATAGCCTGCCAGGCACCTCTGTCCATAGGAATTCTCCAGGCAAGCATACAGGAGTGGGTTGCCATGCCCTCCTTCTGAGGATCTTCCCAACCCAGGGATCAAATCCAAGTCTCCCGCATTACAGGTGGATTCTTTACTGTCTGAGTCACTGGGGAAGCCCAACTTCTGGGTATCACCACAAATTCCTAGGCCACAAGCAATCTGAAGGTAGCACTTGGGCTAGGACTGTGGGCACCTTAGAGGTAATTGAATAATAAGGAGCTCACTCTGATATCTTTGCAATGTGTAAAATTTTAGCTTATTTTTGATCCCAGAGGAAAAGACTGGGAGCTTCAATAAAGAGCAACATCAAATTTTCTACCAACCCAGAAGAAAATTTAAGGCAATTTTTTTTTCATCTGAAAAGAAAACTTTTCTTACACACTAAATTCATCATCTGAGATGCATATGAGGCTACTTTTGCATCTCCTCTCTGCTCTGCAAGTTTTGAACCAAGGACTGACTCCCCAGTTGAAAGTTCTCAACAATCCTGATGAGTATGTTGGACCTGCACTAACAAATGACACCACTTTCGATGTTCTCAATGACTATTTTGTGCATTCTGCCTGACAGCTTACCCCTTCTTGCTATTTTTCCTCAATTGTTACAAATTAGGAGCAGTTACAGATAAAGAACTGCATTCGTTTTTTAAAATTTTTTAATAGATTTTATTTTGGACAGCAGGTTCAGAGAAAAATTGAGGGGAAAGTACAGAGAGTTCTCCTACATCCCCCTTCCCATACACAAACACAACCTCCTCCACTGTCAACATTCTGCACCAGAGTGTACATTTGTTACAGTAGATAAACTTGGACTGATACAACATCTTCATCAGAAGTCCAGAGTTTACATTAGGGTTCACTCTTGGTGTGTATATTCTATAGCTTTGAACAAATGTATAGAGACATTTATCCATTATTATAGTATCATACAGAATAGTTTCACTGGCCTAAAAATCTTCTGTAGTATGTATTTTCATGCTCCCCTTCCCCTAGCTCCTGGCAAGCACTGATCTTTTTACTGTCCACAGTTTTGCCTCTTCCAGAGTATCATATAGCATATAGCCTTTCCACATAGGCTTCTTTCACTTAGCAATATGTATTTAAGATTCCTCCAAGTCTGTTCATGGTTTGATAGCTTTTTTTTTTTTTTTTTTTTAGTGTTGAATAATATTCTATTGTCTACATGTAACACAATTTATGCAGCTATCTACTGGAAGACACATTGCTTGCTTCCAAGTTTGGGCAATTGTGAATAAACTTGCTATAAACATTCATGTGCATATTTTTCTATGGACATGTTTTTGTTTGGGCAAATATCAAGGAGTGCAACTACCAGATCATATGTTAAGAGAATGTTTGGCTTTGTAAGATTCTGCCGAACTATCACAGGCAACAAAGAAAAGTTCTTGTTGCTCCATTGTCCCTCGCCAGCATTTGGTGTTGTCAGTGTTTGGGATTTTCATAATTCATTCTAATAGGTATATAGCAGTGTCTCATTGTTGTTTAAAAATTTATAATTTCTTAATGACATTTGAAGTTGGGCATTTTTTCATATCCTTATTTGCTATCTGTATATCTTCTTTGGTGAGGCATCTGCTCAGACTGTTTGCCTGCTTTTTAATTGGGTCTTTCATTTTCTTATTGTTAACTGCAAGAGTTCTTCGTATATTTTTGGAAAACAGTCTACTAAGTAAATCTTTTGCAAATATTTTCTCCCATTCTGTGCTTGTCTTCTCATTCTCTTCACAGTGTCATTTGCACAAGTTTTAATTTTAATGAAATCCAGTTTTTCATTCTTTCTTTTATGAATCTTGTCCCTGGTTTTGGATGTAAAAAGTCATTCCTATGAATAAAGTCACCTAGATTTCCCCTGTCATTTTCTATGATGAGTTTTTAGTTTTACATTTTACATTCAGATCTATAATGAATTTTGAGTTAATTTTTGTGTCTAAATTCATATTTTCACATGTGGATATCGAGTTGTTTCAGCACCATTTGTTGAAAAAATAATTAATATAGCTACATATATTTTCTTTTGAGTAAGATTAACATAGTATATCATTTTAGTTTTAATCTGTGTCATTATACTTAAAAGTGGGTTTCTTTTAGACAACATACAACATTTTTGATCCATTCTGATAATCTTTTGTTTATTTACACCATGCATGCTTGCTAAGTAGCTTCAGTCATGTCTGACTCTTTGCCACCCTTTGGACCGTAGCCCGCCAGGCCTCTCTGTCCATGGGAATTCTTCAGGCAAGAATACTGGAGTGGGTTGCCATGCTCTCCTCCAGGGGATCTTCCTGACCCAAGGATTGAACCTCTTCTCTTACATTTCCTGCATTGGCAGGTGGGTTCTTTATCACTAGCGCCCCTGGAAAGCCCTTACTTACACCACTGACATTTAAAATTACCATTGACATAGTTGGATTAATATGCATTCTTATTACTGTTTTCTACTTGTTGCCCTTCTTTGTATCTATTTTTGTCTTCCAGTCTTTTTTTCTGCCTCTTGTGGTTCTAATTGAGCATTTTACATGATTTGTTTTCTCTCCTTTCTTAGCATATTTATTATATTTATTTTTTTCCTTTTTTTCAGTTGAACCCTTCCTGTGAATTTGTGAGTTATATCTCCAACTACCTATTCAACATTTTCATTTGGATACCTAGTAAACATCCCAAATTTACCATGCCCAGGATTGAGCTCTCTTGATTTCTTTTTAAGTTTTTAGGGTTTTTTTCTTCTTGTTTTATTGAGACATAATTTACATAACATATAATTCACCCATGTAAAGTGTCCAATTCAATGTTTTGGTTCTTTTTTTTTAACTTTTCATTTGCATTCATAACTTGGTAAGTGTTTGGCACCAAAACCCTTGCTTTCAGCCTATCTTGGCTCTAGACAGGCCTTCCTCACTAAGCTAAATCATTTCTAGCTTTTGATTTAAAATGAAAGATGTACGACTCTTCTTTCTACTTGAACACTTAGAGGCCATTGTAGGGTTCTTAATTGGCCTAATTTCAATGTTATTGTAACTCAGGGAGTAGGGAGGCCAGAGGAGAGTGGGAGAGAGGGCAAATGACCAGTTGGTGGAGCAGTCAGAGCACACACTACATTTATTGAGTAAGTTTGTCTTTATAAGGTCGTGGGTCACAGTACCCCAAAACAGTAACAGTAACATCAAAGATCATTGATCACAGATCACTGTAACGAATATAATGATAACGGAAAAGTTAGAGATATTCTGAGACCTACCAAGATGTGACACAGAGACATGAAGTGAGCAACTGCTGTTGGAGAAATAACACCAACAGACTTGCTCGAGGCAGAGTCACCACAAACCTTCAATATGTAGAGAAACAACAGCAACAACAACAGCTCAGTATCCACAAAGCACAGTAAAGTGAAGTGCAACAAAACAGGCTATGCCTACAGTTTCACTGCCCCGAATATCTTAAAATTCTACAAATGTGCTCCACCTATTCATCCCTCCCTCCCCCAAGCTCCTGGCAATTACTGATCTTTTTACTGTCACCACAGTTTTGCATTTTCCAGAATGTTATACAGTTGGATTCATATAGTATATAGCCATTTCAGGCTGATTTCTTTCACTTAGTAATATGCATTTAAGATTCCTCTCTGACTCTTCATGGCTTGATAGTTCATTTCTTTTTAGCATTGAATAATATTCTATTATATAGATGTACCACAGTTTATGCATCCTTTCATGCCTGAAGAACATCTTGAAAAAATTGCTTCTGAGTTTTGACTGTTATGAATAAAGCTGCTGTAAGCATCCATGTACAGGTTTCTGAGTAGACATAAATTTTCAACTCATTTGGATAAATACTATAGAGTACAATTATAGATTCTATGGGGAAAGTGTATTTAGTTTTACATAAAAGAAACTATTAAATTGGCAGCAGCAGTAAGAGTTCCTATTGCTCCACATCTTTGCCAGCATTTGGTATTAATGTTTTGGGTTTTCACCATTATCATAAAGTATGTAGTGGTATCTCAATGTCATTTTAATTTATAGTTCTCTAGTAATATATGATGTTGAGCATCTTTTCATATGCTTTTTACTATCTGCAAACCTCTTTGGGGAGATGTCTGTTCATATCTTTTGCCCATTTTTTCTGATCAAGTTGTTCCTTTTATAATGGTTAAGTTAGAGTCTTTTCAAAAATTAAGTTAATAAATACAGGTTCAAATATTCTCATTTCAGTGGACTCATTTAGCCAGAATCATCTGATATATCAGTGAATCACAAATTGGGATTATGACTCACATAAGAATGGGGGATGAATAGAGAAAGAGGACTTCAACTTATTAAACTATTAATACTAACTCTCTTTTGACTGTTTTAAAATAACCAGGCACCTATTTGCAAAGCCAGAAGTAGCTACAGAGTCTGGCATGTCGTCAAAACTGAAACCAAAGACTCTAAATTTAAACTGGGCTCCTGCTGGCTAGGAAGTCTGCCCCCAGGAGGGAAACCCAGCTTCCCATCTCAGTTCCTTGCCTGCCTTTCTAGGATTCATAAGGAGGCAGGAAAGTCAGTGCATTTTCTTTGGATCCAGGGTTAAACTGATCAGGACAAACGTTGCAAAATGCCCGTGTCTGTTGGGTTATGGCTGTTTGTAAGGCGTGTAGGCAGCTTATGTATGGAAAAAGAGAGGTCCTAGTATTTGTCCAGTAAAACATTAGCCACCTACAAAGGTGCCCTGGTCTTTGTCCTGTAAAACATAAGAGGTCCATCATTTTGCTGGGATTTTTCCAGTTTCTCTGATTTTTTATGGAGGTTATTTGTTAGAATTGAGGGGCTGATATCTATTGAGTTCATGTTGCTGAAAGATGTCTTCATTTCAGGATGGAGCCTGCAGATACAGCCTTCTTTGAGACACCCGCCACCCCCAACACCACCTGCACACCTAAGAGGGCAGTTTATCAGAACATACAGCCTACATGGAAACAAGCACAAAGGATCATTTACTGGGAACACGTGCGTGAAAATCCTACAACATTTTTTCTCAAAGCAAAAAAAAGAAAAAAAAATAGCCAAGCAACTCCCATTATTTCTGATACCTGGAATCTGCTTGTTGACAAAACCAGGTTCTCCCCCAAATATAAGTAAATCAAAGAACAGGGTAGAGTACCCTTTAGCTTGGTTTATAGTCTCACAGTCTGATTCACCAAAGACCAAATTCAGTTTTCGATATATTGATGTTTTGTTTTGTTTTTTTCCCCATCAAAAGAGGAAAAGGCACAACCACTCCAGAGAATTCTATAGCAGTGTCATCCAAATTAAGACTCATACCTACCACAATGCAGCAATGGCACACTTAAATATTCACTCCAGAGAAATGAGAGCAAATGTCCACATAAAATCTTATGCATAAATGTTCATTGTGGCTTTATTCAAAATAGCCCCAAACTGGAAATAATCTACATGTCACAAACAAAAGACTAGATAAATTGTAGTATATCCTTACAGGGGGAGTACATCTCAGCAATAAAAAAGGAACAAACTACCAAATTTGAAAAAACAGGCTAAATGAAAAGGAGTCATACCCAATAGAATGCATACTGCATGATTCCACTTATGCAAACTAGAAAATAAGGCAAAAGTAATCTACAATGATAATAACCCAAACAGTAGTTGTTTTCTGGAGAGGGGGTGGATTGGGACAAGGAATAAAGAAACTTTCTAGGGTAATGGATACGTTCTCTGTCTCAGTTGAGATGATAACTACATGGGAATATATGTTTGTCAAAATTCAACAAACTATACAAATTGAAATCCGCACATTCTATTGTATGTAAATTATACCTCAATTTCCAAAAAAAAAAAAAGAATATCAGGGGAGAAGAGAAGAATCCCCACTGAGGCAAAAGGCAGAGGAAGAAGGGCAGTGGTCCCTTCTGTTTCTGTGGTAATTGAAGCTCCATATTTGGTCTCTGTGTTCAGATGAGTTTTTATTACCCTGGGATTATTGAAAGTTATTATCAGCCAAGATGACAGCAGAAAGAAAGAGGAGACAGACCTTCCAGAAATCATTTTCCCCATGATTTTTTTAAAGCACATTTTTCAGTCATTATCTTGAGAGAAAACAAGCAGCTGGGTCTCTTAACAAAGAGGTTTAATAGGCTACTGGGAAAAAAGAGAGGGGAAATTGAGGCGAACAATGCCCATTTCGGTGCCAGCCACACAAAACCAAGCCTAGTGAGTGAAGCCAGTGGCTCCTCTCTGCCACTAGCATCGTTAGAGGCCTAACACTCAATAATGAAGGGTCCTCCAATTATTGGCGTGATTTGAGGCATATTGTTCAAAACATTCTAAAACCTGAAATTGCAGCCGCAAATGCACTGATGGCCCTCACCCTCATCTGTTAAAATAGATGTAAATGCAAAAGGAAAGACAGGAGGCTCTCCGGGACCCCACGTGCATTGTCAGCCGACTTCTCTTGTTTCTTTTTACCTTCCTTGTCCTTTTAAATCCATCTGGGTCTGAGCTGCTGGCTTCAAAGTTTCCAACTGACCTCCAACCCAGTTTGTTCATCTCTTACCTCCTTTTCAGTTTTGCCCAAAATTAGCAAAACACATGTAATGGGTGATTGGTAAGGACATCACGCAACATTCTGAAAAGCAAATATAAGGGAGACTTGGCTTCTGTTTAAGCAGGCTTCTCTCCTGCCTCAGACCACACACACACACACACACACACACACACACACACGTTTCTGTTTAATTGCAAAATTCAGATGTTGGATGGTTGGGGGATAGCCCTGTAACAAAGGAACACTGAGATGCCTTCTAAATTCTACTTAGGCTAAATTAACTATGTGGGCAACAATACCGGTACTGCTTTTTTCCTTAAACATATATATTAGCAGAGATGCAGGCTAAATAAATACTGTTTAATGAAAAATGAATTATGTAAATGTAATTTATAGCATTAATTTGGGCTTGTAAATTTAATCCACTCAGATGTAGAAAGGTTTCCGTGCAATGAATATTTCTGAGGCTGTTTAATATGTTAACATAAATACTGAGTCGCTGACAGAAAAACATGTCCTCCGCATCACAAAAGCTATTTTGAAACAATAAATTAAGTGCCTGCTGAATATTTACAATCATGAGTTTTTAACTCTTAGGTAAATTTTCTTCCTAAAATATTCAGTATGCCATCCATCCAGGCAACAGACAGATTCTGGTGGCAGCAGCGTAAACACGTGCATGCCGAGAACATTTTAGGTTAATAAGTACCACAGTATGAGATGGCAGGGGGAGCGCTTTTTGTAAAATAGGTCTATTTCATGCCACCTGGAAAGCAGCAAGAAATGTAAATATTTGGGGAACTTTATGGTGCCCCAAAGGTACTGCCACTCACCATTCACCTGCTAAAGCATTTACAATGAAGACCCAAATATTAAAGGAAAAAGAAGTGAGCTATTTAGAAGTGTTTTATTTAAGAGTATAAAGTTGAGATTTAAAACAAGGTATTTTTAAAAATACTAAGATTATGGGGCGGGGAACGTTATTCATTCCATGTTTTCGGAATAAAAAGGAAACCTGAAGATCTTATATAAAAGATAACTAGCTGGGAGACTTGAAGGAAGTCCATGGTGTCTGCTGGGCACTAGGTTATCCTGCTTGCCTTGTCTTCTCAGTAAGGTTTAGTCATGACCATCAAGTGGGATTGTGCGGTGGGAGCAAGTTATAAACTGTCCATCTTTATTGTTAAGGTATGTTGCTTTTCAGTTGGGGTTGAGCATCATTTCTCAGAATGAGAGTATTAGGCCATAGTGTTCACTGAGGGAAAAGTATGAAGACCTGTAAATGGTGTCTACTTTTAGCTTTCTCCTTCCTCCAGGTTTCTGCAGTAGTTTGTGCAGCCTTCCCTGGAGCACTGCTTGTAGACTCCTCAAAAAAAAAAAAAAAAAAAAAAACAGAAACTGGTCTTTGCTCCACAGTCTTACAGCCAGCCAGCCAGCCCAGCTCCTGACCAGCTTTGCTGAGTTAACTTTAACCCATCCTCCCTATCCCCAAGCTTAGGATTGGATTATCCCCATGGCATAACCATGGCATTGATCCTCAAATGGTTTTGACCTTTGGGTCCTGATGAGAAGAGAAGGGAAGGGAAGGGAAGACCCACTGTCTATGTTTTGGGCAGGTGTTCACTGGGAGTACAAAACTATTTTTTCCTGTTTTTTTAGTGGTTGAAATACTTTATTTTACATTTTATATTAAAGATATTCTTTATGGTGGAGGTAGTTACTACAGGTATTTTTGTGGACTGATAGGTAGGTAAGGCTGTTCAGGGCATGCAAGGATAGAAAAGGCAGTGGAGTCTTACATACACACATGTCAGGCATTTGTAGGACCTCAACAACATAAGTTCCTGCTTTCTGCTAATAATCCCTTGTTTTTCTATTTACTCTATATTATTTTAGTTTATTTTACATATGGAGGCTTCTAGTTTTTCAAATATTATTGAATTTTTTCTGGCACCACTTGTGTCTTTCCACAGTTCTGTAATGAAAGAATTTCCCAGTCGAATACATTTGGAATAATGTTGTATAAGAGACCTTGAAAATTCATAGAATATGTGAATACACTGAAGCCTCTGATGATTTCTGTATTTAAAAACCTGTTGACTTTCTTTAACTTAATTTTTCACAATGGGTTTTGTATCATAGACCTCTTTATTGTTAAGCATCTCAACTTTCTAAGAGGAACTGAATTCAGGGAATGCTGCTCTAGGCTTTATGCTATTTTGTTGTTTTACTGCATTATTTATTTGTCTCATAACTTTGGCCCAAAGAATTCATCTTTTTATTAATTAATTCTTATCGGAGTATAGTTGCTTTACATGGTTGTGTTAGCTTTACTGCACAGAAAAATGAAAACGTCAAGCCTTCACCTCTGGCCTTGCTTGCAAAAACACAGCCGATGCAACTGATACAAGAATAAACACAAAGGCATGGCGTGGACTCCCAGACCCAGAGCGCTGACATGTTTTCACAGAGAGATACTCCTAACTATACTCGTCACAACTGGATAATTCTTTTGATTAACCTTTCTTGGATGAATGTAAACCGGGAAAAGCAGACATAGGAAAGCAAGATGTTGATAAAGATCAGAAGTGTTCTCAAGTATCAATCTCTGCTAAAATTAAAGATTTTTCAGAGGCAATGCCATCTTGAAATTATAATAAGACTAAGTGGGAAAACATGATTTGATATAAAAAATTCTCTCCATATATAGAGCTTTTTAGGAACATATTATGCATAAAAATGAAGCAGCTTTACTGCCCAAGTCACATACTGCTCTTAAGTAGGGTCCCCTTAAGCTGTGACCAGTATAACTTTAATAGAATTAGAAACCATGGGTAGCACTGTCGTATATAGTAGCCAATAGCTATATATGGCTATTTAAATTTAAATTAATTAATATTAAATAGAATTTAAAACTCAGTTCCTCAATTGCATTAGCCACATTTCAAATGATCGATAGTTGTGTGTGGCTTGTGGCTGCCTTATGAACCAGCATAGATAGAGGACATTTCCATCAGCACAGAATGTTCTATTGGTCCTTGCTGGTCTATAGCAAACACAAAATGACAGCTTTCTACATTAAAGAGAAAACAATTAGTACTTAGTATTCAGAGCTTAGAGAAAAGCTCATTAGGCATCAAAGAGATTTTAGAGACAACACTGAATAAATTAAATTTAAGTGATAAAGATTAGACTTGCTTTAAGCTAGATAGGAGTTTTTAAATGGGTTACATGTATGGGTAACCGTGTGTGTGTATATGTGTGTGTGTGTGTTTGTCTGTGTATTAATTGCTCAGTCGTGTCTGACTCTTTGCAACCCCATGGACTGTAGCCTGCCAGGCTCCTCTGTTCATGGGATTTTTCCAGGCAAAAATACTGGATAAGATTTTTAAAAACAACTGACATAAAAATAATAATTTTTGAGAGATTAAAACAAAAATAGCTAAGAGTTGACTTCCTCTAGTTTTCATTGGGTAACATCATAGCATTATAGCAAAGTGTTCACAGTTTCATAAGTAGTCTTTCACTGGTCCCTCTGGGTCGCAGTGAGTGGTTGCTCAGGTTGTGTACTGAATTCTAGGGGCATCATTCATATTATATGCAATGTGAACTGCAGGATATAAGCTGCACAGAAACACACAGAAGCCTGGGTAACCCTCGTTGCAGTTCTATTTAGAACATTGCTCAATATGACACTTTTCTAAACCAAAAATTCCTTTCAACCTAGTTTCTGAAATCAGTCATTTTGTTTTCAGAGTCGAGCTTTAACACAAGTCCATTTGCTTTGCTGGAATTTGCTTTGCTAAGATACTGACAACATCAGAAAGGACTTCCATGTGTGAACTCCTTTTCAGACACAGACACACGTGTCCAAGAGGATGAAAGGAGCTTTCAGTTAAACATTTTCCCTCAACCCAAAGTTGGGGTGGGACATACTGTCAGTCTGCCTGGCTCTGCCTTGTATGCACTCCTGTGTATACATTTTCAGATGAAAATGCTTCCAGCCTTTTATACATGCATGTTTGTGTGCATTTAGAAAACAAAAACTGCAATCACATAAGTAATAGAGCAACACAATGTATGTCTCCCAGTGAACTCAGAAAGCATGGAAGGCATTATCTTTTTCAGGCTGACAGCTGCTTGCTGATGCAAGGGAGTAGTAACCTCCACTGAACTTATCCGTGCTTTAGCTACTGGGAGGGGAAGGAATTTAAATTATCCACAGAGGCCATCAGCCCTGTGGCTGAAATATGACACTGAGAGTTGAGATGGCAAAGCTCTTGTAAGGAGGACTCTTGCCCAGCCTTCTGAGGACAGCAGTTACAAGAGGGCAAGACCCGTTTCCAGGAAGATCAGCCCCGAGTGCTCAGAGACTGGGTAGAAATCACTGCAGGGGCCTCTTGGAGTCTGGAAGACCTGGCCAGGGAAGGACAGACAGAGCAGGGAGGGGTGTGTTGTACAAGCAGGGGAAAGAATGCCCCAGGCAGCTGGCAGAGCCGCACGGCCACAGACTTCTTCTCTGGTCCCAGAGTATCACTTAAGCCAGGCTCTTGGCTTCCCAGTCCATCTTCACTGCTGTCCCGAGACTTGAGTCACCACCCTTGAGATGCCACAGAGCGTCTGGCCACACACGTTTTGGGGCTCTGTCCCTCAGCCAGTCCACCAATGACTGTAGAGATGCCCACCCGGGTCCCACCCCTGTGTCACTGTCCACACGGAGGTCTGGCTTCCAACCCCAGCACCTGCATTCATTTGCATTAGGGCTTTCGCGGGCTCTTGGAACATGCATTGCCACCTAATAGCAGGCCGGAAGTACCATGGAATTAACACCCTCGGAGCAGCCCTCCACAATTATAAACAGCCCAGCTCCCTGAGCATGTATGTGGCATTTCCCCACGGCACCAGTTGCCCACAGGGGCAACTTATGTGAAAACATACCATCTCCTGGTTGCCTTCCCTTCCTTGTCCTCTCTGTTCCCCTCCTATGTTTCCTTTATCAGGATATGCTTCTGGAGGACCCAAATTAAGATAATGACCCAGGAAAGAAATTTTCAAAGCAGCAGGTGCCCCTGCCAGGCCTTACCTGCCACCCTTTCAGTCACAGGGGCAGAGACCTACCGGTTGGCCCCTCTGGGCCCAAAGCTGTGCATAGCCTCCCACTGGACAGTAAGAGTGGGGGTGGGATAGGGATCCAGGTGACCTCCTGCTCTGTCTTCTATCTGGGCTCTGATTCTTCACACAGTGGAAGATCTCCAGCCTACCCCACTGCCAGGTCACTGTGAAAGGTACCTGGAATCCAGAGAGAAACCTATAAATACTTTGATCTTGGGCCTTAGTTCCACGTCTCTCAAAGGAAAAGCTATCATTGTGTGCGCTAAGTCGCTTCAGTCATGTCTGATTCTTTGCGACCCAATGGACTGTCGTCCACCAGGCTCCTCTGTCCATGGGATTCTCCAAGCAAAAATACTGCAGGGGGTTTCATGTCCTCCTCCAGGAGATCTTGACCCAGGGATTGAACCCACGTCTCTTACATCTCCAGCATTGATCTCCAGCATTGGCAGGTGGGTTCTTTACCACTAGTTACCTGGGAATCCCAAAGGTAGCATAAGCAGACACCAAATCCTCTGTGAAACCTTCCCCGATGGAGATAGTAGAGAGAATGGCTTAGATGGACATTGCTGTGCCCTGATTGTCCTACCACTGCCAGCTGGGCCACCTTGAACAGGTCCTTAACCCCTCTGTGCCTGGGAGGTCCTCATCTGGGAGATGGAAAAGTAATTGTAGGTAAGACATAAGGCAATGGCACCCCACTCCAGCACTCTTGCCTGGAAAACCCCATGGATGGAGGAGCCTGGAGGGCTGCAGTCCATAGGGTCGCGAAGAGTCGGACACGACCGAGCGACTTCACTTTCACTTTTCACTTTCATGCATTGGAGAAGGAAATGGCAACCCACTCCAGTGTTCTTGCCTGGAGAATCCCAGGGACGGGGGAGCCTGGTGGGCTGCTGTCTATGGGGGTCGCACAGAGTCAGACACGACTGAAGAGACTTAGCAGCAGCAGCAGCAGCATGGTTTATTGAGCAGAAATAAATTAAGGTCCTTAGCACAGTGCCTATAATATAAGCTTGCCATATATTTTAGCTAATATTAATGTTTCTATTTTTACTCCCTCAGATATGGTTAGTTGTGTCCTGTGAGTTTCCATGGCTCTCTGAACACACCACCACTCTAAAGCTAATCACCATTCGTAATTATTCATTTCCTTCCTTCCAGGTGGATAAGAGTAGCATTCATCCGACCTGCATCCAATCCAATGTTTAATTCAGCTCAGTACAATGTAACAGGATGTTTTAAAAACTATTAGGGTACTTTTCTTTTCTGCTTCCCTGAGCACACGGCCTCTGGCCTGACTGGCCTGAGGTGTCCATCTGGCAGGGGGAGAATTAGGATTTGTTACAGAAGTAAAAACAGAATAATACGCAGCTTCTGGTAGGCAAATTAGGATTAAACAAAAAGATAATAGGTGCATAAGTTGGGCTATCTCCTCTACAGAGGGTTTTCTAAATCCCTTTACATCCCAGCTTTCATAAATCAAAAGCAGAGTTTGGAGCACCCAGCTCAGAGAGATTTCCTACATGTAAAGAAGACAATCTCGCCACCTATGACAGCAAAGCCACAACATCTGTGGCATGATGATGGAGTGGGGATGTGCCATAGGGTCAGGGATTGTATTAGAATATTTCATACAGGCACAAACCAATCAGAAGAGAGTTTAGTGATGAGTGTCCACAGTGGCAGTGTTGGTCGTAGCAGATGAGGGGAAGCCATGCACAGGAGCTACAACAGAAAAGTCTGCCCTCTGGGCCAGGCATTAGAGAGAGGAGAACAGAGACTGGTAGACACACCGAGTGCTCTCTTCTGCTTTTCCTCCCTCTGGGAAGTTACATCAATAAGTGATGCTAACTCCATGGCGGCAGGAGGTGGGGTGGGAGAGAGAAGAAGTATCTCTTGCTCACACTCTGTAAAACATGAGCACCTCTTGGGCAGTCCCTGTAGCAGCCGGGTATTCACCCTACCAAGTGGGTAGGGCAGCATAGCCAGGCAGAGGAAGACCACAAGAGCTGTGTTGAGTGGATACACAATTTCCAAGGCCATGCACAGATCTCATGTTCTAAGTCTTACTGCATCTGTTCCATCTTCTGACAGCTCTTCAGCTCTTTGGACCTTGTGGCTACCATTCACACTCTGTGTCTGGCAGTAAACCCTGCCCCCAGTCTACTCTTAGTCCCAACTGGATGGCATCCTTAACTGCAGCCAGATACCAAAATAAGCCTATAAAGATGTGTCAGAGACCCTAAAGACCACCCTCTTATTTGATGATTCACCAGAAGGACCCACAGGTTTCAGTAAATAGTCACACTCATAGCCATGATTTATTATAGTGCTGCTGATGGTGGTGGTTAGCTGCTCAGTTGTGTCCGACTCATTGCAACCCCATGGATAATAGCCTGCCAGGTTCCTCTGTCCATGGGATTTGCCAGGCAAGAATACAGGAGTGGGTTGCCATTTCCCTTCTCATTTTTATAGTGAAGGGATACAAACCAAAAAATCTGTAGATTTTGCACCCCCAAAGAAGCATGGGGCAAAGTTTAGCAGAAACAGGCACAAGATTCAAAAAATCATCTCCCAGTTAAGTTACACAGGACACTCTTATTTCTTCTAGCAAGGAGTTGTGACACTTCTGAAATGTGACCTACCACGGAAGGTCATCACAAGAGACTCAGTGCCACGGTCTTACTTGGGCTGGTCATAGAGTCACATTCTGCCTAGCAGACCCCCAAATCCCAGGGTGCCAGAAGGAAAGAGGTGTTCAGCCTAAAACACATTGTTTTCACAAACAGTTTAAGCTGAGTGAGCCATTCATATCAGTTTGGGGAGTGGCTAGAAACCCTCTCAAAATCCAAGTTCTCAGATGCCAGCCAAAGACCTACCTTGCAAGCAGCACTTTGTAAGGAGAGCAGTCTCAGGCCTGCCATTTAAGTCTTTCCTGGACGAAAGATTAACTGGTTTCAGAGTGCATATGGTTTGGGACTTGCCAGTTTGTCCAGTGGTTAAGGCTTCGCCTTCCAGTGTACAGGGTATGGGTTTGATCCCTGGTCAGGAAACTAAGATCCCACATGCCTCTCGGCCAAAAAACCAAAAAATATAAAACAGTAACAACATTGTAACAAATTCATTAAAGACCCTAAACATGATCCACATAAAAAAAAAAAACTTAAAGTACATATGTTTCAACAACGTCCTCCTTTTCCCTTTATTCTCCATTAAGCAAGCAAGCAAAAATCTGAGATTTGATTACCCACAACAGATCAGTATTGATAATGCAATCATCTCATAATAAAAATAAGTTGTGTGGAAACAGTGAAAGACTTTATTTTGGGGGGCTCCAAAATCACTGCAGATGGTGATTGCAGCCATGAAATTAAAAGACGCTTACTCTTTGGAAGGAAAGTTATGACCAACCTAAACAGCACATTAAAAAGAGACATTACTTTGCCAACAAAGGTCCATCTGGTCAAGGCTATGGTTTTTCCAGTAGTCATGTATGGATGTGAGAGTTGGACTATAAAGAAAGCTGAGTGCCAAAGAATTGATGCTTTTGAACTGTGGTGTTGGAGAAGACTCTTGAGAGTCCCTTGGACTGCAAGGAGATCCACCCAGTCCATCCTAAAGAAGATCAGTCCTGAGTGTTCATTGGAGGGACTGATGTTGAAGCTGAAACTCCAATACTTTGGACACCTGATGTGAAGAGCTGACTCATTTGAAAAGACCCTGACACTGGGAAAGATTGAGGGCAGGAGGAGAAGGGGACAACAGAGGACGAGATGGTTGAATGGCATCACTGACTCCATGGACATGAGTTTGGGTAAACTCTGGGAGTTGGTGATGGACAGGGAGGCCTGGCGTGCTGCGATTCATGAGATCACAAAGTGTCGGACTTGACTGAGTGACTGAACTGAACTACGTTTTGTTGGACTCCTCCAGTATTATATTCACATACCACGTTGAAACTGGGACAAGTGGAGGCAGATGCAGTCAGCAGCCCCCACCATGACTCCCCTGGCCTGCTCCAGAGGTCACCTGAAACAATTTCTAAATATGCCATCAGTTTTCTGAGTCTCTACACAGCAGAACTGTGTATGCCTGTTCACAGATCAGAGGTACCTGGGAGTCAAGTTTCCAGGAGTGGCCCTCAGTTAATGAGGGACAGAAGTCGGTGATTTAATTATCCGGGTTGCCGTTTTCTCAGCGGGACATTTCTGCGGTGGGCTGTACAGTCTGCCCTGGGTCGACTCAGAACCAAGCCCCAGTTGCCCACAGTGGTCACATGCTGATGGACGCACCCTGTTGCTGTTCCTCTGTCTCCGGGTCACCTCTCCACTCCCTCATCTCTTTCCCGAGGTCATTCCCCTATTAACCGCTTTGTTGTTGCTATTCAGTTGCTAAGTCGTGTCTGACGCTTTGCAACCCAGTGAACTACAGCACGCCAGGCTTCCCTGTCCTTCACTGTCTCCCAGAGTCTGCTCAGACTCATATCCACTGAGTCGATGATGCCATTCAACCATCTCATCCTCTCATCTTCTGCTGCCCTTAACTGCTTACACCCTCCGTGTTCAGGACATAATAAAGAAAAAAGCTCTCAGAGTCTCTCGGATCCAAGAATCTGTCCCATGTAATCAATCAGAAAGCATTTCACTTAAAAGATTTCCCCTAAACATGTTCAAATATATTCTACCGATCCTTTCTTTCTAGACTTTATTCTCAGATGTCTACATTTCAGCCTCTGGTGTGTGCTTATGAAGAGGTACATTGCGCTGGTAGGAAAGTACGTGAGTTTTGGAATCAGCAATTCTAGGTTCAACTCCCATATCCTTCCCTGTAGAATGCCACCCAGAATTTGGAGGCAGTGTCTGAGAGGCAATGAGCACAGTGGCTGCCACAGAGCAAACCCTGCATGCTTGTGAGGCTCTATCCTATTCTGCATAAGAGGTTCCATCTCAAGCTGGGGGAAGGGAGGTCCCACTCAAACTTCCACCCAACTCAGTGACTTTCTCCTTTCAAGCACTGTAGGATGAGAAGCCAAGGCAATGCTGTTCTGCAGCCATCCTTGTGCTTTTAAAGTGTTCTGGAGAGAGAGCACTCTGACTCATCCTCCAAATGCCACCTGGAGCTGAAAGTCCTGGATGCCATTCTGTAAATATCAAGTGCCTCCGAAGTGCTGGCTAATAACAACATTCAAAACCAGGGCGGGCAGAGAGCCCCCGAGGAGCTGGCTGCCTAGCACTCTCTGCACTCTTCACTTTTGTTTATTTCTTCAAGGTCCACTTTAGTCCCTGCCAATGTTAAAGTTAAACAGTGCCTCTCCAAGGATCCCTTTAAAAATAAAATCCCAGGGAGATGGAATCTGTGGATGCAGCAGTCAAAAGAGCCTGGTTTGGGGGTCAGAGAGACCTTGACTAAAATCTTGGCTCTGCCTCTTAGTAACTGGTTCTCTTGGCAAATTTCTTCTGTTCTCCAAAGTGGGGAGGTGACGTCACCTTCTTCATAAAGCTGTAGCCCTGGACCTTGCCCAGGGCCTACGTAAAAGGGACTGTTTTTATGACAGATAATCCCACAATCCGGTATTACTTATTTTCTACCTTTTCTACTTTAGGCCTTCTAGATATGTTGCTAAGGAGGAGCAAAACCATGTGATCTAGACTTTATTTCTTTTTTACGCTGCTTTCCCTGTTTGAGACCATGACTAATAGGATAATGGTCAAAGATATAGAACAGAAAAGATGAGGGAATGAAGAAGGGTCTCATGAATTTACAAATTAGATAGGCTATTCTTGGGGCTGAATTTTGTCTAGCATCAAGCAGACAGCACTTGATAAAAAAAAGTTTTATTTTTTAACGTCAACAAGTATTTAATCAAAGGTAGCTTCAAAATTGGGTGATTAGGGTCAAGCAATTTCGTTAGTACATTAAGTAAGACTTGCACTTGAATATTATACCAAAGTTAACCATTTGGAACTACCCATGTGTAAAAAAATCTCAGTGGCTAAGACTGCTGCTATGACCTAGTAAGCATCCTTTGTTTCTTTCAAAGTAATGGCTGAGTAGATGACCTGCCAGAATAAAGATTACATTTTTTACTCTCCCTTGCAGATAGATATGGTCAAGTTATTAAGCCATGAGAAAACAAAAGTAGGAGGGAGTAGTACATGTAACATGCCAGAATATTCTTAAAGGGATGCTCCTTTTAATCTTTTCTGCTGGCTGGAATGCAGCTTTGATGGTTTGAACAGAAGCAGCCATCTTGAACAACAAGGTAAACTTGAGACTAGAACAGTCACACCCAACCCTGGACCCAGACTTTCAAATAAGAAAAATAAATTTCTTTTTTCAGCCACTTATTACTTTGGGTTTTCAGTCTCTCACAGCTGATTCTAATCCTAACTAATTCAGTCTGGATGGCACAGATACATAATTTGCTATAAAATGCTCAATTTCTTGTTTTTTTTTAATGCATCAAAATCAAACATTAAGATGCGTTAGCTTGGTTTCCTATATTTTTTGGTTTTGCTGTTAACTGAAGTCCTACTTTAGAAAGCAACAGGAATTGTGTTGGTTATCACTTGAATAAAATTTGCTTTGCATGTACAAAAATCTCATTTACTCCTGCTATTTGATACTTGAGAGATTTGGATGTTTAATAGATCTTTACTACTGAATGTTTTTTTTCCCCTAGTTGTACACAGTTGCTGTTCTTGAGCTATACCAATCCTTCTCAACAAACAAAAATCCTCTGAATATATTTCAAGTTCTTTTTGGGGGGGTTGGGTGGGGGTGGATACTTCATCGTTCTGAAGTCACCAGGTAATGCAGTCTAATAAACACATGTTATCTCCATTTGAATCAGGGCTCCACCTCCTCATTCCACTCCTTTTTGGCTTTGTTTTGATTGTGTGTGTGCACGTGTGTTGCAATAGGAACAGAGATTTGCGTTACATATCTAAAAATACATACATTAAAAAAAAAGTGCTTGCTTTCTCTCTTTTCTTCCTTCTTTTTTCTTTTCTCTTTTTTTTCCTCAAAGACTTTGAGACTATATAGCCTTTAAAGAGAATAAGGAAAGAATAAAGTTCAGGGCAGAAAAGGAACCAAACAAGTAAAACATTGTATAATCTTCAAGGGCTCAGGGACCCCTGGATGCCTTTCTAGGAACTTTCCTAGGAACCTCACAACATTTCAATCAGTGTATTATGGGACTTCCCCGGTGGTCCAGTGGTTAAGACTCCATGCTCTCAATGCAGGGGGCATAGGTTAAATCCCTGATTGGGGAATGAAGATCCCTCATGCCACAGGGCACCAAGATAAGAAAAAAAGAAAATTGGTGAGAAGAGTCAGTGTATTTTGTAGAAAGGGACATTTTGGCCAGGTAGGGTTGGCATCTAGCTACAGACTGTAATTTAAGGTTGTCAAAAAACCTCCCCTCCATAAATAGATTTCCTTTTGAAATTTCTCCCTCTCTACTCCTACTTTTTTCTTGAGGTAAGTGCTAAAGTCTTTTGAGCTGCAAATGTTATCTGGGAAGAATAAAATGTTAAGTCATTAGAGCCAATAGTTTAGATGTCATTAGCTTAACAGATGAAACAAAGCTGTTAGTCTCTAGCTACTATTTGTAATTATTTAAATCTGCCTTCCCGTGAGAGCATAAATTCTCCCGAGGCAGGAGCCAAGCCTGCCCTGTTCACTGCTGCCATCCCAGGGCTTACCTAAGTGCCTGGCACCAAGCCGCACAGGCGACATTTATCAAATGGATGAATGGAAATAGAATGAGAAGCAGAAAGTTTTGATGGAAGAAAAGAAAAAAGCTGATGCTTTCCTCAGACTGATAGGGATTATAGGTGGAAGGCAGGTGGGCCTGCATAGGGAGGCCAAAGAGCTAATAGAAAGAATAGTAAGCCCTGCAGAAGTCTCCAAAAGAAAGGCTGCCTACATCAGGGCAAGCTCTTTTAAAAAATTATTTGGAAAATAAAATTTTATATTTCATGAAGTCTGTCTTCATGATACAGACCATTCCTAAATATCAGAAAGTCTTGCTGAATCAACTCAAAGACATTATTTGCATTGAAATGTGATCATGGCTTTGCTATCACCATCTTGATGTTTTACATCTTTGTGAACTCAGGAAAATTTTAAGATGACTAAAGAATGTGGTAAGTTACATTCCCCTGCTCATTAAGTATGTATATATTGAATCCTTAATGCCAACAAGGAAGGGTTCCTAAGTCATGCTTTGCATTGGAAACACTTCAGTGATAGTTAAAATACAGATTCCTGGGGTGCTCCTGGATCTCCAAATCAGACTCACCCATAGTTGGACTCAAGAATCTGGACTGTTGAGTTCCCACTGCGATTTGGATGCACGCAATCTGTGGTAGGTTAGTCAACCAACATTTGGGAATCCTTGTTTCTGAGGATACTGTCAACTAAAAAAGATGCACAGTGTGAGAGCAGCAAGTTAAGTTTTGCTGCTGCTGCTGAGTCACTTCAGTCGTGTCCGACTCTGTGTGACCCCATAGACGGCAGCCCACCAGGCTCCCCCGTCCCTGGGATTCTCCAGGCAAGAATACTGGAGTGGGTTGCCATTTCCTTCTCCAATGCATTTTATCTGGGGCCAAATGAGGACCGCAGCCCGGGAGGCAGCACCTCAGGCAGTTCTGAAAGACTGCTCCAAAGAGGCAGTGGGGGAGGTCAACATATAAGATGTTGGTGAGAGGTTTCAGTGCAGTCAAGTGCTTACTTTAAGAGAGGTTTTCTGCTAGTCTCAAGGAAGATATTTCGCTAGTCTCATGATGTCATCATGAAGGGATTTAGTGCTTTTCTAGATATGAAGAGATGCAAAGACTGGGATCATGAAGTAAGTCCGTTCCCGGAAGTATCTAATTGTCTAGAGACCTGTTCCACCAGATCCCCTGGAGCACAGGTGCCTCACTCTACCCTGAACTCCCTCAGCAGGTGCTGAAGGTTACTAGCTGCAGCAGCACAGAGTTCATTCTCCACAGAGACAGATGGCAAATGCCCTTGTTCTTATTCACTGACAAACGGCCAGTTTGTAGTGGATAGGCAAGTTCCAACTTGTGGTTGACAGTACCAAGGTGATGCTGTCATTTTCAGTGAGGAGTTTGCAGTCTCAAGTGGAATTACAAGATGTGGATATAAATAATGGAATGTAAGTTAGGTGACAGGTATAAGTGCTGATATTCTCTTGTAAAGACTTCATATGGGAAGTCTCATTTAATCTGGACCCCTATAACAAGGGGGCCAGGAGCAGGAGGTAAGTGGTAGAAAAGAAACTTGGTAAACCTCTAAATCTCAACAAGAAACTTACTTTAATTATCATAAGATCATAGATGCTAGAAAGGACTTTAGAGATAGCTCTGAGTCCCGCTTCTCTATTTGAAAGGAATCCAAGGGTCAGAGGGATTAGGCCCCGTAGAGAGTCACCCAGCTAGTTACCATGAGGACATGTGCTGACATGTATGTCTCTGAACTCCCAAGCCAAGGCCCTTTGCCCCACTTCCCTGACTCCTGTTGATTGGCTCGGGACTAGGACTGTGTTTCTGTCACTCCTATGGACTGCTCGGCATGTGTCTCTGAGAATGCACTGCATGGGACCAGGTGTCAGGAGGGGCCTCCTGGGGACCAAACAGACCACAGGGCCAGCCGCCAGGCCCTCTGCTTCTTCACTCAACAGGCCCGTTTCATTTCACCCTGTTGCTAGCAGAATCTACAGATAAGTGTTGGGGAGGGCTAAGAAGCACACACACACGTGCATGCACACAGAATGAATGAGTAATTCAGAGACACTGAGATGCCACCGTTGCCAAGGCTGGAGGCACGTTCTGTCAGAAGCGTTGCATCCATAGATAGGACGGTGAGAGATGGCATGTGTTCACCCACCCTCACCAGTTAGAACCTAACAGGCCATCCAGAAACACCAGCAGCGGTCCACCAACGAATCTCCTGGGTCCCTGCCAACAAGGGCTATTCCTGGAGAGGAACTAGCTACTCACCCAATGCAGTGCTCCTGATTTAAGGGACAGCTGCTGTGGTAGCTGCACTTCTGTGGATTGTAAAGATTCAGTACAATTATTTTTATAAATTTGTAATGAAACATACCATTCAAAAAAGTGCACAAATTGTAAGTGAATCATATAACTGGCCCCCAAAACAAGAAACAACCTCACTAGCACCCCCAAAACAACCTCTCATGTCCTTTTCCAGTTCCTACTCCCATCAAGCGTAACCCAACTTCCAGTACACTTGGTTAGTTTTGTCTGTTTTTGAAATGCATGTAAATGGAACAAGTATCTTATATCTTCAATATTTAAGATACTTGATGGTTAACAAGAAATTGTCTGTATATATCTGGAAAGAACTCTAATTCAAAAAGATGCATGCACCTCAATATTCATAGCAGCACTTTACAAGTGCCAAGACATGGAGGCATTTGTTGACAGACGAATGGAGAAAGACGATGCCATTTATATACAGATATATATTTATATCAGTTCAGTCACTTAGTTGTGTCTGACTCTTTGTGACCCCATGGATGGCAGCACATCGGACTTCCCTGTCCATCATTAACTCCTGGAGCTTACTCAAACTCACGCCGTAAAGTCGGTGATACGTATGTAAACACACAATAGAATACGATTCAGTCATTAAAAAAATGAAATACCATTTGCAGCAACTGGATGGACTTAGAGATTACCATAGTAAGTGAAATAAGTCAGTAACAGAAAGATAAATATATATCACTCATATGTGGAATATAAAATATGATGCAAATGAATTTATTTATAAAACAGAAACTTATTTAAAAAACAGGTGCACAGACATAGAAAACAAACTTACAGTTACCCATAGGGAAAGGGGTTGAGGGAGGGATAAAGTAGGAGTTTTGGATTAGCAGCTCAAACTACTGTATACAAAATAGATAAACAACAAGCTCCTGCTACATAGCACAGGAAACTATAAATATCAATATCCTGTGATAAACCATAATGGAACAGAATATGAAAAAATGCATATATATATTCAGTATATATATATATATATACACTGAATCACTTTGCTGTACACTGGAATCTANGATTAGCAGCTCAAACTACTGTATACAAAATAGATAAACAACAAGCTCCTGCTACATAGCACAGGAAACTATAAATATCAATATCCTGTGATAAACCATAATGGAACAGAATATGAAAAAATGCATATATATATTCAGTATATATATATATATATACACTGAATCACTTTGCTGTACACTGGAATCTAACAAAACATTGTAAACCAATTATACTTCAATTAAAAAAAGGAATTTCCAGCAAAGTATAATAATTTACAAGTTTAAAGAACTAAAAGAGTAGATAGTATGCTTTAAAATGGGGTCTATTCTAGAACCAGCTAGGACAGCTATTTGACCTGTATTTCACTTTCAGAATAGGCCTCAAATTTAGATCATCTCCAAATTACATTAACACATTCACAGAGATTCACGGACAAGACTGGAGAAACAGTCTCATCATACAATTTTAAAATTGTGTTTCATTTCTGGAACTAGTCTATCATGAATTAATATTATAAAGAAATCTTATAATTCCCTGTTTAACTCAAGATATATTGTCTTGAATCTTTTGTTTTAAAAGCATTGAATTATTAAATGTAAATATTTTCTGTATGCTGCTATTTTGGTAACTCTATGTTGGCTTTCTCATTTTTCACATATTAAAGTCTCAAAAAATTAAAAGTGGCCCAGACCCGGGCGTGGTATATGCTGCTAACACAGCCTTAAAGGCTGGAGAAGTCAGGAGGAGTCTATGAAGGAGGTGAAGCCATCACCTTCCTAACAACTTCCTGCCCGGAGGAAGTTTCTTTTTAGTATTTCATTCTCATAATTATTATAAATTCCTATGGTATTCAGGAAAATGAATTTCTGTACTTTTAATTCAATGTGTCAACACACCTTCACATTTGCCAAGTTCCCTTTATGTCTTCAATTTTTATCCATGCTTCTTTGGTGTCAAAATATTCTATCCAGCCAGTATAGGCTAACACAGTAACATTCAGGGCAGTGTATTTCAGTGTGGGGTCCTTAGATCACCTGCATCACAGTGATCCCAGATCCCTGCTACTCATGCACATTTCTGGACCCCACCCTACCACACCTGAAGCAGAATTTCTAGAAATGGGCCCCTAGGATATACTTCTTATGCTCAAGACTTGCAGTTTCTATGTCACCTTATGTTCTTCCTTTTAAGAAACTGCCTTTCTAAAAATATTGATGACCATACTTCGGGAACATGCATACTCAGTCGACAGGCAGGTCCACCATTGTTAGGAAGTCCTACGCTGCTGCTGCTGCTGCTAAATCACTTCAGTCGTGTCCGACTCTGTGTGACCCCACAGACGGCAGCCCANCTTACTCCAAGGTCATGGACTTTGTACATGATGTTTGTTCCCAAGTCCCAGAAGGGCTCTGTTTACCCCTTTGGTTTCTTCGCTTTGCCCTTACCTCACACCCAAGTTCTTAATGACTCCTGAACACCTTACTCAATTTTTTAACCACTGCCTTGCTGTCAAACAACTTATTAATCATTTTTACTTAAACTTTACTATTTCCAACATTTAATAGGATCATCAATGACTTTTTCATCACCTCTTCCTAAAGGCATTTCACTGAAGTCGTCAGCTTTTCAACATTTTTCTTTTTTTTTGGACTGTATATATTGTCTTTTTTACTTTTTTACTGAAGTAAAGTTCAATTAAAATGTGTTAATTACTGCTTACAGCAAAGCAACTTAGTTATAGATATACACATACATTCTTTTTCCATGTCCTTTTCCATTATGGTTTGTCACAGAATATTGAATATAGTTCCCTGTGCTATACAAAGTTGTTTTTAACATTTCTTTGAAAACTAACGACATGTTCTTCAACCTGGACTATAAAAACTACTCATTTTAGAGTTGGAAGTCAGAGCACAGGTGGAATAACTGGGAGCATAAAACTTTAATAGTCCGAGAATACCAGAATTAGAAGAAACAGAAATTTTAGCCCAACTCTCTGGTCTCACAAATGACAAAGACAGATAACTTGGTAACAGCTTAAGAACTTGGCCTTGACCATTTGGGTCCCCTTATTTCTTTTGCTCTTTAGATTACTTGCATTTCAACATTTTTTACTGCCTCCACAATTCAATATTCTCTCTCAATACAGTGATTATCAAAAAGGTTGAGAGTTGTCCACCATGTTCATTTTGAGTTAATAGTCCAAATAATTCCACCCAAAACTAAGAGAAAGAAAAGGCTGAGAATATCTACTTATGACCAAAATCCTACCTATCTTCTATGTTACTCTTTTACTACTAGCCTCTTATAACAGTGTCATCTACTTCCTCCACACCAAATTCCTCTTCCTGTTTACCAGAGGGGGGCAAAAAGAGAAAACCTAATCTTAGCACTCATGTTCAGCAATTTTAGATTTCATTTTTCTTTCCCCATTATTTTGATAGATTCCTTATTAAATCACTAATTTACCAATCATCAGACTTGTTTGCTAACCAACCATTTCTTATCAGTTCCGAATACAAACTGGTAATTAGCACCCAAACTATGAATTCTAGATGCTGCCACCTACACATCATTCAAAAATCTTTCCACTGTCAATTAAATAAGGAAAATTCCCTCTGACATTCTCTTACATAGTTCCTACTCTCTTATAGGCTTTTCTACTACAATAGCTCTACACATATCCTGCTCTTCACACAAACTCTTTTCCATGAATAAGGCTGATCCTGTATATTCCTTCTGCCTGTTCTGCCTGAAATATTGACACCCCCACTCCCATCCTCCTCTTCTGATGCTCATTCCAAAAGCCACTCCTTGTAAAGCCTTTCCTGAGGTTTCTGCTTCCTTCAAATGACAGAGCATTTTGTTCAGAACTGTCTTCTGGGAATTACATATTTATATTTGAGTACTTTCACATGCACTCCTTTTTATAAATTACTGGAGGACAAAATCTCCAGTTCTCAGCTTTTTTCTTCCCCTGCTGCTTAGCACAGTGCCTTGTACAGCCAACTTGAAGATGAGCTTTCTTAGGATTTTTGGTAAGTTGGCCAGTAACTCACAATTGGTTTCTTAAGCCATTTTACTAATAAAACTGTTTTATTTATACCCTGGCATCTGAACTCTTCTATTTCACTTAGTTTAAAAAACAGAAACAAAAAACCTGTCCTAATTTCAGGGGATCTGGCCTACTGAAACGATCTTCTTGGTCTCTCTTTGAAGTCACTTATCAACTAAGCAAACTTGCCTCTAGTTAAGCCATCATAAAAACTAAAATTTATAGGAGCCAGAAAATGTTAAAAACAAGTATTTCCAGTTAACTTGCTAGAGAACAGGAAACATTCTGTGGTCATCCTGAATTGCTGCAGGGTAAGTAACAAACTGCAAAGAAGTAACAGCACAGAACAAGAGACTGAAATATGGGGTGAGAGCTCCCCAAAGTAACACCTGTACAGAAAAGCTTCTTGTTAACAGAGGGAGTTCTTAGTCTCCTTGACGACACGCTGGATGTTGCCAACAACTGCTACCACATGCTACTGAAGTCTACAATCACTTTTATAAGTTGGCAAAATTTTTTTAATACAAGCAATTCAGTTTAAAAATCCTACATGCCTCCTCTTCGCTAGGCAAGGAGTGGAAGACAGAGATGAACATATGACTTTCATAAAGCAAAAAACCTCAGTATGGTTTTCTCCACTTTGTACACACTCTCAGCATTGCTTCCTTTCCCCCTTTACCAGCTATCTTCATCAGCCCGATTTTGTTCAGATCGCCTATTATTTGTACTAGAAAAAGAGGTGAAAGAAAAAAAAATCCTGCCCCACGAATCTGATGGAGCAAGGAAAAAAAGGTTGCGAGAGCAAGAGGTATTTTCCCCTCTAGTACCTCTTGAAAAACCAATCCAAAAGATGTGTCTTTCATAAGCCCGCCTAAAACATGTGTAACAAACACATCAAAAATTACAATGCTGGTACTGAAATTTTAAAATCTTACCTTACTAATCAAAAGATCCATACAATGACAAAGCTAAAATGTTCTCTCAATAATAAGTGTGAATCATAGCAGTCACGCTGCTCCACCCAAAAGCCACCCTTGCTAAGACTGGACAGTTCAAAACCTGGACAGCTTTCCCCGCTTGCTCTATGCCAGACTGGAATTCATTTCAACACCTCAGGGTTTAAGTGTAGCTATGCAGCAGCAAGGGAACGTTATCCCGTACTGAAATTAACCAGGATGCTTCATTCTTTTTATTTAGCTGTGCCTTTTCTACATTTAAGAAACTCTCCCCCTTCCCCGTTTTTAAGGAGGAAAAAGCTCAACAGCTACTCTACTTGAAAAACGAACAATCTATTCATGTTTTCGAAGTAAATCTGCATTATTCCTAGGTTTGGGAGGAGAACCGACTTACACTGTCGCTATCCAAAAGGTCCTGCACTTTCTTTCAACGGAAGCCTGAGCCTATGAATTGATTAAATACATGTGAAGAAGGGTTCCCAGATAGCTTCTATAAGCTGAGGAACGAGTTTCAGTCTGGTACCAACCTACTGGCACGTTTCAAAATTATTTGGTGTGGAGCAAGCCACTATCTAGGAAAGATCTACTTAGCAGTTGGGAGGGGGAAAAAAACCAAAAAGCTTCTTGATCTCAAGAACTGAAATGCACCAACCCACTATCTAGGAAAAGATCTACTTACCACTGCTGGGGGCGGGGAGCTTCTTGATCTTAAAAACTGAAACGCACCAACCCACTATCTAGGAAAGATCTACTTACCACTGAGGAGGGAGGGGTGGGGGAGGGAAAAAAGCTTCTTGATCTCAAGAACTGAAGTGACACATCAAAGAGGCCAAAGCTAACCACCTCAAACACAGCGGCAGACCATCAGGCAAGCCCCGGCCCCCATTCCGTTGCCATGAAAGTCCCGAGGGAGGGCCTCACACAAAGCTGGAGAGGAAGAAGGGAGGCCGCTGCCACCGCCCCCCATACCCCAACTTCTCCCTGCACCCGGAGAAGGTCCGCGGGACTCACCAGGACCGTGGTGCAGATGGACCTCAGCTCGGACTCCACTTTCTCCCGGTAGTCCTTGATCAGCTGCAACTTCTTGTCCGAGGTGTCGGTCTTCTGCTCGATGCTGGAGATGACCCTCCAGGCGGACCGGCGGCCCCCGACCACGTTCTTGTAGGCCACCGACAGCAGATTGCGCTCCTCGTTGGACAGCTCGGCGCCCTGCTCCGTCACGGCCTTCATGCAAGTGGCCATGTCGTCGTAGCGCTCGGCCTGCTCGGCCAGCTTGGCCTTCTGGATCAGCTCCGTCTTCTCCATGGGGGCCGCGGGAGCGGACTGCGAGGTCGAGCGCGGACCGGGGAGCTGGCGGGGGGTGGGGGGGCGCGGCGAGGAGGCCTGAGGGCGGGCGCCGGGGTCGGGGGGGCGGCAGGAGGGAGGGGGCGGCGCCGTCAGACAATGCGCCCCGCCGCCCGGCCGCCCCTTTTGTCCGTCCCTGCGCGCGCGGCCCAGTTGAATTTCCCTCCCCCCGCCCACGCTCCCCACACCGCGAGGCGCCCCGGAGGGCCTGGGGGGTGGCGGGGCTTCCGCCGAGCCGGGCCGCGCGGCCCGAGGTAGAAGCTGAGGTGAGATGAGGCGAGGGTGACGAGGAAAGGCCGCTCCTGCGCCCGCCCGGGGCCCAAGATGGAAGCGGCCGTTGGCCCGCACCTTCCCGCCGGAGCCTGTCCCTGAGGAGAGCGGGCGTCGAGGCCCGCCGCTGTCCCTCCCGCCCCCCCCTCACCCCCCCGCACCCTGGGGAAGGCCTCCAGCCGGACTCACAGGCCCGGCCGGACCCCCGAGAAGGGATTTCCCCGCCCCCGGCCCCACGCCCCGAGGCAACCCCAGCGCTCACCTTCACGTCTCCGCGGCCGCGGCGCGAGTCCCACCACTTGGATCCCTCTTCTGGCTTTAGCCGAGGACCCTCCCGTCTCAGCCTACCTCGGAACCGAGAGGCGGGGCCACCGCGCGACCCGCCCCTCGCGGCCGCCCACCCCCACCAATGGCGCGCCGAGATGTCTCCGAGAGTTCCGCCTCCCTCCCGCCTCTGGCCAATGAAGACTGAGCGCGCGGAAACGGGGGCGGAGGAGAAGGGGGCGGGGTGGTAGGGGGAAGGGGAGGCTAGGAGGGTGGGTCGGCTTGGGCAAGTTCGGTTGGCCGGCAGGCTGCGGCTTCGGCCACGGGGTTTCCTCCAATTAGATCCAGGGTGGCCTGCTCGGCCAGCTTGGCCTTCTGGATCAGCTCCGTCTTCTCCATGGGGGCCGGGGGAGCGGACTGCAAGGTCGAGCGCGGACCCGGGGAGTTGGCGGGGGGTGGGGGAGCGCGGCGAGGAGGCCTTCACGTCTCCGCAGCCGCGGCGTGAGTCCCACCACTTGGATCCCTCTTTGGATTAGCTTTTTATTACAGATTTTTGCATCTGTGTTCATGCAGCATAAAAACATGTTTTTATTTCCAGTGTTTAGTAACTGGCATTTTCCTAGCTCTAAGGTACCACAGGATAGAGAGCAATTTCCCAAGATACAAATTGCATTTCCTAGAACGGCCTAGGTCTCTGTCAATATTGTCACTTAATGGCAATCAGCAATGCATAGCATCTTATTTATGAATGCTTGATTCATATAATAGTATGATAAACAGACATCTATTTGGTGGCTTTGCCATTGAATATTCTTTATTTACAGTTCATAAGTTTTCTCTCATTAAATTCCAAAGGCTAAATGGTAGCTTATGTCATGTTTTGTGTATTGATCAAAAGTGTTTTTATATTTAAAAAATCAGTGTCCATGGTGCTTTATTCTCTAAGTGGATAACAGTTGAATATACTCAAGTAAATGCAAATAATCAATGTTTACGCTAGGAAAAACTTTATATAATAATGGTCATGATAACACTATGCAGCTTAGAAGGCAGTTTTACATGCCTCATCTCATTTGACCTATGTTCAGCATTATTAGCCCATTTCACAGATGAAAAAACTAGGCTCAGAGAGCTTTCAGGTCTTTCTCATGCTCCCTCAATGAATAAGAATCAGTGTTTGAAAATATAAAGTATTTTTATACAGAGACAGAAATAATTAACTAGCCAATTCATAAATTCTCTGTATTTTAATTCCAATGGCTAAATGTTAGCTTAAAGCCATGTTTTATGGCTTGAAATGCACTCATGCTTTAAAAAATAAACATCCACTGCACTTTGTTCCCTGCTGTAAGATGATGACATATTCAGATACCATGAAGGAAATAAAAATACAGCATTATTTACTAGCAGGTCTTAATTGTTCTAATAAAGAACTTCGTTCAAACAAATGACAGGAGAGTCAGCAGTACTCCAATAATTGTGAACAGTGTAATTATTCTTCCTCAGTATATATTAGCCCTAATGTGGTCTTTAGGGCATATCTCCTCACAACCTGTTCTTTTAGGTCTTAAATACATGCTGCTATTCTACCAGCCACTTGACCTCCAGTGTAAAAAGCTGTTTCTTCTTTCTTTAGACTCTTCTTGGAAACTCCACTCAGACCAACAGAATGGTCCTCCTTGTGCGTGTAGAGCCAAACCCCAGGCTGCAGAGCTCCTGAACCATCTGCCAGTCACCACTTCCGGACCCCACTGTAGGATTTCTCAAGGGAAAGAGTCTTAAGCCCGCATCAGAATCACCTGGAAGACCTATTAAAGCACAGCTTACTGGGCCCNCTCCACTCAGACCAACAGAATGGTCCTCCTTGTGCGTGTAGAGCCAAACCCCAGGCTGCAGAGCTCCTGAACCATCTGCCAGTCACCACTTCCGGACCCCACTGTAGGATTTCTCAAGGGAAAGAGTCTTAAGCCCGCGTCAGAATCACCTGGAAGACCTATTAAAGCACAGCTTACTGGGCCCCTCCCAGAGAGTTTCCAGGTCAGGAAGTCAGTGGTGGGGCCTGAGGATCAGCATTTCTTACAAGTCCCCAAGAACCTGACCCTGCTGGTCCAGACCACATGCTGAGCACTTCTCTAATGGATGAATGACTGAGCATCTGATTTTCCATATTCCTTCTTTTTTCTCCAGAAGAATAGAAAAGAAGTTTATACATAGACTGCAGATTAAAACTGGCCCTAATAACTTGACTCCTTCCCCCACCTCCTCGGAACAGTTTCTCAGAGCTGCTTGCAATATTGTCTCCCAGACTTGAAGAGCTAAGAATTCCCACCAAATAAAATAACTCTCTACTTTCAGATTATGAGTATATTTTTTAAGTTGACAGCGGGATGAATTGGAAGAGTGGGATTGACATGTATAGACTACTATGCATAAAATAGATAACTAATGTGAGTCTACTGTATGATGGCACAGGGAACTCTACTCAGTGCTCTGTGGTGACATAAATGGGAGAGAAATCCAAAAAAGAGTGGCTACAGGTATAGCTGATTCACTTTGCTGCCCAGCAGATACTAAATCAACATCGTAAACATTCATACTCAATAAAAATTAATTAAAAATAACAATTTNAGTGCTCTGTGGTGACATAAATGGGAGAGAAATCCAAAAAAGAGTGGCTACAGGTATAGCTGATTCACTTTGCTGCCCAGCAGATACTAAATCAACATCGTAAACATTCATACTCAATAAAAATTAATTAAAAATAACAATTTAAAAAATTGACCCTAGAAGAGCTTGTTTCTTTGCTCAATAGACCAAACAGTTTAAGAATGGTAGGTTTACAGTAAAGCCCACGCCTTTATGAATTTTATAACTTTTTAATGTGAGAGCTCTTTTAGAGAAACCATCAGGAACATCTTTTTTTTTCTTTTTTTTTAGTTTGCCACCTAAAAGAATATATACAAAAATGTCAACATTTATCTTTTGGAGACAGAATTGCAAATAACATTTCTGTGGGCTATCAGTATTTCTGCTCTTTACTCACTACAACAAATATAGTTAACTATGTAATACAAACGATCTTCCCTGGTGGCTCAAACAGTAAGGAATCTGCCTGCAATTTGGGAGACCTGGGTCCATCCCTGGGTCAGGAAGATCCCCTGGGGAAGGGAATGGCAACCCATTCTAGTATTCTTGCCTGGAGAATCCCCATGGACAGAGGTGCCTGGTGGGCTACAGTCCATGGGGTCGCAAAGAGTCAGACATGATTGAGCGGCTAACACTTATGTAATATAAAAATTCAGCCAGTTAAAATCATATATGTAAATTTGTCAGGCATGTTAATAAAGGCATAAAGAATAACTGAAATTTCTTCTTACAACTTTACAAGCTAAAACATTTGAGAATTTATTTCTCTTTCATCACAGACCTAGGACCCACCTACTTCTGCCTCCAACCCTGTACATTACAGATCAAGCGTGATGCCTGTTCGTAAGTCAAGAGGAAAATGGCAAGTTCTGAGATTTGTGGTCTCCTCTTTGGTCCACACACTCGCTACCCTGGGTGCAGTCTTCCCAGGTGATTACTTCCCAATAATGCTGGTCTCTTCCAGCTACCTTCACTCATTCCTCTCAGACCTTCTCCTGGACCTAAAAATAAGGAACTACAACTTGTGTGTCCAATGTTCTCTGAACCTCTTTATGGACTGAGGAAGAGCATAACCCTGCACTGACCTTCATTTTCACCCACATTCTCAAAGAACAGTTTATACAACCAACTCATGCATTTCCCAAATTTACTATAAGACTAGACTAAAGTCACTGAAAAAAATTACCAAAGTAACCTAAGCTGAGTGAGAAAATCAGAATTTTGCCCACTTAAATTTTCATACGTATTCAGGTAACATTTCATAATATGAAAAACAACAAAAGCCAACGTCTGCCACTTTCAACTCCTGGTCTATACAAAATAATATTGGTTTTTCTTTACTACACTTGCTAATTTGAAGACACGTCTCTTAATTTTCATCATGGATGTTTTTCATTGCAAACGCTATATTGAGTTGAAAATTAAGGTAAGGTTTTCAGATTTCACATGCCAATATTTTTCCTTCCTGACTGATTCACTTTAAAAATCCAAATAGCAAGAATGTTTTCCTGTGGTTTGAATAAATATACACGTGTCTACTTAACTGTCTAACAATGGAAAAGCCACATTTTCTTGATTATTGTTAATTCATTGCCAAATTAAAATGTACGCTGTCTCTTCCTCCTACCACAAAAATTGTGCCTGAAACAAAATAATAATTCTGGTTTGTTGAACAAAACATCATTAAAATCAAGACAAGGTTTTTCTTAATGACCTAAAATATGTGTTTTCTCTAAAGGAGGAAGAAATTTAAAAGGCAGCGACAGCACAGTGTTTTTCCAGGAGATAGTAATTAGAAATAAATGACAGCTTCTGACAGAGTGAAAGCAAGAAGGCCCTGTTTACATCTTATGCTAACTACAGCCCAGGTTTATGAACCTTCATTATCCTAGAGTTCTCTCTCAACCATATCCTACAAATGGATGTGATTTGTAGCTTTAGCTCAACTGGGGATTTGAGACATGTGAGTGGGTTTTTGTTTTGCTTTTTTTTTTTTTTTTAATCTGAAGAAGGAGGGTTTTGTTATAGCCAAACAAATTACATCAAAAAAGCAGCAGCAAAAAAAAAAAAAAAAAGCAGCTATAGTGCATCGTCTTCTGTTACCTCTTTTAAAGAGATGTCAGCATTATTCTGGGAACTCTTAAGCAAACTGAGACTCCAATGTAAACCTCTGTAATTCTGAACAGAACTCATTTCTAGGAGCTTTTCACTCCAGGCATGACAGTTCATCATTCATCCAAATGGGAAAAGCAATTTGCGCAAATAAGCATGTGTGTTAAAAGGCCAAGAGAATGAGAGTTTCTGGGAACTCTTAAGCAAACTGAGACTCCAATGTAAACCTCTGTAATTCTGAACAGAACTCATTTCTAGGAGCTTTTCACTCCAGGCATGACAGTTCATCATTCATCCAAATGGGAAAAGCAATTTGCGCAAATAAGCATGTGTGTTAAAAGGCCAAGAGAATGAGAGCACGACCCTCTGGGAGGTCTTCCCTTGTTCATGCGTGCATGTGTGTGCCAAGTCACTTCAGTCACGTCCAGTCGTGTCCAACTCTGCGACCCTATGAACTGTAGCCCACCAGGCTCCTCTGTTTATGAGATTCTCCAGGCGAGAATATTGGAGTGGTTTGCCATGCCCTCCTCTAGGGGATCTTCCTGACCCAGGAATCAAACCTGCATCTCTTATGTCTCCTGCATTGGCAGGAGGGTTCTTTACCACTAAGGCCACCTGGGAAGCCCTCCCTCACTCATACCCAGAGGGTTTTGGTTCCCACTCTTTCCATTACTCCCCCCTATTCATTTGTAGCCAGCTGTCCAGCCATCCAGGCTTCCCAGGTGGCACTAGTGGTAAAGAAACTGCCTGCCAATGCTAGAGACCTAAGAGACCCTCAGGTTAGGTCCCTGGGTTGGGAAGCTCTCTGGAGAAGAGCAGGGCAACCCATTCCAGTATACTTGCCTGGAGATTTCCATGGACAGAGGAGCCTGGAGGGCTACAGTCCATGGGGTGGCAAAGAGTCAGACACAACTGAAATGACTTAGCATGCAGGCACGCACATCCAGCCAGCCTCCTCCAGCTACCCTTAGCCACCCAACCCTAAGGGAACAGCATGAAAAAAAGAGGAGAGTCAGGGATTAGGAAATGTCAAAATTCAATTTGGCTGACCCAGTGGAGGAAAATGAAAAACAGCCACGCCTTATTGGCTCCAACACTGAAAGCCCCAGCAGTGGCAGAAAAAATGAAAGAAGAGAAAAATAAGTCAGCCACAGGAAAGAAGCAGGGCACAGAAATGGCACAGAACTGAAGAGAACGGCAATCAGAGAAGACTCTTGGGGAAGGGCCAGAGTGTATAGGAAGGTGGGAGAACCCGTGAGCGAGGAGGGGACACAGCTAGACAAGCAAGGCCACTGGAAGATGCCACAGGAATGGCATGGTGCCCATCAAACACACCCAGTGGCTCTCATGATTATCACACCAGATTACTGCTTCCTAGGTGTCAGCTCACTAGCTTAGTGGGCGATATGCTTACTTTATTGTTTTTTCTAAGAGGTAATACATTGCAAAACACTTTCCTGCAACAGTTAGTAGTTTGGAATAATTCTAAGTATCCCATTATCTAGAAAATTCACTTTCCCATGATCCGTTATTCTCCAATACAACTTGACAATTAATTTTATAATTTCTCTGCTACAAACTACATGCTTGTGTCCCCCACAAAAAATTCATTTACTGACACCTAATCCCTAACAGAATGAATGGTATTTGGAGGTGAGGCCTTTGGGAGGTGATTAGGTCATGTAGGTGGAGCCCTCATGAATGGGATCAGGGACTTACAAAAGAGACCCCAGACAACTCTCACATCTCTTCCGCCCTGTGAGGACATAATGAGAAGATGGCTGTGTACAAACCAGAAAGCTCTCACCAAACACCAAATCTACCTTGATCTTGGATGTCCCAGCCTCCATAACTATAAGAAATAAAATTTCTGCTTTTTATAAGTTAACTAGGTTCATAATGTTCTGTGATAGCAGTCAGAACGGACTAAAGACATTCACCTTTTTAGTTGAAGTTCTCTTAATATAGCTCCAAGACTCTGAACAAAGGAGGTTCTCTGCTCTTCAAGTGAAATATTCTGGCTGGTTACCCACAGCGCGATGAATCCACATGGTTCCAACCAGTTGAATTTTACATTTAGCAAGGATTGGTTCTTTGTACCTATTTAATTCCCATACTATTGAAATGATATAATTAAATTTTAAAAAATATGTACATTGGTGGAAAGTGAGTGCAAAGGAGAGTTCTCATGTAAACAGAATGGAATCCTTTGAAAAAAATTAAGTGAACTGGGTTTTTTTTAATTGCTGATTTTAAAGATGAGAAAAAGAACACATAAAAATCTAGAAATACACTGCATTGTCTTCTAAATGTCTTCAAACTCTTTCTCCATTTTAAAGAAATAAAAATAAGAAATTACAGAAAATGCAGGGAAAATACAATTCACACAGATCCAAATTCAGAACAAAGACTTTACATCAAAAGCCTGGTAAAGGGACTTCCCTGATGGCACTGTGGATAAGAATGCCCAGTGCTGGGGACACAGGTTCAATCCCGGGTCCAGGAAGATCCCACAGGCTGTGGAACAACTAAGCCTGTGTGCCACAAGTACTGAGCCCAAGTGCTGCAACTACTGAAGCCTAGGCAACCAGAGCCTGTGCTCCACACAAAGAGGAGCCCCCACTCGACACAGCTAGAGACAGCCCACGCCAAGCAACGAGGGCCCAGCACAGTCCAGCTCAGTTCAGTCGCTCAGTCGTGTCCGACTCTTTGCGACCCCATGAATTGCAGCACGCCAGGCCTCCCTGTTCATCACCAACTCCCTGGAGTTCACTCAGACTCACGTCCATCGAGTCCTTGATGCCATCCAGCCATCTCATCCTTGGTCGTCCCCTTCTCCTCCTGCCCCCAATCCCTCCCAGCATCAGAGTCTTTTCCAATGAGTCAACTCTTCACATGGGGTGACCAAAGTACTGGAGTTTCAGCTTTAGCATCATTCCTTCCAAAGAAAGGACTGATCCCAGGGCTGATCTCCTTCAGAATGGACTGGTTGGATCTCCTTGCAGTCCAAGGGACTCTCAAGAGTCTTCTCCAACACCACAGTTCAAAAGCATCAATTCTTTGGTGCTCAGCCTTCTTCACAGTCCAACTCTCACATCCATACATGACCACTGGAAAAACCATAGCCTTGACTAGACGGACCTTAGTTGGCAAATAAGTGACATTTGTCTTCACAGTTTAAAGAACTTTAAAAACTTTCTACCATGAACACGTTTACTTATAACTGGAGATAATACTGAGTTTGAAAAATGGTTATTGCCAATTACACAGAAAATTACAAGCACCTCTGTATCACCCTGTACATTATTAGTATCAAGCTTGTTCATAATGTATGAATAATCCACATGACAAGAGAGTTTAACTCTAAAGTATAAATTCTTCTCTGCTGTCGCAACAGTTACAACACAACGATTGAGCAACTTCACTTTCACTTTTCACTTTCACGCACTGGAGAAGAAAGTGGCAACCCACTCCAGTGTTCTTGCCTGGAGAATCCCAGGGACGGGGGAGCCTCGTGGGCTGCCATCTGTGGGGTCGCACAGAGTCAGACATGACTGAAGCGGTGGCGGCAGCAGCAGCAGCAGCAGCAGCCATCTACTCAAGGATCTTTTTGTCCTTACAGTAAAATTTGGTTGGTTCACAGTCCTGTAAGCATGGCTGCTCTTCTATTTTCTGCAGAGGTGAACTGTCAGTTGAACAATGGTTTTGAGCCAGCTTATCTCAAGCGTGAAGATGGTGGGTTTCTTTGAGCTCTTAGACTTTCTCCTGAGATGTGTGAAGTAGAATAAGGAGGTGTGTGAGTCAAGTGCTAAGCCACACTGCTCCTCTATTCCCAGATAAATCTCTCCCTGAAGCAGGGTCTCACCATCACTTTGCATTTGGAAAGGACATGCTTCGTTTGGTTTTGTTTCTAAATTGAACTTAAAAGTTCAGTGCAAACATTTCAAGCTCAATCCAGACCTGGCATGGAAAAATTTCAAACAGTCCTCTTTTCCTGCCATGACATTCTTTTTGCCATGGCCCATAAATGAGTGAGTTAATGAACTTGAGAAAGCATATATATTGCCATGATGGGTGTTCTGCAGTAATCTTGATTCACTAAGAAGTGGGATTAAATAAAAGGCCTCCAAACTATGATTCATTTCTGTTTATCCAGTGACACAGTACAAAAATGTCTCAGGAAGGACAGAAAATAGAGAGAAACCTATAGCCAATTATATAAGTCTTATTCTCCATTAGTTAGAAGGTGGACCACCAAGGTATTGAATAAAACCACAGAGGCATACCTTGTTAACATAATATCCAACTGGATCATTTCTAACAGCACCCTGCTCTATATAAAATTACTTTCTGCAATAATCATTACTTTATTTGGTTGTTTAGTTTTAATTTTAAAAATACATTCTAATTTAAAGATACGATTCAAATTCCATTCAGTATTTCAAGTATGCAATAAAATTTGCATTTACCAAACAAAACATCATACCTCACAGTTCATCACTCTGTTTCACTGTTTAAATTATAAATACAAAACTCTGTGGTGTGTGAAATGAATTTCTGTAAAGAATGCCTTAGCCTACATTTTAATAGGAGTGAATATAAATCTGTTTGCTGTACTTGAAAATGAAAAACAAGCTTTCCCACCAAAAATGGGTCTTTTCCTATACATGTTTTTTTCTTAGAAGTAGTTGAAGTTGTAAATATGTCTGCCCCACAACAGAAATGATATGTCTACCTCACTTGACCTCAGCTGCAGCAATTGTTCAGAATTTACTACAACAAATTTACATAGGGGAAGGGAGTATTTTATCTTTGCCATTGTTTAGAATTGCAAGCACATGGTAATGATAAAAAAAGCAGACCGAAAACTAGTCAAATTTGTATTGCTTTTAAACTCTCTACAAACCAGGTGCCCTCTTACCATCTACACCTAAGGCAGACTGCTCCCTAGACTCTGCTCTTGGCAAGTTACTACCACCAGGCAAGGGCACAACCATAATCTGAGGTCTAACAAGGAAGCTGCTTGAACTAGTGTTCCAATTCTAGTTGAATTCAAACATAGAAATCAGAGGGCAGCTCAACTTCAGGATATCAGTGGGAAACAATAAAATGCTGGGTGAATTTAAAAAGTGGTGTACAAACAAGTCCAGGTACCATTGGGTTATAGGAATGTTTTAAAATAAAGTTCCAATTCTCACCTCTTGGTTAACTGACAAATACCTTCTCGCGTTTTCACTTTTCGTTCTTGATTATAAACATCTGTTGATTGAATGAAAGGATAGATGATCAGGGTGAGTCCATGAGAGAGGAGCTACTATTTATACACTGACTCAAACCCACATCTCTCAATTTTCTCAGAGAAATGCTGATGAGATATTTTTTATGAGAAGTAAATAAGCAAATCAATTGAACAGATAACCAGCACTCAGCATCAACAGCATCTAGACTCCTGGTCTGAGTCTAGACCAGGGATTGTGCATGTGAGATCTAGAGCACAGAAGGAAGCCCAAAGCCAAGGGTGGCCACCTTTGTGATAAATGCCAGACAGTGTCAAACAACTCTCTCTCTCTCTTTTATTTTGTAATGTTCTTCCTCAAGCCTTTAGTAAGCATAGAAGAAAAGTTTTTGTATACATATATATTTAGATACATGTATTATATATATATGTATTTTAGAAAACTTACAAATTCTTGCCTAACTAAAAATGTTATGGCATTTTTATTAAATGCTAGATTTCTAATTTTAAAAAAATAGATATCTAGCATTTATTAAATGCTAGATTTCTAATTAAAAAAAATAGATATACAACAAACAGCACTGGGAAGTCTAGCCAATATCTTGTAATAGCCTATAATGGAAAATAATCTCAATGTGTATATGTATCACTGAACCACCTTGTGTGTGCACCTGAAACACTGTAAGTCAACTATACTTCAATTATATATATATATATATATCAGGGAACATTTTTTTTTAATTTTTTAAAAAATTAAAAAGCAGCTCTCTGCCTTGTCCTATAACCCTCACTGCTGACATGGGGAAGGTCAAGAAAATAAGCAAGTAGAATATAATTGAATCTTCCACTTTGGAAGACTCAGCCTATCCAACCTTGTCAGTCATGAAGACAACACTTGATCTTAAACTCTGACCCTGGAGCATTTATAATCTGTAAGGGTCAGCACCCAAACTTAGGATCAGACGAAAGACCCATTCCAAAAGGAGTNAAAATAAGCAAGTAGAATATAATTGAATCTTCCACTTTGGAAGACTCAGCCTATCCAACCTTGTCAGTCATGAAGACAACACTTGATCTTAAACTCTGACCCTGGAGCATTTATAATCTGTAAGGGTCAGCACCCAAACTTAGGATCAGACGAAAGACCCATTCCAAAAGGAGTTCCTATGCTGCTGTCAGAATAAAGGGATTTCTCATTTTTAGACTAATCCTCCCACTAGCAAAGAATAAAAGTTACTCATTTCTACCTTTCTTTCTGTTGATTTTATTACAAGACCCTTTACAAGTGAAGGGAATAGAGAAGAAACTTATTTCAGAAGAAAAATTGCTCCCTAACAGAAAGAAATACATGCACACACAAAAATAGTAAACCCCAAGGTTTTTTGGTAATGGAATTTTTCCCTCTTTGTATTGATTAATGAGTACACTACTGAAGCCAAAATAAAAGCAATAAAAGAAATATACTTAGAGTATGTTTTTAAGAGTTTGTAAAATCTCCAGCTCCAAAGAAGTAGAAGTGAGTTCTAGCTAAATTTGATGCTTTACACAAACTGCATTCAACATGTGGCATAAAAACTAAACTTACACATGAAATGTCCATGTAGTCAGATATGCAACAATATGGGTCAATATCACCTCAATGATTTCTTCATAAGTTTATTATAATTCTATTATTTAAGTAGGTAAGATGTTATATCCAAGAGGAAAGGAAAAAAAAGAGCTAGAAAGTTCTTTTTTCTTTTACTCTAGAAGAGTTATAATTTACTTCAACATTCCTTATGTAAATGACTCAAAATATTTACATGCCATTTTCTCATCCACATAATCATCAGAGATGTATTTAAGAAACAAATTTCACTGTATCCTATCTTCAAAATGACTGCGATATTTCTACTCATGAAGCAATATGGTATGGGAAAAGATTCATAAATCTGCCAAGGGAGATAAAGGAGACAGAGCAAATATTTCACTCATAATAGCTAAATACTAGAGATCAAGGATTTCCCTGGTGGTCCAGTAGCTAAGGCTCCATGCTCCCAAATGCAGAGGGCCCAATTTTGATCCCTGCTCAGGGAACTAGATCCTACATGCTGCAACTAAAACATCCTGCATGTCGCAAATAAAAAAAATCGAAGATCCAGTGTGTCACAATTAAGACCTGGGGCAGCCAAATAAATTAATTAAATTAATATTATTAAAATAAATGCAAAAACATATGAGTGCAGCAAATCAAGCACACCAATGTCTGCATGTGTGTGCATAAATGAAAACATATGTACATGTACACACACTTCACAATTTTCTCAAAACTTAAAAATGGATTCTATTCCCAGAATGACATACTGTTAACCTGGGAAAGAAAAAAAAAAAATACTGAGTGAACCCTCATTAAGGTAAGGAATTAGTAAGTAAGAAATTTGATATAGTCCCTTATCCACATCTCCCACATCTCTGTAACTTCTTAAACTATTTCACAAGAAGTTCTCCAAAATCTTCTGTTTGCTTTCATATGGGCCAGTTGTCATTGGGTCTGCAATATATATAGTTCCAAAGGTAAAAAGTTGAAGAATTGATTCTTACCAGAGAAAGGAAATATTGCCCAGCTTGAATTTCCCCTTCCTCCTCCTGCAAGTTGAAATTCTTGCTCTAATCAGGCTATTTCCAAACACATATGAAGTGAACCCCAAGGAAGAGGAAATTAAGCATCACAGGATGTGCTTCAGGATCATAATGAGACCTGCAAAGGCTTCTGGAACCCAGACAGTGATCACCTTGCAAGGATACATTTGCTCTTATCGAAACACATTTTCTTCTAACTAGTTGCAATAAAAGTAATAAGAACTAAAACAGTCATCTTTCTGTTTTCCTTTGCCCTCCTTTTTTCCCATTCTCTCTCTCTTTCTCTCTTTAACTTGAAGAGATACAGAAGATGAGGTTGCTTTGGTTACCATTTAATCAATCTCATCGCATACCATTTTACAAGTATGAAATTAATTCTGAGTGATTCTGATTAGAGCAACTGTACCCTATCTCTGATCAAGCCTAATTGCAACTCAATGCAGGGTCTCTGTCATTGTTGTATGTAAGTAATAGAGCCTGAATTTCAGCCAGCAGTGCCTTGTTAATGAAGAAGACCGATGAGAGTCCTGTGCATTGTCTCCAGTGACCTGTTCTGCATCATAAAGAGTGAACTGCACTGATAAACACACTGAGATGGTTATTACCCATTATTCAGTTTCACAATCGGCGAACACCTGGCACAGAGGCAGCCAGTCACTCTTTACTTCCCATCCCTATCTATGTGGGCTCTTTACTCTGACACAATATAGCACGCCAAATTCCCTTTATCAAAGGAAATAAGTTATGAAGAAATGGCTGGGGGACCTCTGAGAGAGGTGCTGTTGCTGTTTTTACATTTCCTTGCTTTTTGCAAGGAATCAATTCAGATGGCTAGCCTGCAAATGTTAGACATGGCTTTGAGTGAAGTTTTCAATGTTTTTCTTTTACGTTAAGAAAGACTTAAAGACCAAGGAGCTCTGCCCCAGCTCCTGAAGCCTGGCATGTCCTTAGTCGCTCAGTCATATCCGACTCTCTGCAGTCCTGTGCACTGTAGCCAGCCAGGCTCCTCTGTCCATGGAATTCTCCAGGCAAAAATATTGGAGTGGGTTGCCATGCCCTTCTCCAGGGGATCTTTCAGACCCAGGAATCGAACCCCGGTCCTCTGCATTGCAGGTGGATTCTTTACCAGTTGAGCAACCCAGGAAGCCGGTTAATCTGATATGCCTCCAGATTAACAAGACAATGAGGACTTCAGAGAACTAAGAAATGCAGCGTTGCCATCTTTGAACCTATAGAAAAGGCAAATCCTTGCATTTTGCTTAGTCCTGGCTACTCATAGACTTTGAATTAAACTAATTCTCTTCTGGTCCCTGGGTCAAGAAGATCCCCTGGAGTAGGAAACGGCAACCCGCTCCTGTATTCTTGCCTGGAACATTCTACAGACTGAGGATCCTGGTGGCCTACAGTCCTTGGGATCACAAAAAGAGTCAGACACAACTGAGTATGCAAGCATCTTTCTGATTATATAAACCCTTATATCCTGCCTTCAACTTACTTTAAGAAACAAGACTGCCTGCCTTAGAAATAATTCATATTTCTTTTGTCCTTACATGATTATAGTTAATTTATAATCATTTTATTGTATGAAAAAGTTCCAGTGAAGATTTTTTTTCAGCAATAGTTCATAGGCAAGTTCTGAGTCTCAGTTCAGTTCAGTCGCTCAGTCTATAACGATCTCTCACACAAGCATGAATATGAAATGCCCAGTTTGTACTGGTGTTAAATGTCAGTGAATCATTAGTTTTATCGGAATAATGTCCATCCCAAATTTGGAATTTCTAAGACGTAAAGCCAATTTCCAAACCTCTCCTTGCCCTCTTCCTTGATCCAGTTGTGGGAAGGAAGGTGACATGCCACTACCATATCATGTAATTGGATGATCTGAATGAGTGGTAATATTATTTATGGTCAAAGACTTTATGCACCTGCCAATGCAGCCTTTTGTGAGCATTGCAGGACTGATTTTGATGAAAGCAATTAAAGACTGCCTACCCCTTAGGGGATCAGTCCCATACAATTCCATAGGAACCACTAATCAAAATTACTCCCTCAGTCCCACGGCAGTTATCCGACTGAATATGATCTTGTGTTTCAGTCCACAGCTTGCGATGTCCGCATAAAGGTCTGTCTGATTTGGTGTCATTATTGGATTCTGAGTTGTTATAAGCAAGACTCAGACCAGAGAGAAGATATAGTTGAACCTTAGTATAGTTATGATTTAAAGAATTAGTGAACAGCCAGGCTTGCATAGATAATTTAAGACATCCTGTAGCTGGTCCGACACAAATTGGCCAGCATTCATACCCATAAGTAACACTGAAGGGAGTCCCTTTCTCTTTTTAAAAAAAAGGAAGGCGTGTATCTTCAGGTCCTGGTCTCCAGGAAGAATCATTAACATAAATGGGAATCATAGAATCCCCCCAATCAATGGGTCTTAGTAATGGGGAATTAGGTATATATGCCCGGTAAGTATAGTTCTTTGCTTCTGCCGAAACCAGGGATATACTCACTGCGGTAGTTACCAGGGCAAACATAACCATGATGAGGTTGTCTGGAGTCACTGGTTGTTTCTGCCCAGTTTGACTCTACCAGCTGGAATCCACACAGGTTCTGGACCTTCTCCTGGGGAGATACAAGCAAACCCTCTTTCCCATGTAATTAACTTTCCCGGTGACCAAGCATTTATTAGCAGATCTTGCCACCAAATCACAGGCTTAGTCGTGTTTGTGGATGTAGCCTGAAAATGTCACTCAGCTGTAGTTCCCATAGTTTGTGTCAAAATATTCAAGAATTGAGAGTAAATAAAGCTTTAATCAATATTGTTTATTGTCCTATGGCGTTTCCCCCTTTTTGTTTTTGTATTATATGTTTAAGTGATCTGTCTCTTATACACATCTAGATGTGTATAAGAGACAGCCTATGAAGTGATGGGACTGGATGCCATGATCTTCGTTTTCTGAATGTTGAGCCTTAAGCCAACTTTTTTGCTCTCCTCTTTCACTTTCATCAAGAGGCTTTTTAGTTCCTCTTCACTTTCTGCCATAAGGGTGGTGTCATCTGCATATCTGAGGTTATTGATATTTCTCCCGGCAATCTTGATTCCAGCTTGTGCTTCTTCCAGCCCAGCGTTTCTCGTGATGTACTCTGCATAGAAGTTAAATAAGCAGGGTGACAGTATACAGCCTTGACGTACTCCTTTCCCTATTTGGAACCAGTCTGTTGTTCCATGTCCAGTTCTAACTGTTGCTTCCTGACCTGCTATAGGTTTCTCAAGAGGCAGGTCAGGTGGTCTGGTATTCCCATCTCTTTCAGAATTTTCCCAAGTTTATTGTGATCCACACAGTCAAATATGCATAGATTGAGTTGAAGAAGAAATGCATCAGAAGCAGAGGCTCAGCCTAACCATTCCTTATAAAAGGACGTGACTCTGAATATCAAGGAAATTGAGATGAAGGTATCAAGATAAGTAATTCAATAAGGTTTTTAGAGCCCCTGGCAATGTATTCTATTACGGGCATAATACATTTAGTAAATATATCTGTTGCCTTGCTTTCTGGGAAGGGTACACATATTTGAATTTTACTCAGCTGACTTTCTGTTTTTGACCCTGCGTTAATGTAGTACTAAAAAGGAGATGGAAATATTCTCATGTGTCTTTTGAGGATAGAAAACATTCAGTTTTTAGGAGAGAATTTGTTTTGTTTTAGATTTAAGGAAGAGTTGAATTATCACTTGGAACTTCTAAAAGCTGATGTCTTTATCACATCAGTGATATAACAGATAACCAAGTTTCTTCCTCCACATACCTGCACCAGGGGAAATGCTCATACTATTTATGTGTGACATTTATCTTTATCAGAGAGTGGAAATGAATCCACAAGCCCTTTTGGCTTCCATGAACTTAGAGAAATTGGTTTAACTGGTTTTTAAGGGAGATTGAATGAAAAATGTTTTTTCTAGCATCCATTTAAAATAAATCACATCAAACCATAATTTGGTTCCCAACGTTGCTGCCTTTTTATTCTAATAAATTAAATGATTGCTCAGTATTTCCGGATCTTCACGATATATTATATGACTTTAATGTGGTGTTCATTACCATCAGTAAAATGGTAGCTCAAAAGCTTTACGTGTTGGTGAATTATTTTTTCTCTCCTATAGGAGAGTCAGTGGCCAGTGTGAAAGTTAAATAGGCCATTGTGAAAAGGAAGGTGAAGGGCAGTTGTATTTGTTAGACATTTGCTTTGTGCTCAGGGCTTCCCTTGTGGCCTAGCTGGCAAGGAATCCACCTGCAGTGAGAAGACTTGGGTTCAATCCCCAGTTTGGGAAGATCCCCTGGAGATGGGAAAGGCTGCCCACTCCAGTATTCTGGCCTGGAGCATTCCATGGACTATATAGTCCATGGGGTCACAAAGTCAGACACGACTGAGCGGCTTTCACTTCATTCACTGTGCTCGACACTTGCCTCATTTAATCTCCCTCTCTCAAAATAAGTTTTATTGACTCTACGATGAGGAAACTGGCATTCCAAAATTATGTCCCAGTCTCCCTACTGTCAACTTTAAAAAATGTACAAAGTGAGGGTTGTTTTATTTGGGGCAAAATGAGGATAATAGCCTCGTTATCTGAGAGCACCTCAGATAGCTCTGTGAAACTGTTCCAAAGAGGCCAGGGGGAAAGTTAGTATTTATGTGATTTTGGTGAAGGGAGAGTACATGAAATCAAGCACATATATTTTGCAAAAGGTTTCTTCTAGTCACAGAGAGCAGTTGTCACATGAAGAATTTTAATGTTTCTCTAGATGTAAGGAGACATAAGAGTCGGGCTCATAAAATCAGCTCCTGAAAGTTTCTAACTATCTGAAGACCTGTTTTGCCAGTTTTCCCCAGAGCACACCCTGAACTCCTTTAAGTGGGTTGTTGAAAGTCAGCAGCTGCAGCAGCACATGATTTAATTCTTGGAGAGGTAGATGGCAAGTGCCAGCAGCATGTACCAATTTGTAGTTGACATTAGCTAGAAATGTGGGAGACCCAGGATTAGCAACTCGATTTCTCTCGTTCCAAATATTTCTGCTAACTTATGATGGTACAAAAATTGATTCAACCATGGAAAAGCCATAAGACGGGACAGGAGTAATTTAGGCTGAAAAAGTGAATACAGTGGGAGAAAATCATATTTGACCTAGACAAAGGATACTTAGCGAGTGAACACCAACAACAAGGATCGTAGCACAGAGAGTGAGAAAGAGATGATCGCCAAGGGCAGGTTGGAGAACATTAAAATAGGAAGTGAGAATTTTAATTGAATTTATGAAACAAAGGCTTGCATGTGAGGGCTGCTAACACTGTAGTAGATAACTGAGAAGGTGGACTGCCTTATTGGAAGTTCTAAGAACAGAAAAGATTCTCTCCTATTAAATTACATGGAAAAACATGTCAAGGTGCTTACTCCATTGTGAGTCCCTGTGTGTTTAATTGACCCTCATCCCTGCCTCAGTTGAACTGTCAGTTGGAATAAAAGAGAATAACTTGAAATCTGGGGCAAAATTAGAGTCTACTCTTGGTGAAGAGGGCGATTCAACCTGAGTGCCATGTTCAGTCGTGTCTGACTCTTTGTGACCCCAGGGACTGTAGCCCGCCAGCCTCCTCTGTCCTTGGGATTCTCCAGGCAAGAATACTGGAGTAGGTTGCCCTTTCCTCTTCCAAGGAAAAAACGACAGATTAGTTCAAATACATGTGTGCGAATATAGATTTGGTAAGATGAAAACAGCCTTAACCTTCCTCACAGCTTGATTCAACCTGAGACAGATTTCCTTCTGACTTGAGGCCCTTGACCTTTCTTTTCTTAGATTTTTTTTTTAACTACTTCAAGGAAAACCTATAAATTCTTTCTTTGCCCCCTCTGAGATTTTGCCAGTTTTATTTCCTAAGATTGTCTTTCTCGAAGACCTGGGAATCATACCTTTGCAATGTAATTATCATGGCAAAAAGCACCCCGTCTCCCATAGCTTCCAGAGGGTAGAAACCTAACTTTAGTAGGCATCTTGCATAAAGTTGTACAACTACCTCCTGTCATGAAGATCAGAGGATGTTTACTCTTAGGTAAAGTTTATCTTTTAGGTAAAGATAATTAGCCGACACAGATGGCCTACCATTCCTCTTCCAGCTCTTAAAAACTCTCCAGTTCTTTGTTTTATTAATAGTAGATTGAAGTCAGATTTTCTTGCCTCTCTCCTCTATTGCATTCAGTAGCCTTGAATAAAGTCTTCCTTGCTTGTTTAAATTTTTCCAGTGTAATTTTTGCTTTGGCAGATAATTTTTAGAGTGCATATTTATATGTATTAGAATATATATATACATATATATTTTAATTCTTCTTAGACTAGCAACATGTGGGATCTTAGTTCCTGACCAAGGATCAAACTCACGCCCCCCACATTGGAAGTGAGGAGTCTTAACTGGACCTTTGGCAGATAGAATAAGCATATTCTCAGTCTCACACATGAAGAACTTCTGCAAAACTAAAAAAAAGTGGCAAATCATGACAGAAACCATAGTAATTTTCAGCTGATACAGAGAACATAGTTAAAAATACTTATGTGATTTCTTGGGTCATCTTCACTGAAAAATCATTGATATATTCTTCATTACCTGTGTTTTATTTTGATTTAGATTTTAAACAGTTAAGTTTATGTGTATCTTAAAAATGTTAGCTTGCCATTTTGTCCTGGTTTTGTGCTAAAGATGCATAATTCCATTATGCTTAACATGAGCGGCTTTTTGAGAAATGATGATCTGTTTTCATGCTTTCAAGTTTCTTATATAGTAAGTGGTCTCTTTGGAGGGAGAAAAATCATTGTAGCAGTTAAGTTCACTTATAATGTTAAATATTAATTTATCATTTAATCTTTCATGTGATTTACTAATGTAACATGAGATTAGTTTTGAACTCAGTCAGAATCTCCTTATGAGTCATACTCTTCAGAATGTTATGTTATCAGTTCTTCTATTTTAAAGCAAGGAGTCAGAATATATTTAAGAATTTCTTTATATATTATTTAGCTAAATGTCTTGAGTTAAATGACACTCAGATTATTATTTAGTTCCCTTGGGTTCTTTTCACTTGGGTTTCTAGGAATTCATGCATATTGGTATCACTAGAATATTTTGGAACATCCTTGGTTCCCCAGGTGTATGTTAAGGTAGTAGTCTCATTAAATGAGAGAGTCTTTGGCCAAAACTGAGTCTCCCATGTCCCTTTGGGAACAGGGATAAGCTTTTACTAGTCCACATTTCCTAGCACCTATCATGTATCTATTTCACCAATTATGACAACTAACAAAACTAACTTCTATAAAATAGAAGTTTATACTAGAACTAATTTTGATTTCATACTCAACTCCCAGACTGTCTTTTCGCAAATAACTATTCAAACTATTGTGTGTAAGTTAAAATAAATACAGTATTTGTTGGTCAGATTTACTTAAAGGTTATTTGTTGATCAAATGATTAACTCAAGTTCAAGCCAAACAAATGTCTGTCTCTGAACCTGCACTTTCTTCCTCTGGGTTTACCTTAAAACTATGAAGGTTTTAATAATAGCTGGGCATCTCAATGTTGGAGTGACAGCCCATTTTAGCCATGTCACGAGGCTACTCCGGCAGTCCTATGGAGAGGTTCACATGGGAGGAACTGGGCTTCCCACCAGCACCTGTGTAAGTGAGTCATCTGGGAAGTGGGTCTATCAGTTCCAGTTAAAGCTTTGATAACTGCACCCCTAACCAACATCATGACTGCAACCTTTTACAAAACCACTGAGCCAGAATCATTCAGCTAAGCTCTTTCACAAATTTCTGGCTCACAGAAATTCTGAGGGAATAATATTTGTTGTTATTTTTAAGCTGCTAAGTTAATGGATAATAGTTTTGCTGCAAACAGAGCCTCTGTGTGTGTGTGTGTGTGTGTGTGTGTTTTTTGACATACATTGACATGAATCCGTCATGGGTGTACATGAACTCCCAAACATGAACCCCTCCTCCCACCTCCCACCCCACATCATCCCTCTGGATCATCCCCATACACCAGCTCCAAGCATCCTGCATCCTGCATCGAACATAGACTGGCGAACATAGACTAATGAAGTGGCAATTTTGCAGACAATGTAGAATTCAGAAACACTAAGGAGATGTTATGCTCAAACATGAGCACATAAAACAGCATCTGGCAGTTTCCTTTCGGAGGCCCCCTAAGCCAGCATTTCACTTAGAGAAGAAAAAGATCTTTTACAGCAATCCTCTTAAATGCTTTAATTTGACACTATCTGCAAATGATACTTTTGGTAAATCACATTTAATTGTAGCAGTCTACTTGTGATTACTTAACTATTGCTTCTATTTCTCTCTAAGCTCACAAAGACCCCATGGAAAAGAAAAAAACCTCATAACTGAAGTGCTTCCATACTTAATAACTTTTCACTCTTCTAGGCCAATAACCTTGACATATGCTACAGCAGTAGCAGTCGTATTATAAGGTCAAGGAGAATTAAAAATTACGATTTAGTTCTAAGAACTCAGCATTTATTTGTCTGTGTTTTTATTCAGGCTTCCTTGAGAGTCTAAATCTTGTCTGAGCCACTCTATATCCACAGCATCTGTTTCTCTACCTCATTGACGTTTGAGTAATGAATTCACAGTCTGTCTACCAGCCGTAAGCCGCCAGGCTAGGGGCTGGGGATACAGACGGAAGACAGACCCTTCCCTCCCAGGAGGCTGAGGAGAAGGAAGACATGAATCAGTGGTCATATGACAGAGAAACCAGACTACAGAGGATTTGTTTACTGAGAACTTTGTGCTGGCTAATGGCTTGTCTTCCACAGTCATTCCCACTCTTTCTCACAGCAATTCCATGATACAAGGAGAGAGGAAGAGACTAAGGTTCAGAGGAATTAATGAGCCTGCTCAAGTTTCCCACCCAGCTGGTGGCTGAGTTGGGATTGAAAGTTCTGTCTCCCCAGCCCATGGCAGAGGCTGTCATGGAGGTGCAGAGGAGAGAGTGGAACTCTGTGGGGGAGGGGGAGCTGGTAAGGCACCTCAGAAATAATGACAAATCAAAAGATTTTATTTATAGTGATTAGCACTGGAAGGAATCTTCAGAGTTACCTGAATCCACTTCCTTGATTCACAAGACTGGGTAGAGGGTCACTTAGACCCTCCTTGAACACCTCCAGGGAGACAGAGCTTATCCCTTCACGGAACAGGTAGCCTTTGACAAATTCTGACCACATCATGTGCTCCACTAGGAAATCACTAATCAATATTGCTTTATAAAGTAAAAGTAGGGAAAACATCATTGCCAGTGTATATAAGTATATAAAACTCAACAAAGGCACTTGAGTTGGGATTGAAAGTTCTGTCTCCCCAGCCCATGGCAGAGGCTGTCATGGAGGTGCAGAGGAGAGAGTGGAACTCTGTGGGGGAGGGGGAGCTGGTAAGGCACCTCAGAAATAATGACAAATCAAAAGATTTTATTTATAGTGATTAGCACTGGAAGGAATCTTCAGAGTTACCTGAATCCACTTCCTTGATTCACAAGACTGGGTAGAGGGTCACTTAGACCCTCCTTGAACACCTCCAGGGAGACAGAGCTTATCCCTTCACGGAACTGGTAGCCTTTGACAAATTCTGACCACATCATGTGCTCCACTAGGAAATCACTAATCAATATTGCTTTATAAAGTAAAAGTAGGGAAAACATCATTGCCAGTGTATATAAGTATATAAAACTCAACAAAGGCACGCAGAAATAAAATATTCTGGGTGATACTACTCAGAATCGTACACCATGATGAGTTGGCAGGGTCAGAATAAACACCTGCCTGGAAAAAAGCAGTGGATGTTGGAATTCGTGTTTAAAAAGAAAAGTAGAGGGACACTAGAAATGATGTCAAATGGAAGTTTTCAGTTAGCTTGTTGAGAAAAAAGGGCCACCTGGCCTGTAACATTCAGAGCACCAACATCATGAGAGTAAGGTAAAAATGGAATTTGACAAAATACATTTGGGAAGAGGGATGTAAGGAAGGGCCACCCACCCCAGTGTGGGCAAGCATGGTAGGACTCACTTTCTACTCTGCTGGTTCTTAATTTCCTCATTAGTATAGTGAGCAACTTTTTGAAGATCTTGCTACTATCTTATCAGTTGAATTCAGTCACTCATTCATGTCTGACTCTGTAATCCCATGGACTCAGCACACAGGCTTCCCGTCCATCACCAGCTCCCAGAGCTTGCTCAAACTCATGTTCATTGAGTTGGTGATGCCACCCAACCATCTTATCCTCTGTTTTTCCTTTCTCCTCTTGCTTTCGATCTTTCCCAGCATCAGGATCTTTTCCAGTGAATCAATTCTTTGCATCAGGTGGCCAAAGTATTGGAGCGTCAGCTTCAGCATTAGTCCTTCCAATGAATATGAAAGACTGATTTCCTTTAGGATTGACTGGTTTGATCTCCTCTCAAGAGTCTCCTCCAACACCACAGTTCAAAAGCATCACTTCTTTGGTGCTCAGCTTTCTTTATGGTTCAGCTTTCATATTCATACATGACTACTGGAAAAACATAGTGAATTTTAATTTAATTTTATATTATTTAGACCAGAAATTACCATTTTTTACCTAAATCTGATACAGCTGTTTCAATTTTCACTCTCCTGGATGAAAGAACATTTCCTTTAGTCCTGTTTTTTAGGAGTCTCTGGGTGTCATTAGAAGATCCAGAAGAGAATGCTTCTTCAAAACATTTTGGTCTCTTTCATATGTCCATGGTTCAGGCCACCTTGAAGAGGGAACTTGGCCATTCTTTAACTAGAATTAGGGATAGGATTTTTTAGATAAATGAGAATCTGGGCTCTATGAGTCCCTGGCTACCCTATCTGAGGGTCCAGCTAGCTACCCATTGCAAGTAGAGGGGTGAAAAGAAGGCTTTGCTTTCTGCCATTCCCAGAGCTCAGTCCCAGCAAGCCTCTTTCATTAGGCCCATTTATACCCTTCCTGGATTTCCCTGGTGGTCCAGTGGCTAAGACTCATGCTCCCAAAGCAGGGGGCCTGGGATCAACCCCTAGTCGGGGAGCTAGATCTTATATGTTACAACTAAGACCTGGCGCAGCCAATGAATACTAAGAAATAGATAAAAGCAATTACACCCCTCACAATTTTTGATTTCTCCCTCTACATCCTACACTGAATCCATTGCCTTCATAGATCCTTAGTTTTTCCATCACATGAGCCTTGGCTAAAGGATGGCTTCTGGGCAGCTAAAAATTTCAGCTTTTGTTTATCTTTGGCTGAATGCTGGACATGGCATTTGTAAAGTATTTGTTGAAATAATTTGATGTCAAAAATAATGTTACTTTCCTCTGAAGAGGATTTGATTTTCCTTTGCAAAGGACCTTGGGGAGCTAACAATCCAAGTTCACATTAATTCAAATGCTGGACTCTTTACAAGGCAACTGAATTTTACAGTTAAGAGTTTATGGTCTGAGCCACAGTCAGCTCCTTGTCTTGTTTTTGCTGACTGTATAGAGCTTCTCCATCTTTGGCTGCAAAGAATATAATCAATCTGATATTGGTATTGACCATCTGGTGATGTCCATGTGTAGAGTCTTCTCTCGTGTTGTTGGAAGAGGGTGTTTGCAGTGACCAGTGCCTCTCTTGGCAAAACTCTGTTAGCCTTTGCCCTGGTTCATTTTGAACTCCACGGCCAAATTTATCTGTTACTCCAGGTATCTCTTGACTTCCTACTTTTGCATTCCAGTCCCCTATAAAGAAAATGACATCTTTTTGAGGTGGTAATTCTAGAAGGTCTTGTAGGTCTTCACAGAACTGTTCAACTCCAGCTTCTTCAGCATTACTGGTTGGGGAATAGACTTGGATTACTGTGATACTGAATGGCTTGCCTTAGAAACAAACAGAGATCATTCTCTTGTTTTTGAGACCGCACCCAGGTACTGCATTTCGGACTGTTTTGTTGCCGATGAGTGCTACTCCATTTCTTCTAAGGGGTTATTGCCCACAGTAGTAGATATAATGGTCATCTGAATTAAATTTGCCCATTCTGATCCCTTTTAGTTCACTGATTCCTAAAATGTCGATGTTCACTCTTGCCATCTCCTGTTTGACCACTTCCAATTGTTAGCTTACAGTGAAAGATGTCAGATCCATGATCTCTGAAGAAGAATATTTAGCTTCAGGGCCAGGCACCAGGCTTGATCACTCAAGAGCTTTTGTGTAGCAGAGGTTTATTAAAGTGAAAAAGGGACAAAGAAAGTTTCTGTCATAGACATCAGAAGGGGACAGACAGTGCCCCTTAGCTAGTCTTTAAGTAAAGTAAAGTAACTCAGTCGTGTCCGACTCTTTGTGACCCCGTGGACTGCAGCCCACCAAGCTCCTCAGTTTGGTGCAGGCTACTATCCATGGGGTCACAAAGAGTCGGGCAGGACTGAGCGACTTCACTTTCTTTCTTTGTCAACTTTAAGTTACTTAAGAGAAGATGTCATTAAGTGGATTAATGCAGGATCACAACTATCAAAATCCTCAGTTCTCAGTTATTTGAGAATTAGCTGTCTAGCCTATTTGCACAACTCACGTTAAAATTTCCAGTGGGGACAAACCCTAGTAATTTCTAAACTGAGCACTTTTAAATTGCATCTATTTATCTTCCTTGCATGAATGGATCTCTGGCTCCACATCTAACGATGCTTGCTGTAATACCTTCTCATGAAATTAAGCAACTATATAATCAATTAAATTTTTTTAAAGGCAGTGTGATGATGCTTTCCTTGGATCCACACTGCCTCTGATTAGTTTGGGGACTACTGTGCTTGACTAAGAAGAATAACAAACACTTGATAATTTTGCAAAGAAGATGTATATCAACTCAGAGGAACAACCTAGCCCAGTTGGCATCAAGAAAACCTGTTTATTCTTTAAGTGTTCAATTCAAACTGCAGAAAAGTTTATAAAATTATTTTGGTTGCCATCTCATTCCTTTTTCCAAAATTAGCCACAATTGAAATGCAAATGTCAAGTAAGTACTGTGATTAGTTCACTGTTAGTAAAGCTGTCACTGCCCACTGAAATCTTTGTGTATACGTTGTACCAATTAGGAAAAAAAGATCAATAAGAATAAAAGAGACTTTTTAGTTCCATTACTGTCTGACTACTTACTATTCTGAACCATTAAATCAAGAAACTCCAATTTCCATATTTATCCACACACTTTGTTAGTGAATAATGAAGTTATCCTGACCTTGTTTAAAAGTAGTTAATATAAGCTGGGAGTTTGGCTTTGTATTCTGTATTTTCTTGATGTACTCTTTCTTTTTGATAAGTAATTTGTAATTAAATTGCTTAAACATTTTCCTGCTAATATCTTAACAAAGAACTAACTTTCTTGAAACAAAGATCTCATGTGCTGTATGGTGCAGCTAGAAAAAAATTTTTTTAATGTTTTAAATAAAAAGAAAAAATTTTATTTATTTATAAATTTGTATTAAAAACACACACATATAACACATTTTAACTAAAACAGTTTAAATTTCACCTCTAAAATAGCTTTTAGAGTAAAAATTAAGATTAATTTTGATTTGGGATATATATTTTTTAATGCTGCATAGGGCTTTTTGCATGTGTTTTGCATTGGCAAAATTCACAAAAAAATCAAAAACATCAGATAAATTAGCTAATGAGGTACAAAATTTAGGACCTACTACTTCTGATTCTTCCTTCCTAAGAAAATCTACTTAGAATTGAGTACCCCCGAAAGTGCTGACATCTGTTTGGCTAGAGATTCACATGAAATAGCAGATAATTGCTAATGCTTATTGAATAGAATCCACATGTCCTAAGGCTACCAGAAAAGCCAGTTGCATTAGAAAACTTGGTTGAAACAATTCTGAAAAAAGAAAATAGATTATTACATCAAAAACAATATTTAATGTGCTCTTAGTATAATCTTTATGTGCATTATCTCTTGAATCTTCACAATAACCAATGAACAGGACATCCCATTTTACAGCTAAGGATACTGAACTCAGAGAAGCGAGGTAACCTGGGTAGGGTCCCACAGGTAGTAAATTCTAGAGCAAGATCTAAACCCAAGCAATATGGTCCCATGATTCCCACTGGAAGCCAATGTGCATCACAGTCTAAAAATGAATCATTAGCTTTTCCTTTAAGAAGAGGTGGTTTCTCCTTATATACATGGTGGACACATATTGGAAAGTCAGAGTCTTTCATCCTTGCATATAAACAACATCTTCTGTACCTGGATAGAAGACATTTATTTTCAGAGTTCCATGTTTTTCAACATTAATGAGCATTAAACTCTCACTAATTTTTGCATGAGAAGAATCCAGAGCTCATCTGAATTAGAGGAGTCCCAGGGAAATTAATTTGCTCCTTGAGAAATGTAAATAGCAGACAGCTCTTCTAAAATGCCTAGCATCTGTAAACACCACATTGAAAGGCAAAATGAAAGAGACCGGGGTAGATTGTATGATGATGTAATACATGCCCTCAGCAGTGTCAAAATGATATAAAGAACAGAATTTTGGACATAGTGGGGAAGGAGAGGGTGGGATGATTTGAGAGAACAGCATTGAAACATATACACTGCCACATGTAAAACAAATAGTAGGAGTTTGACAGAATGCCCAGGGCAGCCAAATTCAGTGTTCTTTGACAACATAGAGGGGTGGGATAATGAGCGAGAGAGAGGGGGGTTTCAAGAGAAAGGGGATATATGAATACTTATGACCAATTCATGGTGATGTACAGCAAAACCCCTCACAATATTGTTAAGTAATTATGCTTTAGTTTAAAAAAGATGTCCTCTCCTTCACCAAATAGTGAGCAGATGGGACCAAAGCCTTTCTCTATACAAGATAGGAAAGAAACAAATAATCAGTGCCCTGAACACGTTTTTCACTTTCTTTTACCACATGTCTCAAAATTTCGTGTTTCCTCTCCCACCTCAGGTGACACTGTTGTTGTTGTGTTTTTCTGTTTGTATTTTTTTTAAGACACTCGTTAGATGATAATACTAGGGATAAGATCACATAAAATTGGTCCTTCAGCTGGTAAAATTCAGGGTGTTTTGTTCTGAGTGAGCAAAGAAACATTTTGGCACAAAGTGGTGGGATGCTGTGTACAATAACCACCTGGACTTAGCATATGCCCTTAATTATGCCATCACTTGTCAAGGCCATTTAGCTCTATATATAACTTATTCTTCATGCCTTTTAATTCCCTCTTTTGCTTTCCACATTTGGTACCTCCCTAAGAGGCAAATGGCACCCCACTCCAGTACTCTTGCCTGGAAAATCCCATGGATGAAAGAGCCTGGTAGGCTGCAGTCCATGGGGTCGATAAGAGTCGGGCACGGCAGAGTGACTTCACTTTCACTTTTCACTTTCATGCACTGGAGAAGGAAATGGCAACCCACTCCAGTGTTCTTGCCTGGAGAATCCCAGGGACAGGGGAGCCTGGTGGGCTGCCGTCTATGGGGTCGCACAGAGTCAGACACGACTGAAGCGACTTAGCAGTAACAGGCAAATCAAAACCAAAACTCTTCCTTCTGTGTGTCCTCCTTTCGTGTCTCTGAGTGATATTAGGCTGTTTCTACTTCAGGCTGAGCCCCTCCCGGTGCATGTCCCTTGGGGGGCTCCTTGTCCCATCCCTAGTAGAGCTGCCTCAGGGCTCCATGTCGTCGTGATTCATTTATGAGCATGCTCTCTGGTGTAGGATAGGAACTCAGACTACATTTGTCAAACAAATGATTGAAGAAACTTGCAATTTATAATGGAAGAATTTTCTGAGTAGTGCATGGTTAAAACTAACAACAGGCATCATGGTGAAGAACTCAAGCTTATGGGAGAGGGCAGTCTTCATTTTGTGTCCTTGCCCTTCCACACATTAGGTGGGGCCTTGAGCAAGTCACTCAACCCCATCAAACTTTGGCTTCCCCATCTCTGAAACTGGGACAATTGGCTTGTTCCAGGCTCAGCTCTGTGCCTGACACCAAGCAAATATACAGTACTAGCACTTTTTATTTTTTGGTGGTAAGCAGTTAATGCATTTATATTCATAATATGGAAATCTGAATATGAGTCATTGACTCTCCTATACTCTAGGTGAATTTTAGAATAGCATTAGTGTTCTGGGGAAGAGTAAGCACTGTTAATTCTTTCTTTTTCCTGAGGTAAACGTTTTCCATCTAATTTGGAATATTAATAAACAGCCAGCAGAAGGGAAGTTCAGCTGCAGAGGAGCTATGGGGTTGTTCTATTTTGCTCAGGTGGGAGAGGGCACTCATTACGGGACAATGTTGGCTCCCTGGGCAAATGTAATGCCAGTGACAATCGATCTGATTTTAATGGCTTCTCCGCATCTGAGGCAGTTCTGGCTGTAGTTATTAACAGAGTCCCTTCAGCTTATCCTTGAGTGCAACATGGTAATATTGGGGAAAACAAGCTGTGATCACTGGGGATGATTTGCATCTGATCATTTGTACACAAGCCACCAAACTTCCAGACAGTTCAGAAAATTACATCAACACCTTCAAAACCAACCTAAAGCACAGTGCCTCTTAGGTGGCTGACCCAGCAGCTGTGTGCCTGTCTGGGGACCAGCATTGCCAAGTGCCTTTCTGTCTTCCACGCTTGGCGCATCAGTGAGCAATCGCTGCTGCTGACAAGACTCTGATGGTCCTAACACAGGGGTGGGAGCAAAGTTGAAGTGACTGAAAATTTCTCCTGCTGCTGCCTGATGCCGATTGACCCTGACGTCATTCAGAAATGTGCAGTTAACGCGAGATGCCGGCATTAGAGCTGCCAAGGCCATTTCTCTTTCAGTGAGGGTCCACCATGGGGTGACTGGATGCCCCAGGCAACCAACAATTGCTGCAGGTGTCCATCTAAACAGGCTCCCTGCATCTGATTATTCCCCTCATGTTTCTCCTATGCCCTTTCCAATTTTTCAACCTTCATCCTCTCTCTGCCTTTCCCAGGAATGGCTTTATCCCAGGGGTGATTATAGATAATGGCTGTACAATTTTTGCACACTTTCATCCAAGACAGATTTCCATAAACCTTCCCATGACTGAATTGTGTGCACAATTTAGAGACCATGTGCCAACTTAAGGCTCCCTCATTCTACAAACATGTCTTGTACACCCTGTGTGACGTTGTCACTGTATCACATCAAGACATTTTCTTTGCAAGTTTTCGATAGCTTTCACTGAAAACTCTAAATCCTGCTCAAATAATGACTCCTGAGAGCATGCAGGATTCACTGTATATTTCTCCGACACGTGTTCAGTGGCAACAACAACCTTGTGAGAGCAGTCCTTTTAGGTTTACATGAAAAGTTGACTTCCAAGTTAAACTACAAGAAGACCCTTCTGCGTGTCCCCCCAGAATTCTTAAAAAAGGTTGAACAGAAATCATCTCATTCAGATGTGTTCAAACATGCTTTCTAACCAAGCCAAACTTGGATTCCTTTTGGAGGCCTCTCAATTCTCCAGGGAGGGTTTTCCTTGAAATATAGTTGATTTAACTACCAGAAATGTACCGATCATGGCAGTAATTTCACATGGGTGTGGTTCCAATTCATTAGAAATTATAGGGAAAAGCTAATTCAATTTCACAACTTAAAAAGTTAATCAAGCGAACCGAATCAATATCATCAGGTTCTTCCCTTTTCATTTCCTCTACAAGGGCTTTTCAAGATAGTAATTGAACATAATAATCAACAATAAGTATTTGTCTTACCCAGAGCACTTTCCACAAATACAAACTATGTTGTCCTTGCTCCCTGAAAACTGATAAAACTTCTAAGATTCTAGCAAAACACACTGACCAAAGAAAGCAAGAGAAATAAAGAGATAGGAAGGAAGATGAAATGATTGGCAAGGTCTCAGCTTAATTGGATAAGCAAGTGTATTCCAAATAGAGTCTTACATGCCCTCTCAAAGCCAAACCAGCCTGGGTGACTCAAAAGTGCTAAGTGGTTCCTACAGGGCATTAAGAAATTGTGGCTTTCAGCCAGATCTGTCAAATGACTTCACTTTCATTGTGTTTCTGGGTCAGTGAAACACCTGTAGTCTTTATGGTGCACCCAGAAAGTTTGATGATTTGCCAATATTGGGACTATGGAAATAAGAAAACCATAGCACTCTGCAAATTATGGGAATGTTTTCCTATTTTATTTGACAAATATGCAGCCTATGAAGCTAAAAATCCAAGAGTGATATTCCTATCCCTGTCTAAAATGAGGATTTGAGGTTCAGAAATATCATACAGCTGAAAAGACACAGAACCGACACGAGAGCTCCTGGCCTCTCATTCCAAGTGTGTTGCTTAGTGCTTGTCAAAGGGGACAGGGTAGGGATTCCAGGCATGAACAGCCAAGGCCTAACATTCAGAATACTCTGGGCCAGGTGTCTGTACAGGCATAAAGACGTATCCTCAGAGGTGCAGATCCACGTTGTAGCTAGAGAGTGACAGTTGCTCGGTCATATCCAACTCTTTGTGACCCAATGGACTGTAGCCCACCAGGCTCCTCTGTCCATGGAATTCTCCAGGCNTTGGCCACCTGATCCGAAGAACTGACTCTTTTGAAAAGACCCTGATGCTGAGAAAGACTGACAACAGGAGGAAAAGGGGATGACAAAGGATGAGATGGTTGGATGGCATCACCTACTTTACGGACATGAGTTTGAGCAAGCTCCGGGAATTGGTGATAGACAGGGATGCCTGGCGTGCTGCAGTTCTGGGGTCACAAAATGTTGGACTGAGCAACTGAACTGAAATTACAAACAAACATGCATGCATGCTAAGTCATTTCAGTCATGTTTGACTCTTTATGACCCTGTGGACTGTAGCTGCCAGGTTCCTCTGTCCATGGGATTCTCCAGGCTAGAATACTGGAGTGGGTTGTCATGCCCTCCTCCGAGGGATATTCCTGACCCAGGAGTCGAACTTGCATCTCTTATGATTCCTACATTGGTAGGAGTATTCTTTACCACTAGTGCCATCTGGAAATATTTAACAGAAATAGTTAAATATTTTAACAATTGATATAGGTATACAGACATCTCCCATATGAATGCTTCTAATACTTAGAAAGTTTCAGTTTTTGTTAACGTGGTTATGTTTAGGATTTGAGACAGCAACAATTATTTATTATCTCTCATGGTTTCAGTTGAGAGATTCAGGAATTCAGAAAGAGCTCAGCCAGGAGGTTCAAACTCAAGGTCTCTCATGAGGCTGCAGTCAGATGTCAGATGGCAAGTTGATGCTGGTCATTGCAGGAGACCTTCCTTCTTTTCCATATGTGTCCCTCTAGAGACTGGCTTGAGAGCAACCCACTCCAGTGTTCTTGCCTCGAGAATCCCAAGGATGGGGGAGCCTGGTGGGCTGCCGTCTATGGGGTCACACAGGGTCGGACACGACTCATGCGACTTAGCAGAGACTGGCTTGAGTGAAATCACAGGGTAGTGGGTGGATTCCCCAGAAAGAGTGATCCACGAGAAAACTGCAATGCCTTTTGTGACCTAGCCCCAAAATTCATATGCCGTCACCTTTCCCTTATTCTTTTGGTCAGCCAGGACCAGCCCTCATTCAATATGAGGAGGTAACAAGGCTGTGAATGCCAAGAGGCGTGGACCACTGGAGGCTGTTGTGGAGAGTGACCACCACATACAGAAGTTAGGACTCAAATTCAAATCTGTCTATGGCAAAGCCCTTGTACCTCCTCATACTGCCCTTACCAAGCAGCCTCTTTGACTTTTGGGGTCCTTCTGAAATAGATATCACTTTAAGCCTGCATCTTCATGCAGCAGATAAATGATTATATTAACCAGATTGTGACAAAGGCAGAGAAGCCAGGTACTTGGGCAAGGTATAAAGTAAGAGACAAGGGGGAAACTGAGAAGAGGATGGGTCCAAGAAGAAAAACTGGGAGGGTCCAATTAACTGCTGCCCACGGTGCATCTTGCTTCTGGCGTCAGCTATCAGAAAGTCTCTGTAGGTAAATCTCTGAGCACTATTTTAGACTAGTAAACAATCCTTCTACAGAGCTCCCATTTACAGGTTTGGATTTCCTTAGGTAGTGCCAACTTTTTAGAATAGAAACTGACTTGTTCCTGACCAGAAAGCCTTCAACCTACTGGGTTTAACCAGAGCCTCAAGAAATAATCCAAAGCACATTGATAACTCCGGGATTTGCAGAACAGAGCCTCGGTTGAAAACCCTACAGAGAGTGGCTTGATGTTTTTCTAATTTTCTCCTGATTTATTCTACATTGATATCTAAGAAGTATTTCTTTGGGGGTATCTCAATGCTTACTAGTTAAACTCTGAAAATTGAAGCCTTGTAGCTTTCATGGGAAATAACCACTGACTCTCTGTGATGAGATACACAAATATTATTCTAAGTTCTAATGACAATGACCACTGAAATAATTTTTCACAATATATAATTTCCATTATTTTGAAAAGCAGGCCTTAAGTCAGGATCTTGGAAGAGCAGCTATTTCCTTGGAGGTCTTAGCTTTCATCAGTAAGTTTTTCTTCTTCACACTTCCTTCCTTTCATACTCATTTATACATCCTCTCTTCATTTCTTCCTTTTTTGTTGCTTATGCTAACATTGCCAGTAAGTGAGATCTTGGGATTCATTGCTCAACAGGTAAATAATTACTGTTTACCTGCTTGTATCATTATTTTTAAGATATTTTCACTAATACGTCATTTAATGCACATTATATTTTAATAAGGTAGCTAGGACAGACTTCATCCCATTTTATAGTTGAGGAAAACAAATCCCTATAATCTGAGGCACTGTACAGCTGCTCAGACTCAGCAGATCCTCCACCCCCACAGAAAGTTTCCCTCCTTTAGGACTGGCCTGCCTAACCTGGGCCTGGGAAACCTAAGGCACTTTATCAACATGTCTTCATCTATGGAAAGTTGAGCTACGAAAACAAAAGAAACTAAGAGGTGCTCTGAGGAGTTGGTGGGCTCTCTTCCAAAAATTACTTTAGGGAGTTCCCTCATGGTCTAGTGGTTAGGAGTCAAAGCTTTCACAGCCATGGCCCAGGTTCAGTTCCTGGTCAGGGAACTGAGATCCTGCAAGCCCCATGGCACAGTCAATAAAAACTTATTTTTTTAAGCTGTAAATATATTTATTTCTTCTATTGCCCTACCCTGAGTATCAGTTCATTAAGATTTCTTTTGGAAAGAAAAAATGGAACTTCCTTGGCCACTGTTGACAGCTGTAATCAGAATTTTTATACCAAATACTGTAAAAAATTTAATTTCCCAGATAAAGACCAACAGCAGTATACTTACACTGAAAAAGAAAGAAAAATTTAAAGTAACATTTAAGAAAGCACAAAACAAATTTGGGGCGGGGGCTTAAAAGTAAATTGTTCCTCAAAATTACTTCCTTAAATAAGTCTACCTATGGATTTTAAATATAAAATAAATTAATCAGTTCAGTTCAGTCGCTCAGTCATGTCCAACTCTTTGCAACCCCATGAACCACAGCACGCCAGGCCTCCCTTTCCATCACCAACTCCTAGAGTTTACCCAAACTCGGGCAGGTTCATTGAGTTGGTGATGCCATCCAACCATCTCATCCTCTCTCGTCCACTTCTCCTCCTGCCCTCGATCTTTCCCAGAATCAGGGTCTTTTCAAATGAGTCAACTCTTCACATCAGGTGGCCAAAGTCCTGGAGTTTCAGCTTCAACATCCATCCTTCCAATGAACACCAAGGACTGGTCTCCTTTAGGATGGACTGGTTGGATCTCCTTGCCATCCAAGGGACTCACAAGAGTCTTCTCCAACACCACGGTTCAAAAGCATCAATTCTGCAGTGCTCAGCTTTCTTTATAGTCTAACTCTCATAAATTAATGCTGAAGACTAAAACTGGAGATTTATAGTAACTGGAACACTTTCAAAAAACTATTACAGTCATTTATTGCAAAGCTTCAAAGAAAATATCAAGCTTAGTAATGTTCTGTTTGCTTGTATAAATCAGTTCAGTTCAGTTCAGTCGCTCAGTTGTGTCCAACTCTTTGCAACCCCATGAATCGCAGCACACCAGGCCTCCCTGTCCATCACCAAGTCCCGGAGTTCACCCAGACTCAGGTCCATCTAGTCCTTGATGCCATCCAGCCATCTCATCCTCGGTCGTCCCCTTCTCCTCCTGCCCCCAATCCCTCCCAGCATCAGAGTCTTTTCCAATGAGTCAACTCTTCGCATGAGGTGGCCAAAGTACTGGAGTTTCAGCTTTAGCATCAGTCCTTCCAAAGAACACCCAGGGCTGATCTCCTTGTATAAATAGCGACAACCAAAACTGGTAACAAGTAGCATAGTTTTCAAATGTGAACATTCATTATTACAAAATAACTGGTTTGCTAAAAATTTTTTTTTAATAACTTAATACAAATACAGGTCAAAATAATTATAAACTGTGATTCTTTTGAGTGTAAACTAGTGGTTACCCAAAGAAGAAATAAGACCTCCTTGAATCCTCAGTTGCTAAGTCATTTCTGACTCTTGCTACCCCATGGACTGCAGCCTGCCAGATTCCTCTGTCCATGGGATTTTCTAGGCAAGAATACTGGAAGGGTTTGCCATTTCTTTCTCCAAAAAAATTAAATTAATTTTCCTTTTTAATTAAAAGAAAGGGTCAATAGAGAAAGGATTACAGAAAACAATTTAAGAACCAAGTAAAATTACTGGAGTTGACATTTCGCTATAGATGGTTTAAATCTGTCCATTTCTTATGAAATAAAATGTTCAGAAACAACTTTTTCTCCCCTTCCTCATTCATCCTTGTCTCTCTCCCAAGGCTGCCCCCGTCTTGAATGGTGCCTCTTTCCATTGCATATTGCTCTCCCATTATACATAAGACTGAATCATACATCCTATGCCATTGTCTTTGTATTCTGGAAGAATTTACACAAATAGTTTCCCACTTCATAAACCCATTTTAGGCTCACTTTCTGAACAGTGCCTAAGCTGGTTTGCTTCTCTGAATCTCTCACTCCTCCTGTGTGATGGGTCATCTCAGGAAGAGGGTGGAGACCATCCAGGACAGTAACTGTTTCCATTGCAGCAAGTGCTGATTTCCGCACCTATCCTTCCCTAAGAGAGGCAAAAAGCAGGGCACTCAGCTTCCAAGTGAACCAGCAGCATGGGCACTGGCTAGGAGGATTGTAAGAGGCCCGTGTCCAGGCTGGAACTGGACCCCAGCCACTTTACAGAGTGACCTAGGCCCAAAGGAGGAATGATTTCCTTCAAGTGATACTTTCAGAGATTAGTAAAGCAGGGACCAACTCAGGGTACATTTACACTAACCAAATAGCGTTTTACCAGTCTTGCTCTTTATCCCCCAAGTGCCCCTCAGCCGTGTCCAACTCTTTGCAAACCCATGGACTGTAGCCCACCAGGCTCCTCTGCCCATGGGGGTTCTCCAGGCAAGAATAATGGAGGGGGTTGCCATGCCCTCCTCCAGGGGATCTTCCCAACCCGGGGATCGAACCCAACTCTCCCACATTGCAGGCGATTCTTTACCATTTGAGCCACCAGAGAAGCCCCTTGTCTCTGGAGAACAGCCCTGATTTCAGTTTGCAAAAAGTCCAAGAACTGAAGCTCGGTCCGAGAGCTTCTTGCCTGAAGCGCCCTCTGGTGGCCGATCGTGTAGCAACCATTTTCATTTACCATATAAATGCGAAATTGGCCAGTTTTCTCCCTGCTTCTCTTGGGACTTTGCTCCTCCCTCATTTATGCACTGTGCTGCCTACTCTGTACGAGACACTTCTTATTGCATCCCTGGACTAACTGACTCCTGGCCAATATCGTTTCTGTATGACTGAAGCTAAAGGAATCGAAAAGAAGGCATTGTTGACGCCACTCAGGAACAGGCATGCTGGAGTCTTCAGAGCCAGAGAGGCCAAGATTTACCAAAGCAGGCAAAGGGCTGGGTATGCAGAGCAAGCAAGAACGAGTGTCAGCCGCAGAGATCTAGGAGGCCTTTCTGAGGAAGCCAGGGTAGGAGTTTTCCGGGAGAAACTGGATTTCTGATGTTGGGGAGGGGAGGGCTGGGGGCGGAGGACAGGGCGAGGCCAATTCCTCCCTCCGCATTAAAGTCAGTCGTGTTCGACTCTTTGCGACCTCATGCACTATACAGTCCATGGAATCCTCCAGGCCAGAATACTGGAGTGGGTAGCCTTTCCCTTCTCCAAAGGATCTTTCCAACTCAGAAATCGAACCCAGATCTCCCGCATTGCAGGCGGATTCCTTACCAGCTGAGCCACAAGGGAAGCCCAAGAATACTGGAGTGGGTAGCCTATCCCTTCTCCAGGCAATCTTCCTGACCCAGGAATCGAACAGGGTCTCCAGTCTCCTGCATTGCAGGCAGATTCTTTACCAGCTGAGCTGTCAGGGAAGCCCATGGCCCTCCTCTAAGCCCTTCTCTCTTTCCCTCCTTTAAGTCCTTGTCTCTTTCCCTCCCTCCTCACTCACCAAGACCCAATAACTCTCCAAATCACTGCTACCCAAATGTCCACTTTCCAGGAGAGAGCTGAACCCGCCCAGTGTCCTCCTCCAGGAGCCTGCCACTCTGTTGCCCTCCGTGTCCCCTGTGATTCCTCCGGCTGTGCACTCCTCATGTTTTCCACTGGTCGTGAACAGCGGGCTTCCTGAATCCTGCATTGGCCTGTGTACAGATTAGGCACCCTGTGGTTCAATAAGGGGAAGAGGGCACTTGAACAGGAGATGAAGGAAATTAGAAAAATCTAGGGATACCTGACAGAAAAGTCCTAGAATGCAAAATGGGGCCTTGCCTATGGATCAAGTGAGACCTACAGACAGGATTACCCTTGGAGAACCCGAGGGTGCAGGAAGTTCACCCTGGGGCCAGGTGGCTGGTAGAAGCTGGAGAAAGGAGGAACTGGAACTCCAGTGACAACGGCAGGCATCTAGGCAAGAAGGATGGTGGGGAGAAGCTAAGAGCAAAGACCAGAGTGTTTGGAGGAAGTTCAAAGGAGGACACTTGGCTTATTTTATCTGGATTGAGGGCTTAGGTATATTTGTCTTTTATGAGATGTAAAGATGGTTTTCTTAAGGCCCTGGGGAGCCAATGAGGGTTTAGGGAGCCAGAGAGTGGCATGATGAAGGGTATCTTTGCAGATTCCATAAATTAATGTTTCCTTTCTACATTGGTTTCTGTGACAAGGCACGAGCTCTTCTGGTGTTACAGAAAGCAAGTCTGTGTTCCCAACACACAGTGAGACCAAGCAATACATCAGAGTTTGGAACAGAGAAAGGTTTATTGCAGAGCCATGCAAGGACATGAATGGCTCATGCCTTAAAAATCCCAAATTCCCTGAAAACTTTCAGCAAATCAGCTTTATAGGAAAGATGAAAGAGGGTTGTGGTTAGTTGTTGCAGACTTCTTGGCATCAGATCTCTTGTTCTTTTTTTTTTAGATCTCTTGTTCTTGAGGTCGTCATGGTCAGGTAACGATGTTCTTATAAATCTCTGCCACACGAATCTTATTGTCTTTTCTGACAAGAAGGGGCAAGGTCCTAAGGCACAACTGTTACTCTCTGAAGTCCAAGTCCTGGCTAAAAGGATGCAGGTTACCCCGCCTGGGAGCATTTGTCCAGCACCCAGTTTGGCTCCTCTTGCCAGGGCCCAGGCCCATTTAAAGAGGCAGATCTCAGCTGGCAGTGCCCTCAGGCCAGGTCCCCAGACCCCCAGCCATCATCACTGAGGGAGCCAGGTGCCCAGGATCCAGCTGCCCTCTGCCTCCTCAAGCCTTCCAAGCAGCAGGGGCCAGGTCTCCCAAACTGTGACCTGTGCAGGCTGCCGCTGCCATTAGGTCACAAAGGTAGGGCTGTTGTTCAGTTGCTCAGTCATGTCTGGCTCTTTGCGACCCCATAGACTGCAGCATGCCAGGCTTCCCTGTCCTTCACCATCTCCCAGAGATTGCTCAAACTCATGTCATTGAGTTGGTGATGCCATCCAACCATCTCATCCTCAATTGCCCCCTTCTCCTCCAGAGGTGAGGATGAGGAGGCTAATGAAGGTGAAGTGAGTTGTCCAAGAAAGTCCCAAAATTGGGATTTGACTTCAGAATCCAAGTCCTCAGCCCATATGGCAGTGATTCTTAGGGTCATCCACATTAGAGCCCACTGCAAAGTATAAGTTCCCAGGCCTGAACCCAGCCTGACTGAATCAGGCTGTCTAGGGCTGGGGCCTGGGACCTGCAGCCTTACTCTCTGGCATGGAGATTCACTACACAACTGGGGCAGATATCGTTTTCCAAAGAAAGGCACATTTATGCTTTTACTCCAGTTCGCCTGCTTTTCTTGTGATGTAACTGACACCCTTCCCTCATGAGGTAGGGATCTAGGTTCCCTCCCCTTAAATTTTGATAAGGTCTTGTGGTTTCTCCAAGCTGTGAAGTCCCGTGGAAGTGATGTTATGTAACTTTTGAGGTTAGCTCATCAAGAGGATATGGCTTCTGCCTGGTGCTTTCTGGTGCTCTTGTGCTCTCCCTTTCTCTGTGCTCGCCTCTGAAACCTAGTCACCATGTTATGAGAAAGCCCAGACTACAAAGGCCCTGTGTGAGTGTTACAGCTAAAAGCCCCAGTTAAGATTTCAACCAGAATCAACCACCAGGCATATGCATGACTGAGCCTTTGGATGATCCCAGTTCCTCAGCCTTCAAGACTCTGGCTGAAGCCTCAGGCATTGTGAAGCAGAGGCTAACCTACCCCAATGTGCCTTGACCCACAAGTTTGGCTTTCTGACTGTGAGAGATAATACATGGCAGTTGTATTAAACCAAAAACTTGAGATAATGTGTTACAAAGCAAGTGACAGCTAATACGGCACCCAAGTTTGAGAGCACTGTGCTGGGCTCCACAATTCCCCAAGGCTTGCAGGGCCCTTGGGCAATACCCTACTGCAGCCAGCAAGCCTCCACTACAGCTCAGCCCAGGCTGAGTTCTGTATGTGTCCACACCTATAGCTTCTCAGGTACAAAGATCCACTGACTCTCCTGCTGCTGCATCCTGGGTTCACACCTTCCTGGATAAGTAATGCTGTAGCTACGGCTAGATCAGAAAAGAACTAAGGACCAAGTTCAACCCTGGGCTGACTTCAGGTAGAGTTCAGTGGAGAGGTGGGCTCAGTTTAAGTATTTGAAGTAGGGATGGGGAGCTGGGAGTAAGCTGAAGCAAAGTGTTCAGTATGTAATACCAGTCTCTCTCCTTGGAAGAATTCATTTGCTCAGGGAGCAAATCACAATTGTTTGTAATTTGATGCAAAAAGAGAAACAGAATATGGTAGTCTTCGAAGCCAACAGTCTTGAATTTCATCTCGACTCTAGTTCTCCATAACGTCAACTTGGGAAAATCATTTTGCCTCTTTGAAATCAGTTATACCACTTCATATGGTGATTGTGAAGACTTAACAAGATGATCCATAATGAATCCTTAACATGGAGCTTCAACAACTGAGAGACATGCAGGTTCATAACATTGTACAGGAGGTGGTCACCAAAACCATCCCCAAGAAAAAGAAATGAAACAAGGCAAAAAGACTCTCTGAGGAGGCCTTACAAATAGCTGAGAAAAGAAGAGAAACAAAAGGCAAAGGAGAAAGAGAATGATATACCCAACTGAATGCAGAGTTCCAAAGAATAGTAAGGAGAGATAAGAAAGGCTTCTTAACTGAACAATGCAAAGAAATAGATGAAAAGAATAGAATGGGAAAGACTAGAGATCTCTTCAAGAAAATTAGAGATACCAGGTGAATATTTCATGCAAAGATGGGCTCAATAAAAGACAGAAATGGTATGGACATAACAGAAGCAGAAGATATTAAGAAGAGGGCAAGAACACACAGAAGAACTATATAAAAAAGATCATGACCTGGATAACCACAATAGTGTGATCACTCACCTAGAGACACATCCTGAAATGTGAAGCCAAGTAGGCCTTACTATGAACAAAGTTAGTGGAGGTTATAGAATTCCAGTTGAGCTATTTCAAATCCTAAAAAAGGATGCTGTGAAAGTGTTACACTCAATATGCCAGCAAATTTGAAAAACTCAGTGGTAGCCACAACTGGAAAAGGCCAGTTTTTATTCCAATCCTAAAGAAGGGCAATGCCAAAGATTATTCAAACTACTGTACAATTGCCTTCATTTCACATGCTAGCAAGGTAACACTCAAAATCCTTCAAGCAAGGCTTCAACAGTATGTGAACCAAGAAACTCTAGATACACAAGTTGGATTTAGAAAAGGCAGAGCAATCAGAGATCAAATTTCCAAAATTCGTTGGATCCTAGAAAAAGTGAGGGAATTCCAGGAAAACATCTACTTCTGTCTTATTGACCACACTAAAGCCTTTGACTGTGTGGATCACAACAAACTGTGGAAAATTCTTAAAGAGATGGGACTACCAGACCACCTTACCTGCCTCCTGAGACATCTGTATGCAAGTCAAGAAGCAATAGTGAACCAGAACAATGGACTGTTTCCAAACTGGGAAAGGAGTGCATCAAGGCTGTATATTGTCACCCTGCTTGTCTAACTTATATGAAGAGTACATCATGTGAAATGCCAAGGTGGATGAATCACAAGCCAGAATCAAGATTGCCAGGAGAAATATCAATAACCTCAGATATGCAGATGACACCACCCTTATGGCAGAAAGTGGAGAGGAACTTAAGAGCCTCTTGATGAAAGTGAAAGAGAAGAGTGAAAAGAGTGAAAAAGCTGGCTTAAAACTCAACATTCAGAAAACTAAGATCATGGTATCTGGTCCCATCAGTTCTGTTCAGTTCAGTCGCTCAGTCGTGTCCGACTCTTTGCGACCCCATGAATCGCAGCACGCCAGGCCTCCCTGTCCATCACCATCTCCCAGAGTTCACTCAGACTCACGTCCATCGAGTCCGTGATGCCATCCAGCCATCTCATCCTCGGTCGTCCCCTTCTCCTCCTGCCCCCAATCCCTCCCAGCATCAGAGTCTTTTCCAATGAGTCAACTCTTCGCATGAGGTGGCCAAAGTACTGGAGTTTCAGCTTTAGCATCATTCCTTCCAAAGAAATCCCAGGGTTGATCTCCTTCAGAATGGACTGGTTGGATCTCCTTGCAGTCCAAGGGACTCTCAAGAGTCTTCTCCAACACCACAGTTCAAAAGCATCGATTCTTCGGCGCTCAGCTTTCTTCACAGTCCAACTTTCACATCCATACATGACCACAGGAAAAACCATAGCCTTGACTAGGCGGACCTTAGTCGGCAAAGTAATGTCTCTGCTTTTGAATATACTATCCAGGTTGGTCATAACTTTTCTTCCAAGGAGTAAGCGTCTTTTAATTTCATGGCTGCAGTCACCATCTGCAGTGATTTTGGAGCCCAAAAAAATAAAGTCTGACACTGTTTCCACTGTTTCCCCATCTATTTCCCATGAAGTGATGGGACCGGATGCCATGATCTTCGTTTTCTGAATGTTGAGCTTTAAGCCAACTTTTTCGCTCTCCTCCTTCACTTTCATCAAGAGGCTTTTTAGCTCCTCCTCACTTTCTGCCATAAGGGTGGTGTCATCAGCATATCTGAGGTTATTGATATTTCTCCCGGCAATCTTGATTCCAGCTTGTGTTTCTTCCAGTCCAGCGTTTCTCATGATGTACTCTGCATATAAGTTAAATAAGCAGGGAGACAATATACAGCCTTGACGTACTCCTTTTCCTATTTGGAACCAGTCTGTTGTTCCATGTCCAGTTCTAACTGTTGCTTCCTGACCTGCATACAGATTTCTCAAGAGGCAGGTTAGGTGGTCTGGTATTCCCATCTCTTTCAGAATTTTCCACAGTTTATTGTGATCCACACAGTCAAAGGCTTTGGCATAGTCAATAAAGCAGAAATAGATGTTTTTCTGGAACTCTCTTGCTTTTTCCATGATCCAGCGGATGTTGGCAATTTGATCTCTGGTTCCTCTGCCTGTTCTAAAACCAGCTTGAACATCAGGGAGTTCACGGTTCACATATTGCTGAAGCCTGGCTTGGAGAATTTTGAGCATTACTTTACTAGCGTGTGAGATGAGTGCAATTGTGCGGTAGTTTGAGCATTCTTTGGCATTGCCTTTCTTTGGAATTGGAATGAAAACTGACCTTTTCCAGTCCTGTGGCCACTGCTGAGTTTTCCAAATTTGCTGGCATATTGAGTGCAGCACTTTCACAGCATCATCTTCCAGGATTTGAAACAGCTCAACGGGAATTCCATCACCTCCACTAGCTTTGTTCTTAGTGATGCTTTCTAAGGCCCACTTGACTTCACATTCCAAGATGTCTGGCTCTAGATTAGTGATCACATCCTCATGATTATCTGGGTCGTGAAGATCTTTTCTGTACAGTTCTTCTGTGTATTCTTGCCACCTCTTCTTAATATCTTCTGCTTCTGTTAGGTCCATACCATTTCTATCCTTTATCGAGCCCATCTTTGCATGAAATGTTCCCTTGGTATCTCCAATTCTCTTGAAGAGATCTCTAGTCTTTCCCATTCTGTTGTTTTCCTCTATCTCTTTGCATTGATTGCTGAAGAAGGCTTTCTTATCTCTTCTTGCTATTCTTTGGAACTCTGCATTCAGATGCTTATATCTTTTCTTTTCTCCTTTGCTTTTCGCCTCTCTTCTTTTCAGTGCTATTTGTAAGGCTTCTCCAGACAGCCATTTTGCTTTTTTGCATTTCTTTTCCATGGGGATGGTCTTGATCCCTGTCTCCTGTACAATGTCACTACATGGCAAATAGATGGGGAAAGAATGGAAACAGTGAGATACTTCATTTTCTTGGACTCCAAAATTGCTGCAGATGGTGATTGCAGCCATGAAATTAAATGATGCTTGCTCCTTGGAAGAAAAGTTATGACAAACTTAGACAATGTATTTAAAAAGCAGAGATATTACTTTGCTGACAAGGTCCATATAGTCAAAGCTATGGTATTTCTAGTAGTCATGTGTGGATGTGAGAGTTGGACCATAAAGAAAGCTGAGGGCCAAAGAATCGATGCTTTTGAACTGTGGTCTTGGAGAAGGCTCTTAAGAGTTCCTTGGACTGCAAGGACATCAAACCAGTCAATCCTAAAGGAAATAAGTCCTTCATATTCATTAGAAGGACTGGTGCTAAAGCTGAGCTCCAATACTTTGGCCACCTGATGTCAAGAACTGACTCATTAGACAAGACCGTGATGCTGGGAAAGATTGAAGGCAGGAGGAGAAGGAGACAACAGAGGATGAGAAGGCTGGATGGAATCACCAACTCGATGGACATGAGTTTGCGCAAGCCCCGGGAGTTGGTGATGGACACGGGAGCCTGCGTACTGCAGCCCTAGGGTCACAAAGAGCCAGACATGACTGAGCAACTGAACTGAACTCAACTCACATCCATACATGACTACTGGAACAACCATGGCTTTGACTATCCAGGCCCTTGTCATCAAAGTGATTTCTCTGCTTCTATTTTTTTAAATTAATTTATACTTTATTGAAAGATAATTACTTTACAGAATTTTCCTGCTTTCTGTCAAACCTCAATATGAATCAGCTATAGGTATACTTATATAACCTCCTTTTTGAAACTCTCTCCCATCTCCTTCCCCATCCCACCCCTCTAGGTTGATACAGAGCCCCTGTTTGAGTTTCCTGAGCCATTTATACTTTATTGAAAGATAATTACTTTACAGAATTTTCCTGCTTTCTGTCAAACCTCAATATGAATCAGCTATAGGTATACTTATATAACCTCCTTTTTGAAACTCTCTCCCATCTCCTTCCCCATCCCACCCCTCTAGGTTGATACAGAGCCCCTGTTTGAGTTTCCTGAGCCATACAGCAAATTCCTGTTGGCTATCTATTTTACATATGGTAATGTAAGTTTCCATGTTACTCTTTCCATACATCTCACCCTCTCCTCCCCTCTCCCTATGTCCATAAGTCTATTCTCTATGTGTTTCTCCATTGCTGCCCTGTAAATAAATTCTTCAGTACCATTTTTCTAGATTCCATATATATGTGTTAGAATACGACATTTATCTTTCTCTTTCTGACTCACTTCACTCTGTATAATAGGTTCTCATTTCATCCACTTCATCAGAACTGACTCAAATGCATTCCTTTTTATGGCTGAGTAATATTCCATTGTGTATATGTACCACAACTTCTTTATCCATTCAACTGTCGATGGCCATCTAGGTTGCTTCCATGTACTAGCTATTGTAAATAGTGCTGCAGTGAACAATGGGATACATGTGTCTCTTTCAATTTTGGTTTCCTCAGGGTATGTACCTAGGAGTGGGATTGCTGGGTCCTATGGTGGTTTTATTCCTAGTTTTTAAATGAATCTCCATACTGTCATCCATAGTGGCTGTATCAGTTTACATTCCCACCAACAGACCAAGAGTGTTCCCTTTTCTCCACACCCTCTCCAGCATTTATTGTTTGTAGACTTTTTGATGAGGGCTATTCTGACCGGTGTGAGGTGATGTCTTATTGCAGTTTTGATTTGCACTTCTCTAATAATGAGCAATGATGAGCATCTTTTCATGTGTTTGTTAGCCATCTGTAAGTTTTCTTTGGAGAAATGTCTGTTTAGGTCTTTCCCCCATTTTTCGATTGGGTTGTTTTTCTGGTATTAGGTTGTATGAGCTGCTTGTATATTTTGGAATTAATCCTTTGTCAGTTGTTTCACTTGTTATTTTTTCTTCCCATTCTGAGGGTCGTCTTTTCACCTTGCTTTGCTGTGCAAAAGCTTTTAAGTTTAACCAGGTCCCACTTGTTTACTTTTGTTTTTATTTCCATTACTCTAGGAGGTGGGTCATAGAGGATCTTTCTTTGATTTATGTCATTGAGGGTTCTGCCCATGTTTTCCTCTAAGAGTTTTATAGTTTCTGGTCTTACATTTAGGTCTTTAATCCATTTTGAGTTTATCTTTGTGTATGGTGTTAGGAAGTGTTCTCATTTCATTCTTTTACATGTAGCTGTCCAGCTTTCCCAGCACCATTTATTGAAGAGGCTGCCTTTGCCCCATTGTATGTTCTTGCCTCCTTTGTCGAAAATAAGGTACCCATAGGTACGTGGGTTTATTTCTGGGCTTTCTATCTTGTTACATTGGTCTATATTTCTGTTTTCATGCCAGTACCATACTGTCCTGATGACTGTAGCTTTGGGGTATAACCTGAAGTCAGGAAAGTTGAATCCTCCAGCTCAATTCTTCTTTGTCAAGACTGTTTTGGCTGTTCGGGGTCTTTTGTGTTTCCATGTGAATTGTGAAATTTTTTCTTCTAGTTCTGTGAAAAATGCCATTGGTAATTTGATAGGAATTGCACTGAATCTGTAGATTGCATTTGGTAGTATGATCATTTTCACAATATTGATTCTGTTTATGTCATCTCTGATTTCTTTCATTGGTGTCTTATAACTTTCTGTGTACGGTTCTTTCATCTCCTTAGGTAAGTTTATTCCTAAGATATTTAATTATTTTTGTTGCAATGGTGAATGGAATTGATTCCTTAATTATTCTGATTTTTCATTGTTAGTATATAGAAATTCAAGTGATTTCTGTGTATTGATTTTATGTCCTATAACTTTGTTAAATCACTGATTAGCTCTAGTGGTTTCTGGTACTATCTTTAATGATTTCTATGTGCATGTCATGTCATCTGCAAACAGTGAGAGCTTTACTTCTTCTTTTCTGATCTGGATTGCTTTTATTTCTTTTTCTTCTCTGATTGCTATAGCTAGGACTTCCAGAACTATGTTGAATAATAGTGGTGAAAGTGGACTTTCTTGTCTTGTCCCTGATCTTAGGCGGGATGCTTTCGGTTTTTCGCTATTGAGAATAATGTTTGCTGTAGGCTTATCATATATGGTCTTTACTGTGTTGAGGTAGGTTCCTTCTATGCCCATTTTATGAAGAGTTTTCATCATAAATAGGTGCTGAATTTTGTCAAAGGCTTTTCCTGCATCTATTGAGATGACCATATGGCTTTTATGTTTGTTTGTTAATATGGTGTATCACATTGATTGATTTGTGTATATTGAAGAATCCTTGCATCCCTGGAATAAACCCAACTTGATCATAGTGTATGAGCTTTTTGATGTGTTGCTGAATTCTGTTTGCTAACATTTTGTTGAGGATTTTTGCATCTATGTTCATCACTGATATTGGCCTGTAGTTTTCTTTTTTTGTGTTGTCTTTGGTTTTGGTATCAAGGTGATGGTGGTCTCCTGGAATGAGTTTTGAAGTGCTCCTTCCTCTGCAATTTTTTGAAAGAATTTTAGAAGGATCGGCATTAGCTCTTCTCTAAATGTTTGATAGAATTCTCCTGTGAAGCTGTCTGATCCTGGGCTTTTGATTTGGGGGAGATTTTTGATCACAGCTTCTATTTCAGTGCTTGTAATTGGGTTGTTCATAGTTTCCATTTCTTCCTGGTTTAGTCTTGGAAGATTGAACTCTTCTAAGAATGTCCATTTCTTCCAGGTTATCTATTTTATTGCCATATAGTTGTTCATAATAGCTTCTTATATTCCTTTATATTTCTGCATTGTCTGTTGTAATCTCTTCTTTTTCATTTCTAATTTTGTTGATTTGATTCTTCTCTCTTTTTTCTTGATTCTGGCTAAAGGCTTATCAATTTTGTTTATCTTCTCAAAGAACCAGCTTTTAGTTTTATTAATCTTTACTACTGTTTCTTTCATTACTTTTTCATTTATTTCTGCTTGGATCTTTATAATGTCTTTCCTTCTAGTAATTTTTTTTTTGGTCTTCTTTTTCCAGTTGCTTTGGGTGTAAAGTTAGGTTGTCTATTTGCTGTTTTTCTTGTTTCTTGAGGTAGGATTGTATTGCTACGAACTTCCCTCTTAGAACTGCTTTTTCCACATCCCAAAAGTCATTGTCATGTTTCTAGAATTTTTTTGAAATACCTTTTGATGTCTTCAGCAACCTGTTGGTTATTTAGAAATGTGTTGTTTAATCTCCATGCATTTGTGTTTCTTACTTTTTTTTTCTGTAATTGATATCTAGTCTCATAGTGTTATGGTCTGAGAAGATGCTTGATATAGCTTCAATCTTCTTAAATTTACTGAGGTTTGATTTGTGACCCAAGATGTCATCTATCTTGGAGAGTGTTCCATGTGCACTTGAGAAGATGGTGTACTCTTCTGCATTTAGATGGAAAGTCCTGAATATATCGATGAGGTCCATCTCATCTAATGTATCATTTAAGACTTGTGTTTCCTTATTCATTTTCTGTTTTGATGATTTGTCCATTGGTGTGAGTGGGGTGTCAAAGTCTCCTACTGTTATTGTGTCACTGTCAGTTTCTCCTTTTATGTCTGTTAGTGTTTGTCTTACATATTGAGGTGCTCCTATGTTGGGTGCATAGATATTTACAATTGTTATGTCTTCCTCTTGGATTGATCCCTTGATCGTTATGTGGTGTCCTTCCTTATCTCTTGTAATCTTCTTTATTTTAAGGTCTATTTTGTCTGATATGAGGATTGCTACTCCAGCTTTCTTTTGCTTCCCATTTGCATGAATTACATTTTTCCATCCTCTCAGTTCCAGTCTATGTGTGTCTTGAGGTCTGAAGTGGGTTTTTTGTAGACAGCATGTATATGGGTCTTGTTTTTGTATCCATTCAGCCAGCCTGTGTCATTTGGTTGGAGCATTTAATCCATTTACATTTAAAGTAATTATTGATATATATGTTCCTATTGCCATTTTCTAATTGGGGTTGATTTTGTAGATCTTTTTTTTCTGTTGTAGTTCTTAACTATAGAAGTCCATTTAACATTTGTTGTAAAGCTGGTTTGGTGGTACTGCATTCTCTTAACTTTTGTTTGTCTGAAAAAATTTTATTTCTCCATCAATTTTGAATGAGATCCTTGCTGGTACAGTAATCTTGGTTGTATATTTTTCCCTTTCAGTACTTTAAATATATCCTGCCATTCTCTTCTGGCCTGCAGAGTTTCTGCTGAAAAATCAGCTGTTAAGTGTAAGGGTATGTTACTAGTTGCTTCTCCCTTGCTGCTGTTAATATTCTTTCTTTGTGTTTAGTCTTTGTTACTTTGATTAGTATGTGTCTTGGCATGTTTCTCCTTGGATTTATCCTGTATGGGACTCTTTGTGCCTCTTGGACTTGATTGGCTATTTCTTTTTCCATGTTGGGGAAATTTTTGACTAAAATCTCTTCAAAAAATTTTTCATACCCTTTCTTTTTCTCTTCTTCTTCTGGGACCTCTATAATTTGAATGTTGGTGCATTTGATATGGTCCCAGAGGTCTCTGAGACTGTCCTCAGCTCTTTTCATTCTTTTTACTTTATTCTACTCTTCAGAAGTTATTTCCACCATTTTATCTTCCAGTTCACAGATTCATTCTTCTGCTTCAGATATTGTTATTGATTCCTTCTAGAGTATTTTTAATTTCAGTAGTTGTGCTGTTTGCCTCTGTATGCTTATTCCTTAATTCTTCTAGGTCTTTGTTAATTGATTCTTGCATTTTCTCCATTTTGTTTTCAAGGTTTTTGATCATCTGTACTATCATTATTCTGAATTCTTTCTCAGGGAATTTTCATATTTCCTCTTCACTTATTTGGACCCTGTGTTTCTAGTTTGTTCCTTCATTTGTGCAGCATTTCTCTGCCTTTTCTTCTTCTTCTTTATTTTAAAGTTATTGTGTTTGAGGTCTCCTTTTCCCAGGCTTCAAGGAAAGTTGAATTCTTTCTCCCTTTTTGTTTCTGCCCTCCTAAGGTTGGTCCAGTGGTTTGTGTGAGCTTTGTATAGAGTGAGATTTGTGCTGATTTTTTGCTTATTTATTTTTCCTCTGATGGGCAAGGCTGAGTGAGGTGGTGCTCCTGTCTGCTGATGATCAGGTTTGTATTTTTGTTTTGTTTGTTGTTTAGATGAGGTGTCCTCACAGGGTGCTACTGGTGGTTGGGTGATGCCAGGTCTTGTGTTCAAGTGATTTCCTTTGTGTGAGTTCTCACTCTTTGATATTCCCCACGGTTAGTTCTCTGAAGTCTAGGGTCTTGGAGTCAGTGCTCCCACTCCAAAGGCTCAGGGTTTGATCTCTGGTCAGGAATGAAGATTCCACAAGTGGTTTGTTATGTCATTAAGGAAGAGTAAAACAAATATTCAAAAACAAGAAACCAAAGATGAACCCCAGACAAATGGCAGTTACAAAATCAGGCAAATAATAATTAAAATAATGGAATATACACATATACATATACACCCAGGTACAAAGTGAAAACAGTCCAATAATAATGATCCGGTGAAAAAAGGAAATCAAAAGTTATATTTACCAGTTAAGAACAAGACTAGCTTGAGCACAAACTGGAAAACAAAACTAAAGCAAGGTGCCAAGTGGAGAATAAAGCAGTGAAAACAAAAGTAACAAATATGTTGAGAGGAAAGGAAAGAAAGAATAGGTATGCAAAGTTAAATAGAGGTAGATGAAGAAGTTTTATATACACTAAAGATTAACTGCAAGGGGAAAAGAACAGTAAAAAAGACAAATGAAGGAATAAATGTAGAAAAAATATAATAGATTTTAAAAAACTAAAAATTAAACTCATAAAAAAGAGAAAGAAAAAAATGGAAGAAGAAAGAAAAGGGGGGGAAAAGGAGAACACCACAGAACTGCAAAAGCCCAATGTAGAGGCAAAGGTTTATAGCAATAATAGAAAGTGTGACTGAATATACACATATACTTATACACCCATAAGCAAAATCAAAACAGTCCAATAAAAATTAAGTACAATAGATAGACCTGGCAAACAAAGGAANCACCACAGAACTGCAAAAGCCCAATGTAGAGGCAAAGGTTTATAGCAATAATAGAAAGTGTGACTGAATATACACATATACTTATACACCCATAAGCAAAATCAAAACAGTCCAATAAAAATTAAGTACAATAGATAGACCTGGCAAACAAAGGAAACCAAAAATTATATCTACCAGAACAAAGCTAATTAAAGCACAAAGTGGAAAGCAAAACTAAAGCAAGATGCCAACTGGGGAATAAAGTAATGAAAATAAAACTAAAAAATATTTGGAGAGGAAAGGAGAGAGAAAGAATAGATAAGCAAAGTTAAATAGAGGTAGATAAAGGAGATTTATATACGTTAAAGATTAACCGCAAAGAGAAAAGAACAGTAGGAAATGCAAACAAAGGAATAAATGTAGGAAAAATAATAATAGGTTTAAAAAATTAAAATTTAAAAAAGAGAAAAGAAAAAAAAAAAGAGGAAAACTCCACAGAACTGCAAAAGCCTATCATAGAGGCAGAGGTTTATAACAGCAATAAAAAATATGACTGAGGAAAAAGAAAAAAAAAAAAAGCTCAAAATCTTAATTGGTTTTCTTAGTGCCAATAAATTTGACAACTACAAAAGAGGGGGAAAAGGTGGGGGTGGGGAAGAAAAAAAATCCAAAAGAATCTACAGAATAAGTAAAAAATAAATAAATAAAAGAATCAGTTCAGTTCAGTTCAGTTCAGTCGCTCAGTCGTGTCCGACTCTTTGCGACCCCATGAATCGCAGCACGCCAGGCCTCCCTGTCCATCACCATCTCCCAGAGTTCACTCAGACTCACGTCCATCGAGTCCGTGATGCCATCCAGCCATCTCATCCTCGGTCGTCCCCTTCTCCTCCCGCCCCCAATCCCTCCCAGCATCAGAGTCTTTTCCAATGAGTCAGCTCTTCGCATGAAGTGGCCAAAGTACTGGAGTTTCAGCTTTAGCATCATTCCTTCCAAAGAAATCCCAGGGCTGATCTCCTTCAGAATGGACTG
>SJYX01006093.1:6692-56801 GCA_006410675.1 Oreotragus oreotragus | reverse complement strand
TCGCAGGGGTTCTGGCAGCACCGTGTACTCAGGGGGGTTGGCGGCTAGAGCAGCAGGAAATATAGTGCTCTAGAAGGGTATGGCAACCAGTATTGGCCAATACGTTCCAGTATTCTTGCCTGGGGAACCCCTTCTCTGACAGAGAAGCTTGGCAGACCACAGTCTACAGGGTCGCAAAGAGTTGGACAGGACCAAAGCGACCCTGTGTGCATAAACACAAGACTTTTTTTTTTTTTTTTGGCCTGTGGCAGCTCTGCCCCAATGAGAGTTGAGCATGAAGGTGGTGCAGCTGCTTGGCTTGCGGGGACCCTAGTGGTGCCAAGTGTTCAGGTACACAGATTGCCTCTGTGGCAGAAGTTATGGCCCTATCAGAGTCTTTTTTTCGAGCCTCTTGTAGCTGGCGATCAGAAAGCCTCTTTGGCCAGTCTTTGTAGCTCCGCCTGTTCAGGCACTTAGAGAGATCCCTTGTCTGGGGTCCTACTCCGTAGATCAGCGCATCAAACACTTAAAGGGGCACCCTGGGTGGGTCCTTCTCTGTAGTTCAGTGCGTTAGGCATTTGATGGGCCAGAGTCTCTATCGTTCAGCTGCGGATACTGGCGTGTGGAGAGGGAGAGGCTATAGTGATGGCTCCACCGCCTACATGTGACTCAGAAGTGTCGCCTTGCTTCCATGGCTGCCTGGCTTTCCTCCACAGGCATTTCCCACCACGGTCCCCTCCCTCACATCCCCTGGATCTGTCTCTCCACAGTCAACAGCAGTCCTCGCACTGGGGTTGCTTCACAACCCCTAAATTCCAGCTCCCAGCCGCTGCTCCTTCCAGGAGACCTGCGTTCCTGCCCAGCACAGGTATGGCTGCGGCAAGGACTGTCTGATTCTCCTTCCATTTATGCCGTCACAGATCAACTGTTTCACTCTCAGCCTTAAATGTTTCTCCTCTGACTCAGACAATTGCCCCGCTCTGGGGATTGGACCCCAATCCTACTAACACTCCTATATCCCCCCGCCCAGTTCCTTAGTCCTGCCGAGTTTTTCATGGTTCTATGTATTCTCTTCCACGAGTCAGGTCCTCCTGTCCACTCTCGGCTGGTGTTTTGCATGCACTTCTTCTGTGTCTGAAGGTGTATTCCTGATGTATCCATGGAAAGAGATGTCCTCCATGTCCACCTACTTCTCTGCCATCTTGTTCACTCCCTCTCTGCTTCTTAATATACTTTTTACGTTTGCAATAACTTTTCTTCCAAGGAGCAAGCGTCTTTTAATTTTATGGCTGCAGTCACTGTCTGCAGTGATTTTGGAGCCCAAGAAAATAAATAAAATGTGTCACTGTTTCCACTTTTTCCCTTTCTATTTGCCATGAAGTGATGGGAACAGATGCCATGATCTTTGTTTTTTGAATGTTGACTTTTAAGTCAACTTGTTCACTCTTCTCTTTCATCTTCATTAAGAGGCTTTTTAGTTCCTCTCCATTTTCTCTCACTAGAGTGATATCATCTGCATATCTGAGGTTCTTGATGTTTCTCCTGGCTACTTGATTCTAGGTTGTGATTCATCCAGCCCAGCATGTCCAATGATGTACTCTGCATAGAAGTTAAAAGAGCAGGGTGACAATATACAGCCTTGATGGACTCCTTTCCCAGTTTTCAACTAATTCCACGATGAGGGCTCTACCACCATGACTTCTAAACCTAATCTGCTCTCAAAGGCGCTTCAAACACCATAGCATTAAGAGTCAGAGCTTCTGTATATAAATGAGGGCAGGGGCACAACTCATCTTAACACTTGTCATTCCCAAGGGCAACATCCCCCTAAGGAACTTCCATGCCACCTTGGTTTCTGGGAGTCAAATGGAATTTGGTGAGATTTTTTACTGACATCTTCCTGACCTTCTAGATGGGGTGCTTGGAGGGGTGGCTACTGTTTCCTTAAGGTCTAAGATAGTCATCCTTGAGAGCTAGTTAATTTCAAAGCATCTTCTCCTCACAAAATGAACATCACTCAGTTGTGTCTGACTCTTTGCAAACCCATGGACTGTAGCCTATCTGGCTCCTCCGTCCATGGAATTCTCCAGGCCAGAATACTGGAGTGGATGGCCATTCCCTTCTCCAGGGGATCTTCCCAACCCAGGGATTGAACCCAGTTTTCCCACATTAGTAGCAGATTCTTTACCACGTGAGCCACCAGGGAAGCCCTCTTCTCACAAAAGGGTGCATGAATTTCTAGGCATTTTAAGGGCTCATTGGGCCACACATTAAAAAATTCATGCAGAGGCAGCTCTCCTTTGAGCACTACAGGGCTCTGCAGGGTTGCGCCAAGCAGGACCTCAAGTCCAGAGAGTGGCTGGGGCTGTTGCGGAGTCCAGGCTCCCCTCTTATGTCTGATGTCCATCTGTCTGTTAGCCCTTCCAGGATCTGAGGGTCCATCCATCTGACAGGCAGCTGGTGGCACTGACAGGCAGGAGTGGCCATTCAGCTGGTCAGATGGGCTGCATGGCTCAGCCAATCAGGACCACCCAGCAGTTGGTTCCTTGGAGACAGAATCAGTTAAACCGACAAAGCTTCTGTCAAACTCCTCAGTAAGTTAGGACTATTTGTTGATCTGGGCTCACTCAGGGGAGCAGTTGAGGAATGTCTGTGGTCAGGGGGGTAGTGGAGGGTCACATAGTCCAACACCTCTCCCCTGAGAGCCCTGGTGAGGTGAGGGGTGGACCCTCAGCAGATCTGCCCCTTGCTGTCTCCTGGCTGTCAGCCAGATGTCCAGTTTGGGTTTGTTTTTTACCAGAGAAAGACACATAATTTAGAAAATATCTGTCACTTTGCTCACTGCTTTCGGTTGAGAGAAAAATGGATCTAATTGGGTATTTTGGTTGGGAAATGTCCTCTTCCAACTCTAGGAACTCCAGTGCCCAGAGAGGCCAGGTTGCAGAGTCTCTGAGTTAGGAATTAGGTCTGAGACCATGGGAAGGAGATGAAGGTGACATTGGGGCCAAGGTCTGCATCCCAGATGCCTTTGTCCCCTCGTCCCAGCCACCCAACTGATCTGAGGTAAAGATAGGGCCCAAATGAGCTGGCCTGGCCCTTGGAATGGTTGCCATGGTTCACACAGAGGGTAAAGGGACATGTGTAGAGTCAGCTCTGGGCCAGATTACTGGGTTCCAGCACCAGCTTCCTCATTAGAAACACCTGGCCTTGGGCATTCATTTCACTTCTCTGTGCTTCCATTCCCTCATCCGTAAAGTGGGAGTCATAACAGCATTTCTATGTGGGAGTGAGCTGAGGATCTGGAATTAGTCAATGTAATGTCCTCAGTCGCTCAGTTGTGGCTGGTTCTTTGGGACACCATGGACTTCAGCCCGCCAGGTTACTCTGTCCATGGAATTTTCCAGGCGAGAATACTGAGTGGGTTGCCATTTCCTTATCTAAGTCAATGTAATGGACTTAGCACAATAACTGGCCTCAGGGACCACACACATGTCAGCAGATGATGTAAAGGAATGATGCAGGCGCAGAGCATCTTGGGAGTAGTGCAGACATGTGTCAGTGGTAATGTGGGAGCCATCCTTGCATGTGAGCTACCCACCTCTGTTCTCCATGTGGAGAGACACCATATGGAACATCTTGGGCAGAGAGCGAGTGGGAGGAACACAGCCACGGGCAGGCTGGTAGGTCTTCAGGCACTGGGCAGGTAGGCAGAGCCCAGGGCCACAGAACTTAAGGGGCCTATGAGGATAGTTTCCTGAGCTGCTGAGAAGAATGGGCTGGGTACTCAGCTAAGAGAAGGTTTCCTGAACATGTGCCCACAAACCACCCACACACGTGTATGCTGATAGCAGACACACTGAGACACAGTTACAGGCAGACACACTTCTGCTCTCCTCCCTGTAGCCCAAGAGCAGGAGGAGGCCACTGGAGTGGCCGACATGCTGACGTGCCCCCCTAGAATGAGGACATTGGACCAGCACCTTCCCCCAACACATCTCAGCTCTGCACAGACAGGGACAGAGGGTTAGCTCCATATCTGCTGAAAGGGCCACAGTCACACACAGAGCCAGACCACCACCCAGCACCTGGACCAAGGCTGAGTGACTCAGAGGAGGCTAGGGCCATCCTACAGCTTCCCCAGCACCTCCAGCCAGGCTCTTTCTGCACCACCCACTCCCCTGAGGGGCTTCAGTGGCCAAATAAGGCCGGAAACACTCCCTGGGCTCCACCATGGTGCAACTGGTAGGCCACTCCTGCTATCTAGAGGCCAATTTTCCCATATAAATACCTGATTTCCAGCATCCCAGGTGTCCATAGGATTCAAGTCTCCCCACCATCTACCTCCATATGGGCCCTACAGTTTATAAAATGGGAATATGGCCACTGCTTTCCTGACCCTTAGGGGAGCAGAGTCATGGAAACAAAATGAAGCGCTTGTTAACTTGCTGGTTGTAGCTGAAAAACCTGATTTGCAAATGTAACAGTCAGCAGACAGGCCTCAGACTGAGCTTGTTTTTGCTGATTCTGCTCTGGCTGGTGCTTGATGGTGCAGTACACATCTAGTGGTCAGACTCCAAGAGGGACTATCAGAGAGGGGTGTCCCACCCCTGGACTGGACCCAGGTGGCTCCTGCCCCAGTCAGTGACCCTGACCTCTCTGCCTGGGACAGAAGGAAACACGGGACAGACCATGATATCTGCTCTCCTCACTACCTGCCCTGTCCATCTTAGCTTCTTATTCTGAACAGAAAATGAGGAAGGTAGGAAAGACCCATGGATGGAACCCAGTAGGGAGAGACCCAGTAGGGACCACAGAAGCCCTCCAGCCTTTCACACTCTCCTTTTGCCAATTCACAGGTGTTCAGCCAGCTTGGATGCTGAGGGAGCTGAAGGTGCTGCATGGCTGGCTCCTTCCCGTGGCCTCAGGTCAGGCTCCCGTGCTGACGGAGGCTGTGGGTGCCCAGATGCTGCCTCCCACCTGGGACAGGACAGGACTTGGCTGATCCAGGGAGATTCTGCTCCTTCTGCACTCCCCTGGAGACTTCTGCCCAGCAGGGCTGCCCTCTGCTGCCACTCTGGCCTTGGCCCTCACGTCTGCCAGGAAAGGGCCTGGACTCAGAGAAAGCTGGATTCTGAATGCAGCCCCTGCCCGGTCTTGCTTGGTCCATTTCTGAGACCTTCGGCCTCAGCCTCCTCCTCCTCCTCCTCCTCTGTGTCTTGAGGCCCAGGGACGGTCTGAGAGCCGGGCAGAGAGCTGACTGGGCAAGAAGCCCAAAGAACCAGCAGTTACCAGACGCCGCTCATTAAATGCTGACTTCAAAGGCCAGCCGGGCCACCTGCTGGCTGTGTGTGTGCCCTTGGGCAAGTTTAACTAACCTTGTTGTGCCTCTGTTCTCCTCTCCAGAAGGGTGATAATAAGGGAACTGACTCCACTAATGAAATGTGCTGTGGCTGGTTGGGGGAGGGGGCCTCTATTGATCTCCATGCAAAGACCCTGGGGAGTACTGGGGGTCCTGGGTGAGCTTCACTCCTCATTGCACCTTGCTGCTGGGAGAGACTTGGACCAGGATGACTTCTCAGAGCTCGGCCACTGCTGTACAGCTCGTGAGGACCAAATGAAGTAAAGGTCAAATACCTTCTTCAATAGCCAGCCAGCAGGACATGTTTCATTCCTCCAGATTCTCCAAGTCGGAGTTCTTCTGATGTGGTCAGTGGGTCCATTTCCCAAGTGAGAATCACCAGGTGAGGTTATTGGTGTGGTTGTTTGAGTTTGTTTTAATCACATGAAACAGACTATGAGTACGTTTCATGTACACTCAAGTTGTAATCACGTTATCATCAGCTGCATGTGAAGTGAGGCTTATCATCAAACCGAAGTTCCATTCTAAGCCCATCTCTTAAAAGGGGAGAAGGTCACTGCGGGTTGCACAGGATGGGGTGGAGGACCTTGCCAGTGTCCGTCTTTGGTCCAAACAGTGAGTTTGGGTTTCAAGACCTCTCTCTGGAAGGGTTTCACNAGCCGGGCAGAGAGCTGACTGGGCAAGAAGCCCAAAGAACCAGCAGTTACCAGACGCCGCTCATTAAATGCTGACTTCAAAGGCCAGCCGGGCCACCTGCTGGCTGTGTGCCCTTGGGCAAGTTTAACTAACCTTGTTGTGCCTCTGTTCTCCTCTCCAGAAGGGTGATAATAAGGGAACTGACTCCACTAATGAAATGTGCTGTGGCTGGTTGGGGGAGGGGGCCTCTATTGATCTCCATGCAAAGACCCTGGGGAGTACTGGGGGTCCTGGGTGAGCTTCACTCCTCATTGCACCTTGCTGCTGGGAGAGACTTGGACCAGGATGACTTCTCAGAGCTCGGCCACTGCTGTACAGCTCGTGAGGACCAAATGAAGTAAAGGTCAAATACCTTCTTCAATAGCCAGCCAGCAGGACATGTTTCATTCCTCCAGATTCTCCAAGTCGGAGTTCTTCTGATGTGGTCAGTGGGTCCATTTCCCAAGTGAGAATCACCAGGTGAGGTTATTGGTGTGGTTGTTTGAGTTTGTTTTAATCACATGAAACAGACTATGAGTACGTTTCATGTACACTCAAGTTGTAATCACGTTATCATCAGCTGCATGTGAAGTGAGGCTTATCATCAAACCGAAGTTCCATTCTAAGCCCATCTCTTAAAAGGGGAGAAGGTCACTGCAGGTTGCACAGGATGGGGTGGAGGACCTTGCCAGTGTCCGTCTTTGGTCCAAACAGTGAGTTTGGGTTTCAAGACCTCTCTCTGGAAGGGTTTCACAACCAGACCATCCTGGAGATGTTATCACAGGCTTTGGGCTTTGAAATATTCCTCTTGCTGAACCACAACTTTCCTTTAATTGATTCTCTGTTCTTGTCCATTGTCTTTGGAGCTCATTTGCTGCTTGTTCACAGGGTCCTACAGAGGGACTGTCTTCCAGTGGCTCACCTCCCCTGAGAGCTTGTGCTCACTTCCTGCCATTTTCTGAAATCTGCTTCTTTGGATGAGTTGTGGTAATGTTTTCAAAAGCTTCCTTCCTGCTTTGTCCTTCCTTTCCACAATCTGATAATAATGTTTTAATTCCTATTAGTATTTTTGTCATGACATTTTTGAACTTCTGCTAAATCCATTGTTGATCATTCATTAGTCGGTTCAGTTCAGTCGTTCAGTTGTGTCTGACTCTGTGACCCCATGGACTGCAGCACACCAGGCTTCCCTGTCCATCGCCAACTCCTGGAGTTTACTCAAACTCAGGTCCATTGAGTTGGTGAGGCCATTTCAACCAACTCGTCCTATGTCATCCCCTTCTCCTCCTGCCTTCAATCTTTCCCAGCATCAGGGTCTTTCCAAAAGTGTCAGTTCTTTAGGTGGCCAAAGTATGAGTTTCAGCTTCAACATCAGTCCTTTCAATGAACACCCAGGACTGCTCTCCTTTAGGATGGACTGGTTGCATCTTCCTTGCAGTCCCAGGGACTCTCAAGAGTCTTCTCCAACACCACAGTTAAAAGCATCAATTCTTTGGTGCTTAGCTTTCTTTATAGTCCAGCTCTCACATCCGAACATGACTACTGGAAAAACCATAGCTTTGACTAGATGGACCTTTGTTGGCAAAGTAATGTCTCTGCTTTTTAATATGCTGTCTAGGTTGGTCATAACTTTTCTTCCAAGGAGCAAGAGTCTTTTAATTTTCATGGCTGCAGTTACCATCTGCAGTGATTTTGGAGCCCCCCAAAAATAAAGTCTGCCACTGTTTCCCCATCTATTTGCCATGAAGTGATGGGACCAGATGACATGATCTTAGCATTCTGAATGTTGAGTTTTAAGCCAACTTTTTCACTCTCCTCTTTCACTTTCATCAAGAGACTCTTTAGTTCTTCACTTTAAGAAATTTACCAAAAGAAAAAATAGTTATTTTCAGTGGCAGGCTCCCATTGAGACTTCAATAAAGTTGGCCCAGGTCTGAGAGCCAACACCCACTCACCCAATCTTTTCTTCTCCATCTGCAGCTTTTGAATGAGAGGTCTTCCAGGTTTAAGATTTTATGTTTCTGACTCCAATGTGATCAAAGGCACTTGAATTCTAGACATTTCCCCTCAAGACTTATTTCTCCTGTCCTCTCATTTCTCCATGAGTAAGAGAAGTTCACTTATGGATGTTTCCACCCTTTCTTTTCCATGTCTTGTTGCTTAGGAGTGTCACTAAGTAGTTGTCATCCAAAGTTCAAGTAGTGGCCAGGGGAACGTGACCCCTTGAGAAGTCCCTGGGGGGCCTGTTTGAGCTTCACAAGGCAGCTGTTCTCACCCTGGCTATCCAGGCCTCCCAGCACCCTGGTTGCCCCAGGTGGACTCAATAGCAGAGCCTCATATGTACGGTGTTGGTAAGAAACTTATCAGAAATGTAAAGGCTGGGGAGAGTCTCAACATCTAGACAATTCTGCCTCATCCAAGGGTTTTGCATGAGCTTTTTATCTCCTCCTAATGACTGCCTGCCCACAGCCAGCTTCAGCTCTAATTTGGTCTCATAAAGACCCATTCCTCCCTCTGTGACTCATCTGCAGACATCTTTCTGAGTATGCTTGCTCTCTGAAGTCCATGTCATGAGGGAAACATCCAACAATGTTCCTTGCCTTCTTCCACCTGGGCCTGTCTCTCACTCCATCCCACTTGCCCACTGTTTCCCATGGAGTCAGAAAATGTCCCATAATTTAGAAGTAAAAAATACTGGGCTCAGAAAGGGTGGTATTCTCAATACAACATGGAGTTAGTATGGTAAGTCCTTGAAACCAGGGCTCAATAATACAAGTTTTTTTTCTGAGGGATTCTTAATGTCCCAGAGTCCCAGTGAGATGGAATGAACAGGGAGCTTGAGGAGGGCTGTCTGATCCTGCCACCTAAGCCCCACACCCAGTGCCCATGGCCTGAAGTTTCCTTGGTGACGGTAAACAAAACTCACCTGCTGCCTCTTCCATTACTGCCGTGTCCCCTCTCATCCTGCTGCATGCTGAATGTCCAGATTTGAGCAACAGAATCAAGGGGGGATTAGAACCCCACGGTTATGGGGCAGACCCTGGGACTGTCAGCATTGGAGTCAGAACAGGAGCTGGGGACTCTGAGTTCTGGGACGTCAAACCTTGGCTGCAGAGCAGCAGTGCCAAGGGGAGCCAAGTTTATACTGGGATGTAAGAAAATAGGCATGGATTGGAGAATCCTGATGTTCCTGTGGCCTAGGCACACAGAGCTAGACTAGCTGAAGGAAAGACAGAAAGTCATCTGAGAACAGGGCTGACACCTGGATCAGTGTGGGGTCTCCCAGGCACAGGTGCCCAAATGCTGCTGTGCCAGGAACAAGGATACTCAAGTATGGGGTGAAGGTGGGAAAGGTGCCTACTATCATTTTCCAAAATCCAAGTGACAAATTCCTATGCTTTTAAGATGCAAATAGCTCTACATGGCACACAAAGGACTTCTTCTTTTTCCCCAACTCTCTACTCTCAGAGAAAAGTATTGTTATTACTCGATCTTCCTATTTTTAAAAAATCTCCTTCAGCTCTCTGTTCACTTCATTTTTTACCCCTGATATTTCTTCTCTAGTCTATTGTGTCTCTACATTTGCCTCTTGCTTTTAGTATTGATTGCCTCATGAATTCTAATTTGATCGAAAAGTATTTGGTCATATTTTCACTTGCCTCATGGCAATATTTTAAAGAAATGATCCCCTGTCCTCCTTTTTCAGGTCTCATTAGATTTTTGTGCTCAACCTTTTTCAATAACTCATATATGAATGAACTGAATTTACCTGTACTACATTTTTGTAAAAGTTTCATGTGGGTTGTGCCTCAGGCTCTAATGTAATCTATTGTAATTCAAGGTTTTGTGTGCAGTTATTTTTAGCCATCTGAACCAAAATAAAATATATAATATATATGAGCGGTCTTATAATGTGTTTGGGCTTCCCAGGCGGCTCAGTGGTAAAGAATCCTTCTGTCAATGCAGAAGATGCAGGAGACTAGGGTTTGATCCCTGGGCTGGGAACATCCCCTGGAGCAGGAGATGGAAACCTACTCCAGTGTTCTTTTTTTCCTTTATGTTTTAACTTTCTTTTTTATTTCTTCTTTCTAAATTTATTTTCTATTTCTAAATTATGAAAATATGATAACATACTATGAAAATATGATTTTCATATTTCATATTTTATGGAAACTTGGAAAATACAAGTTAAAACATACAGTTCCACTATATATTAACAATTGTTTGTTTTAAGTAGATTCATTAAGATGTTTAGTTTTAGTTTCAATATCAAACTCTCAGAAGTTAATAGAATGAATGTACATAGAAGTAGAAGAATATAGCAGACCTGAAAAGCATTATTAATCATTTCTACATAATTAAGCTTTATACAGTCTTCACACAACAGTAGGATACAAATTCTATTCAACTTCTCATAGACTATAAACTAGGAGACACTGGAATGCATCCAGAGACTTGAGACCAGCTGCAGAAATTTAATGGTTTAAAGGTATTGAAATCATTCAGAGTCTGTTCTCTTATTACTGTGAAATTATGTTAGAGATCGCAATCAAAAGATATTTGAAAGTAACTCACATATTTTCAAGTGAAGTCTGACATTTACCAAGAGAAATCTTTGACTTAGCCATTGAAAGCCTCAATAAAGTTAGAAGACTGATAAAACACAGAGGGTGATTGTGGAGAAGACAGCATTTAAGTAAGAAATTAATATCAAACATACTTTGAAAAATCCCATGTATTTGGAAATTAAATGTCTGCTTTGAAATGTGTTTACCTAAAAAGCTATAACAAGGGAAATTAGAAAATATTTATAACAGAATAAAAATGAGAACAGAATTTACCGGAATGTGTTGCATGCTGCTGAAGCTGCTCAATGCAATTAAATAAAATGTAGAGTCTTGAAAAACATATGAAAACAAATAATGAACACTAACAAAATTTTGTGAGGTCTGAACAAAATCTGTACTTCAGGTAATAATATTTTATTACATGTTAATTTCCTGTTTTTTTAAAGCATAATATTTATATTCTTAGAATTGGATTAGAAGTTTCAAGACTCACTCACATTTTTTAAATCCTAAGAGACTTTTAGCAATAATACTAGATGCCAAAATACATGGAACTGTATCAAAATTTTGAGTGAATATAGGTTAGAAATCTAGCATTCTAGTCATACTAAGTCAAACAAATAGAATCAAAATGTCTTAAATTTTTTAGCTAGAAAAAAATTCATAAGTTTTATAAAATATATATACCATACATACTGTAAACTAAATGACCATCTGGTGATGTCCATGTGTAGAGTCTTCTCTTGTGTTGTTGGAAGAAGGTGTTTGCTATGACCAGTGCATTTTTCTTGGCAAAACTTTATTAGTCTTTGCCCTGCTTCATTCCGCATTCTAAGGCCAAATTTGCCTGTTACTCCAGGTGTTTCTTGACTTCCTAGTTTTGCACTCCAGTCCCCTATAATGAAAAGGACATCTTTTTTGGGTGTTAGTTCTAAAAGGTCTTGTAGGTCTTCATAAAACCGTTCAACTTCAGCTTCTTCAGCATTACTGGTTGGGGCATAGACTTGAATCACTGTGATATTGAATGGTTTGCCTTGGAAATGAACAGAGATCATTCTGTCGTTTTTGAGATTGCATCCAAGNTCCAGTCCCCTATAATGAAAAGGACATCTTTTTTGGGTGTTAGTTCTAAAAGGTCTTGTAGGTCTTCATAGAACCGTTCAACTTCAGTTTCTTCAGCATTACTGGTTGGGGCATAGACTTGAATCACTGTGATATTGAATGGTTTGCCTTGGAAATGAACAGAGATCATTCTGTCATTTTTGAGATTGCATCCAAGTACTGCATTTCAGACTCTTTTGTTGACCATGATGGCTACTTCATTTCTTCTAAGCGATTCATGCCCGCAGTAGTAGATATAATGGTCATCTGGGTTAAATTTGCCCATTCTAGTCCATTTTAGTTCGCTAATTCCTAGAATGTTGACGTTCACTCTTGCCATCTCTTGTTTGACCACTTCCAATTTGCCTTGATTCATGGATCTGACATTCCAGGTTCCTATGTGATATTGCTCTTTACAGCATCGGATCTTGCTTCTATCACCAGTCACATCCACAACTGGGTATTGTTTTTGCTTTGGCTCCATCCCTTCATTCTTTCTGGAACTCCAGTACTTTGGCCACTTCATACGAAGAGTTGACTCATTCGAAAAGACTCTGATGCTCGGAGAGATTGGGGGCAGGAGGAGAAGGGGACGACAGAGGATGAGATAGCTGGATGGCATCACTGACTCGATGGACGTGAGTCTGAGTGAACTCTGGGAGTTCATGATGCACAGGGAACCCTGGCGTGCTGCGATTCATTGGGTCGCAAAGAGTAGGACACGACTGAGTGACTGAACTGAACTGAACTGAAGGTAATTATTGATACACATAATCCTATGACCGTGTTCTTAATTGTTTTGGGTTTATTTTCTGTAGGTCTTTTCCTTCTCTTGTGTTTACTGCCTAGAGAAGTTCCTTTAGCACTTGTAAAACCGCTTTGGTGGTGCTGAATTCTGTTTATTTTGCTTGCCTGGAAATCTTTTGATTTCTCTGTCAAATCTGAATTAGAGGCTTGCTGGGTAGAGATTCTTGGTTGTAGGTTCTTCCCTTTCATCACTTTAAGTATATCGTGACATTCCCTTCTGGCTTAAAGAGTCTCTGTTGAGAAATCAGCTGATAACCTTAAGGGAGTTGCCTTGTATGTTATTTGTCATTTTTCCCTTGTTGCTTTTAATATTTTACCCTTGTCTTTAATTTTTGTCAGTTTGATTATTATGTGTCTCAGTGTGTTTCTCCTTGGGTTTATCCTGCATGGGACGCTGTGCTTCCTCGAGAAGGCTGACTACTTCCTTTCCCATGTTAGGGAAACTTTCAGCTATTATCTCCTCAAATATTGTCTCAGGTCCTTTCTCTGCCTCTTCTCCTTCTGGGACCCTATCATGTGTTTAATGCATTGGTATGTTTAATGTTGTCTCAGAGTTCTCCTAGGCTGTCTTTTTTTTTTTTTTTTTCCATTCTTTTCTCTGTATTCTGCAGCAGTGATTTCCAACATTCTGTCCTCCAGGTCATTTATCTGTTCTTCTGCTTTAGTTATTCTATGAATTCCTTCTAGTGTATTAATTATATCTGTTTGTTTGTTCTTTAGTTCTTCTGGGTCTTTGGTACACATTTCTTGGATCTTCTTGTTGTTTTCCTGTGATCCTGGATTATCTTCACTATCACTATTCTGAATTCCTTTTCTGGAAGGTTGTCTATCTCCACTTCATTTAATTGTTTTTCAGGGCTTTGATCCTGTCCCTTCATCTGGGACAATACTTTCTGCTTTTTCATCCTGATTAATTTTCTGTACTGTGGTTTTTGTTCTAGCCACTGTGGGATTGTGGTTCTTCTTGCTTCTTCTGTCTGTCTGCCCTCTGATGAAGCAGGCTAAGAGGCTTCTATAAGCTTCCTGATGGGAGGGACTGGCAGTGGGAAAAACTGAGTCTTGCTCTGGGTGGCAGGGCTGTGCTCAGTAAAGCTTCAACCCAACGTCTGGTGATAGGTAAGGTTGTACTCCCTCCCTGTGTTAGTTTTTAGCCTGAGGTGACCCAGCCCTGGGGTCTATGGGCTCGATGGTAGGGATAGTGGTGCTCTCCAAGAGGACTTACATCGATGGGCCCCTTCCAGGACGGCTGTTACTAGTGCCCCCATCCCTGTGGCAAGCCACTGCTGACCCACGCCTCCAGAGGAAACCCTCCAACACTAGCAGGTACATCTGGTTCAGGCCCCTCTAGGATCACTGCTCCTTTCCCCTGGGTCTTGGTGAACACGAGATTTTGTTTGTGCCCTCCAGGAGTGAAGCCTGTCTTCCCCAGTCCTGTGGAAGTCCTGTAATCAAATCCCTCTGGCCTTCAAAGTCGGATTCTCTGGGATTCTCAGTTTCTTTGTTGGATCCCCAGGCTGGGAAGCCTGGTGTCTTACACTGATACACTCAGTGGTTTCCATGCTGACCTCAACCACTGGGACATCTGCCACCTCAGGGACATCTTGGTCCATGTGGATTTCCATTGTCATTTCTCGGCTGCTTCTCTTTGTCTGGACCTTTCTTTGCTATTAATTCCCTATAATTTCTGTTACCTGCCTGGTTGGCTCCACTGCTACGGCTGTCTCTTATACACATCTAGATGTGTATAAGAGACAGCCCCTTGTGGGTGTGGGGCTGTTGAGCATGAATAGGACTCCCCAGGCCTCTGCTTGGGTAGCAGCAGGGTCATTTGGAGAAGTATCAAGGGAGTGGGACCATTTGGGGAAATGCCAAGGTGCTGGAGTAAGATTGTCTAAGTCTGGAGTCTGAGGCCACCTTTTACTAGTTGTGTCTTCCCTCTATTTCATTATTTTAAAAATAGAGATATTGGTCAATGCAGTTACAGATTAATGAGGTTATCAATGTGAAGTATTCATCACAGTGCCTAGTACTTAATAAATGTATAATAGGTGTGAACTATCAGCTATCCCAACTCAGGGGTCAAAATGTTTGTGAAAGAGAAACTGAGTTTCCTCCCTGCCAGGCATGGACCTGGATGGACACTCATTCTTGGGAGTGAAATCTTGCAGCATAGGCCTTGATAAAGTAGGACTCTGAGGAACCTAAGCCTCATCCTTCTCCAGAAGTGATCAGTGGCAGATGGCCTCTGGATGTCCTTTGACCAAAGCAAAAATTCAGGCTGACATTTGTCCTATGTGATCATGCAAGTGCCTTCCAAAGACTATCAAACATTTGAATGAGCTCCTGGATGGAAGAGCTTTCCTGGATGTGGGAGAAGAAGCTTTGTAAACCTCCATGGCTTTTGGCAGGAAGCAAACAAGACCTTTCCCCTCTGGCTAAGCTACATATATCTCACTATCAAACAACCCCTGAGGCATCTGAGTTTTTTTTTTTTTTAATTTTTATTTTTACTTTATTTTACTTTACAGTACTGTATTGGTTTTGGCATACATTGACATGAATCCGTCATGGGTGTACATGAACTCCGAGTTTTTAAATAATCTGCTTAGAGTCACTAACCTGTTGCTCTCATGAGGAAGTACCATCAGCGTCTCCTTGTGGTGGACAGCACGTGGATCCTATAATAACCAAGCCTCAGGGTTTTGGCTTCATTCTCCAGCTGTCTCCATGAAAAGGCAAAGCACACTGGAAAGTAAGAGAGACTGCAGGGAGCTGAATATTCTGTATCTCATTTGGGGTGGTGGTTACATGAGTGAATCCATTTGCAAAACATTCTTTGAGTTCTGTACTTATAATACGTGAACCATGATATGTGCTATACATATGTCACTCACTTCAGCTGAAATTTTTAAAGAAAAGTGAGAACTTAGAAGCTGTGAAAATCAACAGGCAGGACACAAATACCAGAAATGAGTACGTATTATCAGCAGGAAGTTGCTCTCAGTTTCCGAGCACTAATCGTATGGTCTCTGGACACTTTGCTTTCAGTTTTATTTCTGATTTTCATGGATTTGCCTTTTGACCTTATATGAAAGTCAATGGCAAAGTTAACAGCAAAGAGAGGTGAACTTACTGCTTTCTGTGACAATCTGTTCCAGCCGGACACTGAAGATAACTGAGTGGTAGGCAACACCTACCAATTTACTTCAAGGAGGATGGTAGAATCACAGCCTAGAGGAGTTCTGATGAATCGGAAATCATTAGGTGCCTTAATAGCTACTTAAGTGTTTACTGTTAGAAATCTTTTGCTCCAGACACAAATGGTGGATTATAAATTATTTATGGAACCAATTAGGGACATAACTGGAGTGATCTGGCTGGTTGCCATAGCACTAATGCATGTAAAGATTTTCATCTTTCAATTAAACTTTTTTCTGCTGTTACATTTTGATATCCTAATCTGCTCTCCAGTGGTCTGTGAAAATGTTCATGATTCTTTCATATTTGTGTATAAAATTCAGTCTTAGTAAAGAGTCATTGACTATTAGCAAATTAATCCTGCTTTAGCTTCACCCTGCTCCCACAAGTGTTAACAAAAAGCACCAAGGGACTTATAAAGAAATGGTTTTGGTGTGTTTACCCAGCCTCCTTCCTCCTCCAGTTTCATTTTGGGGGTGTTTCATATCCTTTCTCTCTGTCCTTGTGGACTGTCTGCTTGCTGCTGGACTTGGTGAGGTGCCCAATCTCTAACAATGGCATCCTTTGACTTAAATTAGCTCAGCTACATCTGTGTTTCTTATACCAACTGTCCCTACATCACAGAGTGAGTTTGGTTAATCCCTTCAAAATAAATAATTTGCTCCTGCCCCTTTAAAAGTTCAACCTTCTTCGTATTTTAAATGCTCAGTCTTACACTGATACACTCAGTGGTTTCCATGCTGACCTCAACCACTGGGACATCTGCCACCTCAGGGACATCTTGGTCCATGTGGATTTCCATTGTCATTTCTCGGCTGCTTCTCTTTGTCTGGACCTTTCTTTGCTATTAATTCCCTATAATTTCTGTTACCTGCCTGGTTGGCTCCACTGCTACGGTTTACGTTGCAGAGTTGATAAGAATGACCATGTCCGTGGCCTCTCAGACAGCTCCCCACAAAGGCGGCATTTCCTTGGTGTTGGCCCTCAGGCAACCTGCTCCGAAATTAATCCTCTCATTGTCCTAGAGGTAATGGAACTTGGGAATGGAGCTCATGTCTATATAGCTAGAAGGGTTGACCTCTTGGGGCAGAATGCTACCATGTCATTTGGTCTTGCTGCACGGGTCTTACTGTCAACCGCTGGTTATCTCTCCCTCTCAGATTAAAACTCTCCCAAAGAAGGGCTCTGATGGGTTGAGCCAGTCAGCATTCAGTGTGGGCTTCTAGAGGGTTTGAGGAATCCAATAATTGCTCAAGGAAAAAGATAAGACCACAGCAGTAACACAAAAAAAGTTTTATTGGGTGTTGCTTGGACATAGAAGCGTGAGAGGGAAGTCCTTCAGAGCATGAGATAGTCCAGAGGCTTATGTCACAGGGACCATCATCCAGAAGGAGAGGAGCAAAAGGAACTCTTAAGAAAGAGGGGGGACGGGGAGGGGACTTACCTGTCTGGGTCAGAGAACTCTGAGGGGCAGAAGCAGCTTGGAAGGTCTTATGACTTATTATAACCACAAAGCTCTGTCTAATCAATGATCAGCGTAAGATTGGTATAGTTTCACAGGGTATGCAAAACAGACAAGCCTTAAATGGTTAAAATTTTGCTTGTTTGGGCTATTTTTAAAATAATTGAATGTGTTAAATTTGAATTTGGTGTCTGTGGACTTTTGAGCTAGTGAGTCTAAGCCTGCTGTAAAGACATACACGACTGGGAACCAATAGACAGAGGCCGTCTTTGGCTCATTTATATAGCAGCACTGCTTTCATGTTAGCTCCTTCCTATGTCTCCGTCCAGCTTATAGAATGGCTATCCTTTGATCTGGTACCCAGTCCTGCTCCAGTCAGCTGGGATCAAAGTAGGAGGGTCAGTCTTCTGGATGCAGTATCCAGGCTCAAGCTGCCACTCAGAGGGCAGTTACAAGCTTGAAAGACCCCAGACAGACTTTCCCCCTAAACCTTTGCCTGTCCCATTTATCCATGAACTAAGTCAAATAACATCCCTTACAGGTAGCCTTCTCCCATAACACCTGCCCATCCATTGCCCCCACCCTCACGTCTCCACTATATCCTATGCAGGTCACTGTCAGATGTCTTACCTTGTCATTTAGAGAAGATTTGTTACATCACTTTATCTCACCTATGAAACACAAAGTGTGAACTATCTGATCACTCCCATGTCCCCAGGACATCGTAGAGTTCCTAGTACAAATCTGTTCAACAAATAGAACAAATAGATCTGTTCAACTGCTAAATAGATTATTTCTATAAAATATAAAGACTCCATAGAGGAAGTGATGCCTAAGGAGTTGTTTGGAGGATAATAGGAGTGATAAGGGATGAAAGGGTGAATTCTAAAGAGAGAGAGAAAAAATCCTGGATAAAAGCCCAAAGACATGAAAGCATGACATAGTAGAGAAAACATAAGTACCAAGTAGCTTGGCAGGCAGGATGTGAATGGATGGTCACAGAGGCCCTCCAAGGATAACATCATCTGGGAGAATTAAGCCCAGGCCTTCGTGGTTTTTTGTTTTTTGTTTTTTGTTTTTTAATGTATTCCAAGCTTCTTTCTAATTTAGAAAGATCAGAACAGCTTCCCCCCCGCCACCCCCATCGAAAATAATTACAAAGGAGAGCAGCTTTATCCTGTAGAAAATCCACAACCTGCTCCCCACTCCCAAACCAGCAGAGACTGTCTGGACCTTCAGTTTTGGCAGCACGCTAAGAGGCGGACATGACTGAGTGCCTTCACTTTCACTTTTCACTTTCATGCATTGGAGAAGGAAATGGCAACCCACTCCACTGTTCTTGCCTGGAGAATCCCAGGGATGGGGGAGCCTGGTGGGCTGCTGTCTATGGGGTCATATAGAGTCGGACACGACTGAAGCGACTTAGCAGCAGCAGCAGCAGATTCATTAATCCCAGGTAGGCTAAGTTGCACTAACAAAGCTAGTTTAATATGAAGATATAAAATCAGAATTTCATTTCTTAATTATCAATGAGAAGTACAAATGCCAAGCAATATGTGAAATCTAAAAAAACGGTACAAATGATCCTATTTACAAAAAAGAGAGGCACAGATATAGAAAGAAAAAAAAAACTTATGGTTACCAGAGGAGAAAAGGGAGAAGGGATAAACTGTCTATATATGTGTATATAGACATATACACCAGAGAAGGCAATGGCACCCCACTCCAATACTCTTCCCTGGAAAATCCCATGGATGAAAGAGCCTGGTAGGTTGCAGTCCATGGGGTCGCTAAGAGTCGTACACGACTGAGCAACTTCCCTTTCACTTTTCACTTTCGTGAATTGGAGAAGGAAATGGCAACCCACTCCAGTGTTCTTGCCTGGAGAATCCCAGGCACAGGGTAACCTGGTGGGCTTCCGTCTATGGGGTCGCACAGAGTTGGACACAACTGAAGCGACTTAGCAGCAGCAGCAGACATATACACATTCAGTTCAGTTCAGTTCAGTTGCTCAGTCGTGTCCGACTGTTTGCGACCCCATGAATCTCAGCACGCCAGGCCTCTCTGTTCATTACCATCTCTCGTCTAATGAATATAATGCTTGTTTCAAACAATCTTGCAAATGTATCCAAATGTGTCCAAGGCAGGTGTGCAAGAATTGCTATGGATTATGTAACTTTTCAACAACAACAAACCATAAATTTGAAATAAAGTAGGAAGATGATTTTTATGACATTTAATTAAGACTTCTTAAAGGTCATCTGACTGTCATGGAATGAAACTTTGTTGACTTTCGCAGTTGATTAGGGCTCTAATATTGAAAGTGAATTTTGTAGAAAACTGATTAGGTGTGTTGATTTTAAAAAATAGTTAATAAAAGAAACAACACAAATGGTTAAAACCTTATTGCCTTTTGGGCCAATAATCAGTTACATATAGACCTTAGAAATTTTATTTCAGCAGTTCTTTTTCAATAGATTATATAAATACTCATTCTCATATCCTTGTCAAATTAATTTTGCATTAATGCTGCTTCCTTCATTAATGGGTCAAATAACATTATGACATATACTTACCATTTTTTATATAAGAAATTTTTTAGCAAATTGAGAAGGACACTTTATATATCTAGGAACAGAGTTACTGGTTCACAGAAAAGATCCACATTTAGCTTTACACCTCTGACTCGAAAGTAACAGATCTTGATAACAGTGACAAGCAATTATAGGCCTGTTGACAGGAATAAGCTTTCCCTTTTTTCTCCATCAAACAGACTACTTCCTGCAAATATCACTAACCTGTGGAGTCTTGTGGGGCTCCCATCTACTGTTAGGAAGATACCAGGTCCAGGGAAGTTCCCACAGGACCTGTGTACCCAACACACCATCTTGCAAGGAAGCAATTTGGTTTTGCAACTCAGGATGCCTTCTTCTTCTTAAAGGGCTACACCTTGGAAGCGCCTTATGAAATCTGCATCCTTGGGCATCTTTAGTGCTCAGTCTCTACAGCTGTTACTTCTCTCCCACTTATTCTTTTGTTCAGCCTTTCCATTGGAAAATAGAAAGGCAGGCAGATCAGAGCCCTTGGCTGGTATCTTCAGCAACAAGGCAGAGTTGCACCTGTGGTATCACTGTTTTCTGGGAGAAGGCAGGGGATGGAAGAGGCTTCTGATTCACTTGTGTCCTTTCTGCCTCTGGCATCCTCCAGACCAGCTGCCAAACCCTGCATTCCTCCTCATTCCTGTGTGCCACGACCTGCCCCGTGTCATCCTCTTCCTTAGGTTTTTAGTTCACTTCTACCCTTTATCCGGTTCTGTTTCCATTATATTCTATCCAAGACACATTTTAAAACTTTTTATTTTATATTGAAGTATAGCTGATTAACAAAGTCGTGATAGTTTCAAGTGGACAACAAAGGGACTCGCCATACACACACAAATACACATCAAAATGCATATTTAGAGGGCATTTTCAGACTCCAGTTGTGAATGAGACCTGAGCTCTGCCCTCAGCAACCTCCTACTCCCCGGAGGTGATGTGGCCTTCCCCTCCTGCTCCACACCTCCAATCTACCCCATAGCCAGCTTTTCCTCTGGCAGCTCACCTGAACCCTCACCAACTCAAACGCTATGTCTCCCCTGCCTTTAGCCAGAGTATAAGCCAGCTCTAAAATTCCTGCTGTTGTCAAAGAAGGCTTGAAGCCAGAAGTTTGATCAATAAGATCATGATTCCCAATCTCCATCTGGTCACTAATCTTTCTGCCCTTATCCCCTTTCCACCCACATGGCTGTACTGGGTCTCTGAGCACTGAATATTATGCCATCTCTTATCCATGAGTCATATCAATGGAATTAGAAACTGTGATAGTACATAAAGAGGATTCTTTATAGTTCTCATTCTTTTCCTTGTTGAACATGTAGGACATTTCAGCTTGGATTTTTTTTAGAAATTTCGCTGTATTAGGTCTTTGTTGCCGTGCATGGGGTCTTTACTGCACCGTGAAGACTTTCTCTAGTTGTGGTGCCTGGGCTTCTCTTGTTGTATAAGGATTCTAGAGTGCACAGCCTCAGTAGCTGCAGTGTACAGGCTGTCTAGTTGTGGTGTATAGGCTTAGTTGCCCTGAGGCATGTGGGATCCCACTTCCCCAACCAGAGACCAAATGCATGTCCCCTGCATTGGAAAGCAGATTCCTAAGCACTGGACCACCAGAGATGACTCCCAGTTTGAATTTTTAATCACCCAGAAAACATCCAGGTACCATTCCTCTTAGAGCTGGTTTGATATTAAAGTTGTCATAATATCAAGCTCATTGAAATATTAAGAACATATATATATTTTAAAGCATTAAAAATATAAAATGGAGACTTCCTCCATCTTTGATGCTGAATGGTGGCATAAAAGAGGCTTGGATTAATGTATAGATTTGTGATCATAGACTATGATCCTTGCCTACACACTAATGGCTGCCAGATTTTATTTCCAGCCGTGACTACTCTCCCAATCCTATTTGAGTCAACTGCCTACTTGAGATCAAGTAGGTCATCAAATATGCATCTCACATTTTTTGGTTTATCTTTCATCAAGTTACTAGATATCACTGGGCATCAGTTTTCTGATTCAAAAATGAGACCCATAGAACCACATACATCATAGGATTACTGGAATAAATAAGAAAATGTTTGTGACTGGAGGTTGAATCAGTCACAAATTGTTGGAGATTTAGTTAATCATGCCTTCCTATGAAACGGTGCTTCTTTTGAGTTTGTACATCTTAGAGTTTTGGGTCTTCTTTGCTATGTGGCCTGAAAAGTCTTGATGCTACTGTAAGAGGTCAGGCCTGAACCCCAGAGGTGTGAGACTCAATTCCAGGACTTTAGAACATCAGAGAACTCCCCAATCCCATGGAATATTAATAGACAAGAGCCTGCCCAAAGGCCCCTATCTCAACACTGAGACCAAGCTCCACCCAAGAGCCAGCAAGCTCCAGTGCAGGAGGTCTCATGCCAATTTCTTAGCAAAACAGGAGCACAACCCTGCACATTAACAGGCAGGCTGCCCAAAGCCATACCAAATCCACAGATACCCTAAAACACACTTTTAGACATGGCACTGCCCTCCAGAGAGACAAGACCCAACTCTATCCACCAGAACACTGGCACAAGTTCCCACAACCAGGAAACCTTCACAAGCTCTGGTCCAGCCCCATCCATGGGGGACAGACTCCACAATTAAGAGAAACTACAACGTCTAGCCTGCGGAAAGGAGACCCCAAATACAGTGAATTAAGCAAAATGAAAAGACAGAGAAATATGCAGCAGATGAAGGAACACAGTAAAAACCCACAAGACCNTCTGGTCCAGCCCCATCCATGGGGGACAGACTCCACAATTAAGAGAAACTACAACGTCTAGCCTGCGGAAAGGAGACCCCAAATACAGTGAATTAAGCAAAATGAAAAGACAGAGAAATATGCAGCAGATGAAGGAACACAGTAAAAACCCACAAGACCAAACAAATGAGGAAATAGGCAGATACCTGAAAGATAATTCAAAGTAACGATAGCAAAGATGATCAAAACTCTTGAAAACAAAATGGAGGTACAGATAAATAGACTGGAGGCATGGATTAAGAAGATGCAAGAAGTGTTTAACAAGGACATATAAGAATTAAAAAATAAACAATCAACAATGAATAATACAATAACAGATTTAAAATATACTGGAGGGAACCAACAGAGTGACAGAGGCAGAAGAGTCGAAAGGTGAGCTGGAGGACAGAACGGTGGAAATAGCTGGAGCCGAGAGGAATAAAGAAAAAAGAATGAAAAGAAATGGGGGCAGCCTCAGAGACATTTAAGTGCTCCAACATTCGAATGATAGGTGCCCTGGAAGGAGAAGACAGAAGGAAAGGGCATTAGGAAATATTTGAGATTATAGTTGAAAACTCCCCTGAAATGGGAAAGGAAATAGCCATCCATCCAGGAAGTCCAGAGAGTCCCATACAGGATAAACCCGAAGAGAAACATGCCAAGACTAATTGAACTAATTTATCGAACTAACAAAAATTAAACACAAAGAACAAATATTAAAAGCAGCAAGGGAAAAGCAGCAAATAACATACAAGGGGATAAGGGTAACAGCTGGTCTTTTCGACTGAAACTCTGCAGGCTAGGAAGAAATGGCAGGATATACTTAAAGTGATGAAAGAAAAACCTACAACCAAGATTACGATATCCAGCAAGTATTTCATTCAGATTTGAGAGATAAACCAAAAGCTTTATAGACAAGCAAAAGTTAAGAGAATTCAGCACCACAAACCAGCTCTTCAACAANACTGAAACTCTGCAGGCTAGGAAGAAATGGCAGGATATACTTAAAGTGATGAAAGAAAAACCTACAACCAAGATTACGATATCCAGCAAGTATTTCATTCAGATTTGAGAGATAAACCAAAAGCTTTATAGACAAGCAAAAGTTAAGAGAATTCAGCACCACAAACCAGCTCTTCAACAAATGCTAAATGTGTTTCTCTAGACAGGAAACACAAAAGGAAAAAGTCTATAAAAAATGATTGTAACATACTTACCAAAAGATTAAGCACATAGTAAATACCATGTATTTACTCATGTAAATACCATGAGTATAGTAAATACTCAATATGGCAGCAAATTTGGAAAACTCAGCAGTGGCCACAGGACTGGAAAAGGTCAGTTTTCATTCCAATTCCAAAGAAAGGCAATGCCAAAGAATGCTCAAACTACCGCACAATTGCTCTCATCTCACATGTTAGTAAAGTAATGCTCAAAATTCTCCAAGCCAGGCTTCAGCAATATGTGAACCGTGAACTTCCTGATGTTCAAGCTGGTTTTTAGAAAAGGCAGAGGAACCAGAAATCAAATTGCCAACATCTGCTGGATCATGGAAAAAGCAAGAGAGTTCCAGAAAAACATCTATTTCTGCTTTATTGACTATGCCAAAGCCTTTGACTGTGTGGATTTCAATAAACTGTGGAAAATTCTGAAAGAGATGGCAATACCAGACCACCTGACCTGCCTCTTGAGAAACCTATATGCAGGTCAGGAAGCAACAGTTAGAACAGGACATGGAACAACAGACTGGTTCCAAATAGGAAAAGGAGTACGTCAAGGCTGTATACTGTCAACCTGCTTATTAACTTATATGCAGCGTACATCATGAGAAATGCTGGGCTGGAAGAAACACAAGCTGGAATCAAGATTGCCGGGAGAAATATCAATAACCTCAGATATGCACATTACCATATATAAAATAGGTAACTAATAAGGACCTACTGTATAGCACAGGAAACTCCACCCAGTACTCTGTAATGTCCTATACAGAAGCAGAATGTAAACAAAAAAGGCAGAATGTAAAATATAACATGTATTTTACATATATATGCTATATGTATATATAGCATATACAGTTATATATGTACAATATAATAGAAGAAACTAGCACAACTTTGCAAATCAACTGTGTGCTTAGTCTCCCAGTGGTGTTCAACTCTTTGTGACCCGGTGGGTGGACTGTAGCCCGACAGACTCTTCTGTCCTTCGGGATTCTCCAGGCAAGAACACTGGAGTGGGTTGCCATGCCCTCCTCCAGGTAAATTAACTGTACCCCAATAAAAATTTAGAAGTAAAGGATATATGCTAATAAGAAACAAAGATAAATAAGTAAATAAATAAATGCCAAGCAGAACAGAATGCTATGTCAGCATGACCAGTACACTCTCTTCATGTAGATGGATTTACATGTGAAGCCAATTTGTAAACAGAATAATGCTTGGTGATGATGAGATTGGGGCAAGGAAGTTGAGATTTAAATGCTTGTGATATCAGGCCCTAATCAGAGGTCCTACAGAAAATGGCACACTTGAAGCAGGTAACTGGTGGGCAGTGTAGTACCACATCACTACTGGCAGGCCAGCAGGGATGAGAAAAGGGAGTGCCTATTGCAAGTCAGAGGGAGAGAGCTGCTGTAGAAGAAGCCACAGTAGAGGTGCTGTGACCATAAGTCAGGACAGCCAGCCTGGGATGGAGCTGGAGGAAGCAGTAACTCAACCTCACTCTCTTCTCTCCCTCTGATCTCCTAACTACATTCTATATTAACTAATTTCAATGCAAAGCCAGAGGGCAAGGACATTCATGGATGCAGTCCATTCTGGCTAGCCTCCCAAAGCCAGAGCAGGGTAGAGGGGCCAACTGAGCCTGACTGGCACATCCTGTTTACCCAACAGAGGTGCATCTGTGACAAGGGACAGACCAGCCACCTAAGCAGTGCTAGTGCAAACAGTTGCAGTTCTTCCTTGTTACAAACCCACCCTCCTATCATTTGAAGATGGTACCCTCACCCCTTGTGAACAACGTATTTTCTTTATTGACCATCTTTGAGTATGGACATGGCCTTCACTCTGCCTAGGACTGATCTGGCTCACACAAGCAGGCTTTGTTTATTCTTTGTGTTTCTAGACCTGGAGCTATTTTATCCCTAAGGTGATGTTTGTATGTATCATTCTCATCTACAATGCGTTGATATTTACAATTTAATTGCCAGAATTTCTAGAGTGGTTTGCTGTACCTACTCCTACTTTAACAAACTTGAATTGAATTCTATATGAACTGGGGATGAGAATTAATGAAAGTCATTGAGTATCAAGATATTTGAGAGAAAAAGATAGGAAATTATTTCAGTGGCAGTGGGACTGGAGAGAAGATGGTTTTAAAAACTAAGAGGGATGGCTGGACTTAAGGAATATAAGAGGGAGAACAGAGAGTCTGGAATAAAATGAATTTTGTTTTGGACTGTAAAGCTTGATGAACCTGAAGGATATCCAAAAAAGGACCTTCCCAAAAGCTGTTCTAATTCATTGTTTGGGGTCTCCAGTTTTCCCAGAATTTCTGGCCAGTAGATGGTCAAATTTATGCTTTCAGCACCACAACTGAGGACAGCTCCAGTCAGGGTTCCCATGGTCAATCCATGACAGTCAAGGTATTGGACAACTGATGGTTTTTCATGATGAAAGGAAGAGATTTTGAGTAAAGGATGAAAAGAGAAGGACAGGTGGAAGAAAGAAGAATAGCAGAAGGGAGATACCTGAGAAGAAAGAAGCCATGAAGGTGATCAATTTGGTGGCCTATCAGTATTCAAGCTGGTTCCAAGTTCTGTATTTTGTTTTGTTTTTCTCATTGGGATAACTTGGTTTTGTTTGTTTGCTTTGTTTTTCCAAGCTCTGTTATTCACTGAGATTCACAGGAGATTCTCAATCACAGAAAACCCACAAATGTGACATTTGGGGTAAGACTTCAGGCCTCCTTCATCTTTGAATAGAAGCAAAACTCTAAGGACGTACCATCAGAAAATGTTTAAACCAGTACATAGAAGGCAGAAAGCACCAAGGATTTCCCATGGGGAGGAAGAAAACCTGGCAAAGGTAATACCTTCATTACATTTGCTCTTTCTTTCCTAACCTACATAGCTTACAAGCTCAAGCACAGAACAATATTTAGTTTTATAAATCTCAATTATGTATTTTCAAGCATAATGCAAAATTTTAGTTCTTGAGTGTAAACAATGCATTTTGAGCTTTCTCTGAGATAGCATCTGGGGCAGAGGAAGCCTCTCAAAAATCTCCTTTTTCTCCATCACCCCCCAGCCCCCCACCCCCACTAAATGAGATGGTGATGGGCCAAAGAAGACTGAGGGATGAGGCTGGCATAAAAGGGTTATGTCATTACTGATTTTAGATAATACTCTGGTCCTGGGATTTCTTATTGATTCTTTGGTTCAACGCCTGTGGTCACCCAGCGTCATGACAAAGAAGAAAGCCCCACACCCACCCTGTCACTCCACCTGTTCTACTTCTCACCTGCTCTCCCAGTGTAACTCATTAGGCAGCACGATTTTCAAGCTTCTCATCCCCTTTTGATTAGCTTGTTTTCTGCCTTTGAAGCTAAGCCCTCATTAACGAATTCTGAGATGGGAGAATAATCCTAGCCATTGCCAGCACATTCGTCCCTGGAGATTCCTTTGCTTCCCATCATAAAGGGGTTGCTGTCAAGCCCTGGGCTTCACAATTTCAGTGTGAGAAAGCCTTGGAGAGTTTCTTTCTCTCTCTGGGAATCCAATTTCTCAATCACATGCATTTCAGGGCTAATTACACTGATTTATTGCACTGGTCTTTCTCTTGCATTTAAAAGTTCAGTGGGAGGGAAGACACTCTGAAGAATCAGCATTTAATAGAAAAGCAGAGAGCCAACAGTGCAAAGTCAGTTTCAGGGGATGTGCTGGGCCGGGGGGAATAGTAGTTACCTTCAGCCCCAGAGAGAGATTTCTACTTTCCTATATCATCTTGAGAGTCTTAGCACTGGAGCATTTGTGGGCTCAGGTTCTATTCTAATGGTTTGAAGTGTGTGGATCTTCTTTCCTTGTTGTTGCTATTGTTTAGTTGCTAAGTTGTGTCCAGTCCAAGAGGATTCTCCAGGCAAGAATACTGGAGTGGGTTGCCATGCCCTCCAGGGGATCTTCCCAACCCAGGGATCAAACCCAGGTGTCCTGCAATGTATCTACATAATAAAGGAGTGAAAAGTGGGTAGTCAAAAGATATTGAGACTGGGGATGAGGATGTCAGTCTCAATATCTTTATTATGTAGATGTATTTAGTCCTCTCCCAGTAAGAAAGACTCTTCCCTAGGAGGAGGAAGGGGGATGAGGTTTTGGTTTTAGTGGGTTTCTTTTGGGGGGACGGGGCTAGAGGAGAGGAAAATTGAGGAGATAGGCTTCCCTGATGGCTCAGACAGTAAAGAATCTGCCTACAATGAGGAGACCAGGTTCGATCCCTGGGTTGGGAAGATCCCCTGGAGGAGGGCATAGCAACCCACTCCAGTATTCTTGCCTGGAGAATCCCCATGAACAGAGGAGCCTGGCGGGCTACAGTCCATGGGGTCACAAAGAGTTGGACATGACTGAGCGACTGACACTTTCACTTCAGTGAGGAGGTGCTCCAAGATAATGTTCATGTAAAGATAATGAGTAGGAGAAAAAAAGACTTTGAGACGTGTGATATGTTTAGAGTTCCTTCTCACAGATTAAATTTCTTTCTGAAATTATTTTTTCGTTACCAGTCTCTAATTCCTGGAACATGACATTACTCAGAAATTTGACTTCTTGTCCCAGGGGTTAGAGAATTTGTGCATCTGTCAGTGCCCACCAGTCAAAGAAGGATGGACACCTCTGTAATCAAAGATAAAGTTAGGTTTATTGAGTTTGCTTCAGCAAAGGAGAACACACACTGAGGACTCAAGGCCACCTCAGCAGGAGGAATTTAGGAGTTGCTTATCACAGCATTTGGGCATGTGCCCAGAGTTTATAAGAAGGATCTAAGAAAGCCAAGGGCCAGCTGACAACTGGGACTGTTTTTCACTTTCTGAGGTCCTTGTGGATGTTGGTGCTTATGAGTGTGGATTAATTCTAGTCCTGACTCATGCACATGCCAGTTCATCCATCTGAGCAAAAATTTTCCTTGAATTACAAACAAAAGACCATCAGCTTTTCTTTTTTAATTTGCTATGATAGTCCTGATGGATAATGTTTTAGGTGAAGAGTTTTCTGTGTCCAGGAATATCACTGCAATTGATTTTGATCACTTTTCTATGAACCTATCTATCATAGAAGATTATATGGTAGGTTTTCAGTATCTCTCAGTGGGGCCTATATTTGGTAGACTATTTTTTTTCAGATCTGTATTAATTTCATCAAGATTTTCAAATGATTTTACATAAAGTTGTACAAAGTAGCCTTGTGATTTTTTTAAGATTTCCTGTTTTATGTTTTTTCCCTTAACATTTCTAATTTTGTGGGTTTGCTCATTTTTTTTTTTACTAATTAGCAGTTTGTCTATTTTATTGTTTTTTTTTTTAAAAAAAGAACCAGCTTTTCTTATTAATTTTTGCTTCCATCTATATTAATTTCTTCTTTCTGCTTTTTCCAGCTTATTTGTTCTTTTTCTGTTTTTTTTTAATCTTATTTATTTATTTATTTTTGGCTGCATTGGGTCTTTGTTGCAGTCCGTGGGCTTCTTATGGAGGTGGCTACTCTTGTGGAGCAGCCGTGGGCTTCTTATGGAGGTGGCTACGCTTGTGGAGCAGTCATGGGCTTCTTATGGAGGTGGCTGCTCTTGTGGCGCAGTCCATGGGCTTCTAATGGAGGCAGCTACTCTTGTGGAGCAGTCGTGGGCTTCTTATGGAGGTGGCTACTCTTGTGGCACACAGGCTCTAGGTGCGCTGGCTTTGCCCCTAGTTGCAGCATGCAGGTTCAGCAGGTACAGCTCACAGGCTCTAAAGTACAGGCTCCGAAGTCGTGGTCCACGGGCTTAGCTGCTTGGCAGTATATGGAATCTTCCCAGACCACGGGTCGAAACTATGTCCCCCGCATTGGCAGATAGGCTCCCATCCACTGTGCCACCAGGGAAGTCCCTTTTACTAGTTTTTAACTTTGTTTTTTCAATTCACTTATTTTTCACTTTTTATTGGTATAGTTGTACACTTTTTCTTCTATTTATTGCTTATCATTGTTTATAGGAAATTCTACAATTTCATTCAGCATTTTTTCTTTGACCCAAGAGTTTGTTTAATGGTGGGTTTTTAAATTTCCAATCAGGTAGTCTGATTTTGTAATTAATTTATAGCATTTTAATCAGAATTTATTGAAGTTTTCTTTCTAGGTTAAGATATGATCAATCTTCACAGTGGAAAAGGTGTATTTTCCATTATTGGGATTAAGAGTTATATATATATATATATAAGTTCTACTTGATTATTACACTGAATAAGTTTTCTGTATTCTGATTTTTTTCCTCACTTGATCTATTTGGAATTGAGCAAGGTATATTAGAATTTTGTACTATTAGTGGTTTCTTTTGTTTTGTTTTGTTTTCCTTGTGTGTGTTCATGTGTGTGTTTGTGTGTGTGTGTGTGTATGCTAGTCACTCAGTTGTGTCCAACTATCTGTGACCCCATGGACTGTAGCCTGTCAGGCTTCTGTGTTCACGGAATTATCCATGCAAGAATACTGGAGGGGTGGTCCCAAGATGGCAGAGGAATAGGAAGGGGAGATCACTTTCTTCCCCACAAATTCATCAAAAGATCATTTGAATAACTTCCACAAAACAACTTCTGAACACTGATAGAGGACACCAGACATCCAGAAAGGCAGCCCAATCTCTTGAAAGGAGGTAGGACAAAATATAAAAGATGAAAACAGAGACAAAGGATTTAGGGAAGGAGACCTGTCCGGGGGAGGGAGGAGAAATTTGCACACAATAGGAAACCCTCTCACAGGCATGTCAGTGGGAAGCTTTGGAATCTCAGAGGGCAACATAACAGCAACAACAACAAACACCCAGAGTGCTCACCTAACTGCAACTAACTGCAAGCCCTCTGCCAGCAGCAAGTGGGGGCTGGGCAGGCAGGCGTGGGCTGCATTCGGTCCTAAGGGTAGGGGCTGGCTTGAATGCCCTGAGGACAATCTGAGGGCACTAATGTGACGCAGCAACCCAAAGCGTGGGATCACCAGAGAGACCGAAGAAAAGGACCTTTCCCACGAAAGGCTCTAAAGCTGCACAGTGACCCCTGGCACGCTCACAGAACAAAGGATTGCGCCCTAGTGAATACCAAAGGACAGAAAGCTGGCTGTCTTTTACGGGCCTCGCTCCTCAGAGGCAGAGAGGCAGGTGTGTGACAGCCAGAGCCGGAAGGCGAAGGGCCACTGCAATCTCGTCCCCAGAGACCGCATATTCCGCCGAAGTGTGAGCAGGCTGAAGTTGCTGACCACGTCTTCCTGGGATCCTGGATGGCTGACATCTGCCAGGAGTCAGCCATCTGAGATCAGCTCCCCAGAAGAGACACACAGCACACCCAGGACTGGGCCCTTGCGGTGCACCCGGGAAACTGAGTGGCTGGGACCAGGGAGGCGCATAAGATGCATGGCCCCTCCCGGACAGTGTGCTTACCAAGCGCCTAGTAGCCTGAGTGGCTTGTACCTGGGGAAGGCGCAAAATGCATAGCCCACCTGGGTCTGTGACCTTGCAGAACACCAGAGAACCTGAACGACTTAGACCTGGGAAGTGCGTGAAACGCAGGGTCCACTTGGGGCAGAGCTCTAGCAGACCACCCTGTACCCTGAGCAATGTGGACCCAGGAAGCACATGCCGCCTTGGGCTGGGGCAAATCCAGTGTGGTCCATCCACTGCGAGCACTCCGCACTTATGCCAGTGGTATTTGTTTGCAGTGTCCCTTCCTCTTCACAGCGCAACTGAATAAGTGACCACCTTGTCTCCTCGTGTCAGGGCGGAAATTAGACACCGAAGAGACTAGCAAACAGAGGGGGCCAAAATAAACAAAGAAGGGGGAACTGCCCTGGAAGTGAGAGCTGCAACAGATTAAAACCTTTTTTTTTTTTTTACTGCATTAATTGCAACACTGTTTACAATAGCCAAGTCATGGAAGCAACCTAAATGTCCATTGACAGCAGATGAATGGATAAAGAATATACACATATGTGGAATAGACTTATATACAATGGAGTATTAGTCTGCCGTTAATAAGAATGAAATAATGCTATTTGCAGCAACATGGATGGTCCTGGAGATTATCATACTAGGTGAATTCAGATAGAGAAAGATAACATCATATGATATCACTTACATGTGGAATCTAAAAACAGTGATACAGATGAACTTATTCACAAAGCAGAAATAGACTCACCAACTGAGAGAACAGACTTATAGTTACCATGGGGGGAAGGGCTGAGGGGAGGGATAGACTGGGATTTTAGGATGACATGTATACTCTGCTACATTTAAAAGTTAACCAAGAAATGTCCTGGGGTGGGGGCGGGGGAGGTGATCAACAAGGGCCTAATGTATAGTACAGGAAATTCTGGTTGACGTTCTGTAATAAATGGGAAAAGATTTTGAAAAACAATAGACAATGTGTATATGCATAACTGAATCACTTTGCTGCACACCTGAAACTACACAAAACTGTCAATCAATTATACTTAAATATAAAATAGAAATCTTTAAAAAATCTAAAAGTAAAAGTGTCTTTGGTTTTAATTCTTATCATATAACAATTGAGACCTCTACAGTCTTTCAATTTGTGTATGCCTGATATATCTTTGTTGATGCTTTTATTTTTAACCTCTTGAGTCTTTTTGGTTTTGGTTTGTCTTATACACAACACGTTAACTTGCTTTGTATTCAATCTGAAAATCTTTTTTGATTATATTCATCAAACGATCAAAACAGTATGTAAGATCTCAATCCTTACATGTCATTTTATTATATATATTTAAATATTTACATCTTTAAATATAGTCTTTATCTGTAAGCTTACAGTCTTTATCTTCTTTGTTATCTTGTCTTTCTTNACAACACGTTAACTTGCTTTGTATTCAATCTGAAAATCTTTTTTGATTATATTCATCAAACGATCAAAACAGTATGTAAGATCTCAATCCTTACATGTCATTTTATTATATATATTTAAATATTTACATCTTTAAATATAGTCTTTATCTGTAAGCTTACAGTCTTTATCTTCTTTGTTATCTTGTCTTTCTTGCATGCCTTCATTGCTTGCAAAAGAGTTATCTTATTCCATACTCTCCATTGTATTCAGTTCAGTTCAGTTGTTCAATCGTGTCTGATTCTTTGCAGCCCTGTGGACTATAGCACACCAGGCCTCCCTGTCCATCACGAACTCCCGGAGTTGNTCTTTATCTGTAAGCTTACAGTCTTTATCTTCTTTGTTATCTTGTCTTTCTTGCATGCCTTCATTGCTTGCAAAAGAGTTATCTTATTCCATACTCTCCATTGTATTCAGTTCAGTTCAGTTGTTCAATCGTGTCTGATTCTTTGCAGCCCTGTGGACTATAGCACACCAGGCCTCCCTGTCCATCACGAACTCCCGGAGTTGACTCAAACTCATGTCCATTGAGTTGGTGATGCCATCCAATCATCTCATCCTCTGTCATCCCCTTCTCCTCCTGCCCTCAATCTTTCCCAGCATCTGGGTCTTGTCTAATGAGTCAGCTCTTCGCATCAGGTGACCAAAGTATTGGAGTTTCAGCTTCAACATCAGTCCTTCCAATGAACACCCAGGACTGATCTCCTTTAGGATGGACTGGTTGGATCTCCTTGCAGTCCAAGGGACTCTTCAAGAGTCTTCGCCAACACCACAGTTCAAAAGCATCAATTCTTCGATGCCCAGCTTTCTTTATAGTCCAACTCTCACATCCATACATGACTACTGGAAAAAACCATATCTTTGACTAGATAGACCTTTGTTGGAAAAGTAATGTTTCTGTCTAGGCAAGTGTCTTTTAATTTCATGGCTGCAGTCACCATCTGCAGTGATTTTGGAGCCCCCAAAATAAAGTCTAAGAGTTGACTCATTGGAAAAGACTCTGATGCTGGGAGGGATTGGGGGCAGGAGGAGAAGGGGACGACAGAGAATGAGATGGCTGGATGGCATCACGGACTCGATGGACATGAGTCTGAGTGAACTCCAGGAGATGGTGATGAACAGGGAGGCCTGGCGTGCTGCGATTCATGGGGTCGCAAAGAGTCGGACACGACTGAGCGACTGAACCGAACTGAACTGAAGAGATGAGTCAAAAAAGATCTTGATGTGATTTACCTCAACAAATGTTCTGCCTATATTTTCCCCCATAGGTTTCCCTCCTCCCCAAATGTTTTATAGTGTTTGATCTTACATTGAGGTTTTTAACCCATTTTGAATTTATTTTTTGAGTATGGTGTTAAAAAGTGTTCTAATTTTATTCTTTCACATTAAAGCTGTCCAGTTTTCCAGTACCACTTATTGAAGAGATGGTCTTTTCTCCATCGCATATTCTTGTCTCCTTTTCCATAGATTAGGTGACCATAGACATGTGGGTTTATCTCTTGGTTCTCTATCCTGTTCCTTTCATCTATATTTCTGTTTTTGTGCCAGTACGGTTTTGATGCCCGTATTTCCATAATATAATCTGAAGTCAGGGAGCCTGATTCCTCCAACTCCATTTTACTTTCTCAAGATCACTTTAGCTATTTGGGGTCTTCTGTGTTTCCATGAAAATTATAAAATTTTCTGTTATAATTCTGTGAAAGCCATTCTATTAGGAATTTGGTAAGGACTGCATTGAATCTGTGGATAGCTTTGAGTAGTATAGTCATTTTCACAAAATTGATTTTTCCAATCCAAGAACATATGTCCTTCCATCTGTTTGTGTCATCTCTAATTTTCTTCATCAGCATCTTATAGTTTTCTGAGTATAGGTCTTTTTCTTCCTTGGTAGGTTTATTCCTAGGCATTTTATTTATTTTTTGTTGCAGAGGAAATGGGGTTGTTTCCTTAATTTCTCTTTCTTACCTTTCATTGTTAGTTTATAGCAATGAAAGAGATTTCTGTGCATTAGTTTTGTATCCTACAACCTTACCAAATTCATTGATTAGCACTGGTAGTTTTCTGGTGGCATCTTTAGGATTTTCTATGTAAAATATCATGTCATCTGCAGTTACAGTTTAACTTTTTCTTTTCCAATTTGGATTCCTTTTATTTCTTTTTCTTCTGTGATTTTTGTGACTAGGACTTCCAAACCTATGTTGAATAATAGTGTTTAGAGAGGACACCCTTGTCTTGTTCCTGATCCTAGAGGAAATGCTTTCTGCTTTTCACCATTTAGTATGATGTTAGATGTAGGTTTGTTATATATGGCTTCTATCATGTTGAAGTATTATGTGGTGGCTCAAACAGTAAAGAATCTGCCTGTAGTGCAGGAGACTCAGCTTCGATTCCTGGGTCAGGAAGGTCCCCTAGAGAAGGAAGTGACAACCCACTCCAGTATTCTTGCCTGGAATATCCCATGGACAGAGGAGCCTGGCAGGCTACAGTCAATGGGGTCACGAAGAGTCAGGCATGACTGAGCAATGAACACTTCACTTCATGTTGAGTATATGTACTCTATCCCCACTTTCTGGAGAGTTTTTTTTTATCATAACTAGATGTCAAAAACTTTTCTGCATCTATTGAGATGATCATATGGTTTTTATCTTTCAGTTTATAAATATGATGTATCACATTGATTGATTTGTGTATAGTGAAGAATTCTTGCATTCCTGGGATAAATCCCACTTGATCTTGGTATATGATCCTTTCAGTGTGCTGTTGGATTCTGTTTGCTAGTATTTTGTTGGAGATATTTGCATATGTGTTCATCAGTGATACTGGTCTATAATTTTCTTTTTTTGTGATACCTTTGTCTAGTTTTGGTATCAGGGTGATGGGAGTGTTCCTTCTTCTGAAATTTTTTGGAAAAGTTTGAAAAAAGATGAATGTTAGCTCTCCTTTAAATGTTTGATAGAATTTTCCTGTGAAGTCATCTGGTCTGGGACTTTCATATGTTGGAAGATTTTAAATCACTGTTTCAATTTCATTACTTGTGATTGGTTTGTTTATATTTTCTATTTCTTCCTGATTCAGTCTTGGAAGGTTGTATCTTTCCATACAACAAATTTATGTACAAGAAATTTATCCATTTCTTCTAAATTGTCTATCTTATTGGCATTTATTTGCTTGTAGTAGTCTCGTATGATCCTTTTATTTCTGTAGTGTTCATTGTACCTCCTCCTTTTTAACTTCTAATTTTATTTATTTGAGTCCTTTCCTTTTTTTTTTTTTTCTTGATGAGCCTGGTGAAAGGCTTATCAATTTTTTATCTTCTCAAAGAACCAGCTTAAAGTTTCATTGATCTCTGCTATTTTCTTCATTCCATTTACTTCTGTTCTGATCTTTGTGATTTCTTTCCTTCTACTAACTTTAGGGATTTTTTGTTGTTGTTCTTTTTTGTTGCTTTAGGTGTAAGATTAGATTGTTTATTTGAGGTTTTTCTTGTTTCTTGAGGTAGGGTTTTATTGCTATAAATCTCCCTTTTAGAACTGTTTTTGCTGAAACCCAAGGATTTGGGGTCATTGCGCTGTTGTCATTTGTTTCTATGTATTTTTAAAATTTCTCTCTGATTTCTTCAATGATACTTTGGTTATTGAGTAGCACATTGTTTAGCCTCCAGCTGTTTGTGTTTTTTACAGTTTTTTCCCCTGTAATTGCTTTCTTATCTCATAGTGTTGTGGTTGGGAAAGATGCTTTGTACAATTTCAGTTTTCTTAAATTTACCAAGGCTTGATTTGTGACCCAAGATGTGATCTATCCTGAATAATGTTCCATGTGGACTTGAGTAGAAAATGCATTCCATTGCTTTTGGATAGAATGTTCTATAAATATCAATTAAGTGATCTGGTCTATTGTGTCATTCAAAGCTTACATTTTTCTTATTTTTTGTCTGGATGATCTGCCTATTGGTGTAAGTGGGGTGTTAAAGTTCCTTACTATTATTGCATTACTGTCAATATCCCCTTTTATGGCTGATAGCATTTGTCTTATGTATTGAGGTGTTTCTCAATATAAATACTTATAATTATTATATCTTCTTCATGGATTGATCCCTTGATCCTTGTGTAGTATCTTTCTTTATCTCTTACAACAGTCTTTATTTTAAAGTTTATTTTATCTGATATGAATATTGCTACTCCAGCATTCCTTTGATTTCCATTTGCATGGAATATCTTTTTCCATACCCTCACTTACAGTCTGCATTGTCCTTAGGGCTGAAGTGTGTCTCTCATGGAAAGCATGAGCTTCCCTGGTGGCTCAGAGGTTAAAGTGTCTGCCTCCAATGCAGGAGACCTGGGTTTGATCCCTGGGTTGGGAAGATCCCCTGGAGAAGGAAATGGTAACCCACTCCAGTATTCTTGCCTGGAGAATCCCATGGACGGAGGAGCCTGGTGGGCTACAGTCCACGGGTCGCAAAGAGTCGGACACGACTGAGCGACTTCACTTCACTTCTTTATGTTCCTGTTACCATTTTATTAATTGTTTTGAGTTTGTTTTGTTGGTCTTTTCTTCTCTTGTGTTTATTGCCCAAAGAAGTTCCTTTAGGGTTTGTTGTAAAGCTTCTTTTGTGGTGCTCAATTCCCTTAGATTTTGGTTACCTGTAAAGATTTCTCTTTTTTTTAACCGTGCCATGCAGTTTGCAGTTGTGGAATCTTAGTTCCACAACCAACGGTTGAACATGCACTATCAGCAGTGAAAATGTGGAATTCTAACCACTGGATCATGTCTATAAAACTTTTGATTTCTCTGTTGAATCTAAATGATATCCTTGCTGGGTAGAGTAATCTTGGTTTTAAGTTTCCCCCTTTCATCACTTTAAATATATCCTGACATTCTCTTCTGGCCTGCAAAGTTTCTGCTGCTTTTCCTTTGCTACTTTTAGTATTTTTTTCTTTGAATTTAATTTTTATTTTGATTAAAATTTGTCTCAGCATGTTTTTTTCTTGAGTTTACGCTGTATGGGACTCTGCATGTCCTGGATGTGGGTGGCTATTTCCTTTCCCATGTTAGGAAAGTTTTTGACTATAATCTCTTAAAATATTTTCTCAGCTCCTTTCTTTTTCTCTTATTCTGGGACCCCCCCCCCATAATTTGAATGTTGGTATGTTTAATATTGTCCCAGACTCTAAGACTCTCCTCATTTCTTTTCATTCTTTTTAATTTATTCTACTCCTTGGCACTTCTTTCCACCATTCTATCTTCCATCTCATGTGTATTCATTCTTCCGTCTCAGTTATTCTGCTATGATTTCTTCCAGAGTATTTTTCTTTTCACTTATTGTCTTGTTTATCACTGTTTATTTGTTCTTTAGTTTTTTTATGCCCTTGTTGAACATTTCTTTTATTTTCCCTATCCATGCCTCCATTCTATTTCTGAGACTTTGGATCATCTTTACTATCATTACTCTGAATTTTTTTTTTAAAGTAGGTTGCATATTTCCTCTTCATTTATCTGGTCTTGTAGGCTTTTACTTTGCTCTTTCTTCTGTAACATATTTTTCTGTTATCTCAATGTTTTTAATGGGTAGGACTGTTCCTGTCTTGATGTTTGTTTGGCCTAAGGTGTCCAGCATTGGCATTTTCAGACAGTTGGATTGAGCTGGGTCTTGGTGCTGAGATGAGGACCTCTGGGAGAGCTCGCACTGATTCATATTCCCTGAAGGGTGAGTTTTCCTGTTAGTCCAGTGAGTTGGACTAAGCACTCCCACAATAAGGGCTCAGGCCTGACTCCTAGACTGAGAACCAAGGCCCCACAAGCTGCATAGTACAGCAGAAACAAAAAACAAAACAAAACAAAAAAGAACAGAAACAAACAAACAAACCAAATTAACCAAAAAAAAGAAAAGAAAAAAGCAGAAACAAATAAAGCCCCAAGCAAATAATAAAAACAGCATTTAACAATCAAAAACAAAGAAACAAATATAACCCAACACAGAAAACAAAAGCAAATCCAAGCAAACAAAATAAACCAAGCCAAGTAAACAATGAAACTAAATAAAAATAAAAATAGACATCAGACTAAAAGAGCAGAAGACGAACAAAGATTAAAACACAAAATAAAATTAGACAAATGGATATGTTAGAAAAAAATAAAAATGAAACAGCAACAAAAAACAAGAATGAAAAAAAGTAAAAATAACTCCCTTGTATCTATGCTATCTCTGCTATAAAAGACACTTGTATCTCTGCTTAAAGATGCTTGCTCCTTGGAAGAAAAGCTATGACCAACCTAGACAGCATATTTAAAAGCAGAGACATTACTTTGCCAACAAAGGTCCATCTAGTCCAAGCTAGATGGCATGTATAGATGACAGTGGTCATGTATAGATATTAGTGCTGGACTATAAAGAAAGCTGAGCACCGAAGAATTGATGCTTTTGAACTGTGGTGTTGGAGAAGACTTTTGAGAGTCCCTTGGACTGCAAGGAGATCCAACCAGTCCATCCTAAAGGAAATCAGTCTTGGGTGTTCATTGGAAGGACTGATATTGAAGCTGAAGCTCCAATATTTTGGCCACCTGCTACGAAGAACTGACTCACTGGAAAAGACCCTGATGCTGGGAAAGATTGAAAGCAGGAGAAGGGGATGACAGAGGATGAGATGGTTGGTTGGCATCACCAACTCAATGGACATGAGTTTGAGCAAGCTCTGGGAGTTGGTGATGGACAAGGAGGACTGGCATGCTGCAGTCCATGGTATTGCAAAGAGTCGGTCATGACTGAGTGACTGAATTGAACTGATCTCTGCTATCAATGTTATTGCCCCCATGGTGAGCTATATCTAACTCCAGCCTCCCCATGAGGGCCTCCAAGACCTCTAGGTAGGTCTCTGGACCTGTTGTGTCAGTCCCACCTCTGTGTGTTTTCTTTTACCAGCATCTGATCCTGAAGCTGGCACAGAGCACACATGCGTGTGCAGGCCAGCTGGGGCACAAACCTTGCAGAGGGTCCTCTCTTGACCTGCCTGGATCCATGTGGCTAGAGGAGGCCCTGTCAGCAGTGGTGTCTGGCCCATAGAGGTTTTGGAAGGGGTGGGGTTCATACTTTGGACCCTAGCAGACTCACTGGGGCCTGAACAGGTAGGGAGATGTTGGCTTGAAGGAAAATGAGCCTGCTCAGGTGTGTGTCCCTGCCACTGCCCAAGGAGTCTGGGCCAGGAGATAGGGAAATGTGTCACAATGGTGGCCTCACCATTTGTGAGCCACTCAACAATGGCACCTCTCTGACCTGGTGGCCTGGGCTTCCTCCACCAAACTTCCCGACTATGGAGCCCTTCCCTCCTGCTGCCCCAGGTTGCCTCCTCATTGCCAAGAGCCCACCCTCCAAACCCTACTCTCTGGCATTTATCCCTTCTCTCCACAAGGAGGCACACATCTCAAGCTGGGGTGTGCAAGGCTGTGGCACAGACCCTGTGCATAGATCCCACTCTATAGACTGGCTACCATGTTCCCCTCTGATCCCCCAATGCCCTAAAGGTCCCTCTCTGTTTCTGCTGATCCCCTCACCATGAGTGGGCCCCCCTGAGTGTAAGAATCTCTCTTCTCCCCCAGACCCCTTCAGGAGTACCAGTCCCATCCCACCTCCACTTTTCTTCCACCCTCCTTCCCTTCCAGGTCCTACCCAGTCATGCAGGGATTTCCTCCCATCCCCTTAGGTGTCCAAGGTTCCCACTAGTGCTGAAAAAGTTCTCTGCTAGAATTGCTCTGAGGCATTCTTGCTATACTTGTGAGGGGACATGAATTCCATGCACTCCTACTCTGCCATCTTGACTCCACCCCCAAAGAGCCTCATTCTTAATTATCACTCAGCTCAAGCCCCACCTGCCTGCTCCCTTTTAGGACAATGCCACCAGCAAAAAGGTCTTCTGGTTGTTCCCAGAACTGGAACTTCCCATAACTGCAGTGAGTATTCCCTCAGTTAGTCTTAGCTCTTGACTCTGGAAGCCTAGGAACCTCTGGGCTCCCTCACCTCACTTTCTTCTGTTGTTGTTATTCAGTTGCTCAGTCACGTCCAACTCTGTGACTCCATGGACTGCAGCACGCCAGGCTTCCCTGTCCTTCATGATCTTCTGGAGTTTCCTCAAACTCATGTTGTCCATTGAATGGATGATGCCATCCAACCATCTCATCCTCTGTCATCCCCTTCTCCTCCTGCCTTCAATCTTTCCCAGCATCAGGGTCTTTTCAAATGAGTCAGTCCTTTGCATCAGGTGGCCAAAGTATCAGAGCTTCAGCTTCAGCATCAGTCCTTCCAATGAATATTCAGGACTGATCTCCTTTAGGATTGACTGGTTTGATCTTCTTGAAGTCCAAGGGACTCTCAAAAGTCTTCTCCAGCACCATAGTTTGAAAGCATCAGTTATTTGGTGCTCAGCCTTCATTATGGTCCAACTCTCACATACATAACTGCTGGAAAAACCATAGCTTTGACTATCTGGACCTTTGTCGGCAAAGTGATATCTCTGCTTTTTAATACTCTGTCTAGGTTTGTCATAGCTTTTCTTCCAAGGAACAAGTGTCTTTTAATTTCATGACTGTAGCCATCAACCATAGTGATTTTGGAGCCCAAGAAAATAAAGTCTTTCACTGTTTCCATTGTTTCCTGATCTATTTGCGATGAAGTGATGGGACTGGATGCCATGATCTTAGTTGTTTGAATGCTGAGTTCTTAAGCCAGCTTTTTCACTCTCCTCTTTCATCTTTATCAAGAGGCTCTTTAGTTCCTCTTTGCTTTCTGCCATTAGGGTGGTATTATCTGAAAGTGAAACTGTTAGTCACTTAGCCATGTTTGACCCTTTGTGACCCCATCAACCATAGCCCACCACACTCCTCTGTCCATGAAATTCTCCAGGCAAGAACACTGGAGTGGGTTGCCATGTCCTACTCCAGGGGATCTTCCTGACCCAGTGACTGAACCTGGGTCTCCTACATTGCATGCAGATTCTTTACCAGTCTGAGCCACCAGGGAAGCCCATCTGAGCTTACTGATATTTCTCCCAGCAATCTTGGTTCCAGGTTGTGCTTCATCCATCCCAGCATTTCACATGATATATTCTTCATATAAGTTAAACAAGCAGGATAATAATATACAGCCTTGACATACTCCTTTCCCAATTTTGAACTGGTCTGTTGTTCTATGTCTGGTACTAACTGTTGCTTCTTGACCTGCTTAGAGGTTTCTCAGGAGACAGGTAAGGTGGTCTGGTATTCCCATCCCTTTCAGAATTTTCTGCAGTTTGTTATGATCCACACAGTCAAAGGCTTTAGTGTAGCCAATGAAGCAGAAGTAGATGTTATTCTGGAATTCCCTTGCTTTTTCTATGAGCCAATGGATGTTGGCAATTTGGTCTCTGGTTCCTCTACCTTTTCTAAATCCAGCTTGTATATCTGAAAGTTCTCAGTTCACATAATATTGAAGCCTAGCTTTTGAACATTACCTTTTAAGAGTTTAATATTGAGAAATTCTCACACACCTGCCCAAGGAGACATGTACAGCATTCAAAGCAGCATTGTTTGTATTAGCACCACTCAAATATCATAAAGAGGATCATGGAAAGAGCAATACAGTCATTACAATGAGCACTACATTTCAGTTCAGATGAGACATACAGCTACATGTTCCTAGATGGAATTACGTAACAGGGATAATTGTGTCATTGTGGTAGATTTACAGCCTCCATTTGTGACTCCCTGCTATTGTGTTACAATGCCGCACCTTTCCCACTGCCTCGTGGTAGACAGAGAGGAATCTCTCATCTCTTAATTTCAAGCAAAGTCATATGATTGCATTGGCCTGTTGGTGGGCAAGACACAAGGTAATGCTAAGTGTTTGCATTACTGGGCTTGCTCTCTTGTGTTCTTGCCTTTTGTTTTGTGAAGAGCGGGCTTCAAAGATCCTGGTCTGGGAGACACATGAAGCAGAACTGGACCCAAACAGCAAACCAGTTGAACCTGGCTCAAACCCAACCAACCCCTTCAGGCCTAATGAGAAATAACTGCTGGGTTTCCCTGATGATCCAGTGGTTAAAACTGCCCTTCCACTCTAGGAACACGGGTTTGATCTCTGGTTGAGGAAGTTCCACATGCCACATGGTGTGACCAAAAAACACTAGAAAACAGCAGCAACAACAAAAAACTATAAGTGCTAATCGTTGTATGCTACTGAATTTTAGGATTGTTAGTTATACAACACAACTGGGCAATGTGCATGGTATAAAAATATAAATATTTTTACAAACATGTGAAACTACTTAATAATTTTTGAGCACACAAATAATTTTTTAAAAACTATAAAGAAAAGCAAATGATGAAACAAAATTCAAAATAGTGATTACCCTTACAGTGAAGGATTAGACATAATTGTTAATGGCACATAGAAGACCTCAGAAATAATGGCAATGTGGCTGAGAGATGGGTATACCAGTATTTACTTTCTTAGTACTCTCTATACATATAAATTCTATATAACCTCTCATTTATTTAATTTCATTTAAAATGAATAATTACATGAAAAACTTTAAATTATAAGAAAATGTATAAGAGCCTGGGAGATAGCCCTAAAGTGTCTCCAATATGAATTCTTAAAATGAGATGTAGAGAATATGAGTTATCCAAAAAGATGACCACAATATTTAATCAAAATTACTAAATTAACCATGGCTGAAAAAGAAAACTCGTCAGAAAAGTGAGTCCACAAAGCAAGTTACAAAAATTGAACAAAAATTTCAGATTAAAACTCTTAACCAATCAATCATGACTATAAACAAGAGGCAAAAGTAGAAATACAAGTGCTCAGAGAAGAGATACAAACACAGAAGCATAAAAGAATTAATGGAGATTGAGGTTCAGGGTGGCAGACGGCTCAAACTGTTCAAAATGGTTTCTCCTGGGAGCAGAGTAGAAAGAGTTATTCCTACAGAGCTATTTGATGCTCAATACCAAGTGTATGTACAATTATGATATATGATAAAGTGATAATATGCACCTTTCCCACCTTCACACCATACTTGAGTCTCCTTGGCACCGGCACAGCAGTGTTTGGGTCCCTGTGCCTGGGAGACCCTACACTGATTCAGGTGTCTGTCCTGTTCACATGTGACCTTTCCTCCAGCTAGACCAGCTCTGCATGCCCAGGATTCTCCAAACCATGCCTATTTCCTTACTTCCCAGTGTAAATTTGGCTCCCCTGGGCACTGGTGCTCTGCTTCCAAGGTCTGATGTCCCAGAACTCAGAGTCCCAGCTCCTGTTCTGATTCCAGTGCTGCCACTCCCAGGATCTGCCCCAAAACTGCAGGACTCTGTTTTCCCCTTGATTCTGTTGCTCACATCTGGATGTTCAGCATGCAGCAGGATGAGAGGGGACATGGCATTAATGGAAGAGGCAGCAGGTGAGTTTTATTTACCATCACCAGGGAAACTTCAGGTCATGGGCACTGGGTGTGGGGCTTAGGTGGAAGAATCAGACAGCCCTCCTCAAGCTCCCTATTTATCCCAGCTCAGTGGGACTATCGGGCATTAGGAATTCCAGGAGAGAAGACAGCCCCATGGAGCCTCTGTTTCAATGTTCTACCTCATTCCTAACTCAAAATGTGATCCTCTGAAGATCACTGCTGTGAACGACCATTTCCTTCACTTGTAAGATATGAATTATCTCATAAAATATGAATTATCTCCTGACTCTACACAGATCAGTGGGCCAGGAGATGCAGTGGAGGAGAGAAAGGCCAGAGCTTGGAGGAGGAAAGAGTGTTGTGGAGATGTTTCTCCCTGGAGTAGACTATTGGAGAACATTCAGCCTATGGGAGATTTTGAGGATGAATCATGAAATGGCTGGGATGGCAAGGATGTGAAGGTCAGACTGAGACCCACCACGTGGCAGGCATATTGGTGAGGTAGTCATGGGGAGGTGGATTTAAGTATGGATGTTGTGGAGATGTTTCTCCCTGGAGTAGACTATTGGAGAACATTCAGCCTATGGGAGATTTTGAGGATGAATCATGAAATGGCTGGGATGGCAAGGATGTGAAGGTCAGACTGAGACCCACCAAGTGGCAGGCATATTGGTGAGGTAGTCATGGGGAGGTGGATTTAAGTATGGATTGATTTAAGTATGGGTTACAGTCTTAAGCACTGGAGAAGGAAATTGCAACCCACTCCAGTACTCTTGCCTGGAGAATCCCATGGATGAAGGAGCCTGGCAGGCTACAGTCCATGAGGTCGCAAAGAGTCAGACATGACTGAGCGAGTTCCCTTTCTTTCATGTCTTTCTTTCTACAGTCTTAAGACCAAGAAGAGAGAAATCTGTGCAGAAGTGATGATTCTCCAAATTCTGATACTTCTGAATCCTTTTTCCCCAACTCTCTTCAAATCCAGCTCTCCTGTCTTGTGCTGTCTTGTGCTGTCAGTGGCGACACCCAGGTAACCAGAGGAGAAGTGGCCACTTCAGGAAGATGAACCACTTGAAGGCTGAGGAAGATGATAAGTCAAGGCCTCAGTGCGAAGTCTTAAAAATCAGGTACAAAGCTTTTCTGGGTGGTAAATATCTTACTAACACTGGGCCCTTGGATGAAACGCCATGGTGACATCCACGGATCAAGAAGGCAGTGTCCACATGAATCAACGTTACTAGTGAGAGAAGTTAAGGACATGATTATCTAGTGAAGGAAAAAGAACACCAAAGAATGAGCGAGCCTGAAGAAGGTTTAGAAAAGACAAAAGGAATGACTGAACTGATGATACTAAAGCTCAAAAAAGCCAAAGCCCTACAGTGTATCTGAGCACAGGCTTGAGAGTGCAGTCACCTGAGAAGAGAGAGCAGTGAGGCCATGTGGCCTGAGGACCTAGGACTCAGTCAGAGTTTGGTGGGAAGTTCTGACAGTTTATCCACCTTTCAGTTAAGTTCAGTCACTCAGCTGTGCCTGACTCTTTGTGACCTGAGGAACTGCAGAATGCCAGGCTTCTCTGTCAGTCATCAACTCCCAAAGCTTGCTCAAACTCATGTCCATCAAGTTGGTAATGCCATCCAACCATCTCGTCCGCTGTCCTCCCCTTCTCCTCCTGCCTTCAGTCTTTTCCAGTATCAGGGTCTTTTCCAGTGGGTCAGTTCTTCACATCAGGTGGCCAAAGTATTGGAGCTTCAACTTCAGTATCAGTCCTTCCAATAAATGTTCAGGACTGATTTCCTTTAGGATTGACTGGTTTGATGTCCTTACAGTCCAAGGGACTCTCAAGAGTCTTCTCCAACACCACAGTTCAAAAGCATCAATTCTTNAGGTGGCCAAAGTATTGGAGCTTCAACTTCAGTATCAGTCCTTCCAATAAATGTTCAGGACTGATTTCCTTTAGGATTGACTGGTTTGATGTCCTTACAGTCCAAGGGACTCTCAAGAGTCTTCTCCAACACCACAGTTCAAAAGCATCAATTCTTCGGTGCTCAGCTTTCTTTATGGTCCAACTCAAACATCCACACGTGACTATTGGAAATACCATAGCTTTTACTAGATGGACTTTGTCAGCAAAGTAATATCTCTGCTTTTAAATATGCTGTCTAGGTTAGTCATAGCTTTTCTTCCAAGGAGCAAGCATCTTTTAATTTCACGGCTACAGTCACCATCTGGAGTGATTTTGGAGCCCCCAAATATAAAGTCTTTATTTTCATNCAGCAAAGTAATATCTCTGCTTTTAAATATGCTGTCTAGGTTAGTCATAGCTTTTCTTCCAAGGAGCAAGCATCTTTTAATTTCGTGGCTACAGTCACCATCTGGAGTGATTTTGGAGCCCCCAAATATAAAGTCTTTATTTTCATTGTTTCCCCATTTATTTGCCATGAAGTGATGGGACAGGATGCCATGATCTTAGTTTTCTGAATGTTGAGCTTTAAGCCCACTTTTTCACTCTCCTTTTTCACTTTCATCAAGAGGCTCTTTAGTTCTTCTTTGCTTTCTTCCATAAGGGTGGTGTCATCTGAGAATCTGAGGTTATTGATATTTCTCCCAGCAATCTTGATTCCAGCTTGTGCTTCATCCAGTCTGGCATTTCACATGATGTACTCTGCATCTAAGTTAAATAAGCAGGGTGACGATATATAGCCTTGATACTCCTTTCCCAATTTAGAACCAGTCTATTGTTCCATTTCCAGTTTTAACTGTTGCTTCTTGACCTACATACAGGTTACTCAGGAGCCATGTAAGATGGTCCGGTGTTCCCATCTCTAAGAATTTCCCACAGTTTGTTGTGACCTATCAGTCAAAGGCTTTGCATAGTCAATAAAGCAGAAGTAGATGTTTTTCTGGAACTCTCTTGCTTTTTCGATGACCAGTGGATGTTGGCAATTTGGTTCCTCTGCCTTTTCTAAATCCAGCTTGAATGTCTGGAAGTTCATGGTTCACATACTGTTGAAGGCTGGCTTGGAGAATTTTGAGCATTACTTTGCCAGTGTGTGAGATGAGTACAATTGTGCAGTAGTTTGAACATTCTTTAGCATTGTCTTTCTTTGGGATTGGAATGAAAGCTGAACTTTTCCAGTTGTGGCCACTGCTGAGTTTTTCAAACTTGCTGGCATATTGAGTGCAGCACTTTTATAGCATCATCTTTTAGGATTTGAAATAGCTCAACAGAATTCCATCCTCCACTAGCTTTGTAGTGCTGCTTCCTAAGGCCCACTTGACTTTGCATTCCAGGATGCCTGACTCTAGGTGAGTGATCACACCCTTGTGGTTATCTGGGTCATGAAGATCTCTTTAGTTCTTCTGTGTATTCTTGCCACCTCTTCTTAATATCTTCTGCTTCTGTTAGTACCATACCATTTCTGTCCTTTATTGTGCCCATCTTTGCATGAAGTGTTCCCTTGGTATCTCTAATTTTCTTGAAGAGATTGCTAGTCTTCCCATTCTATTGTTTTCCTCTATTTCTTTGCATATTTGTTCTTCTAGAATTCATCATGAAAGAAAAGTACTAAATGAAAACTGATGAGTAGATGTTTGAGTGCAAGTAAGGGAGGCCTGGCGTGCTGTGATTCATGGGGTTGCAAAGAGTCAGACACAACTGAGCGACTGAACTGAACTGAACTGAAGGATTAAAATGTTACTAAATTAAAAAAAAAGAAGTTGAACTAGCAGGACATCTTTTGAAACACCACTGTGGCTCATGCAAATAAACAGATTCCAGAAAAGATAGGTAGGAGGTGAGCACAAGCTCTCAGGGGAGGTGAGCCACTGGAAGATAGTCCCTCTGTAGGACCCTGTGAACAAGCAGCAAATGAGCTCCAAAGACAATGGACAAGAACAGAGAATAAATTAAAGGAAAGTTGTGGTTCAGCAAGAGGAATATTTCAAAGCCCAAAGCCTGTGATAACATCTCCAGGATGGTCTGGTTGTGAAACCCTTCCAGAGAGAGGTCTTGAAACCCAAACTCACTGTTTGGACCAAAGACGGACACTGGCAAGGTCCTCCACCCCATCCTGTGCAACCTGCAGTGACCTTCTCCCCTTTTAAGAGATGGGCTTAGAATGGAACTTCGGTTTGATGATAAGCCTCACTTCATATGCAGCTGATGATAATGTGATTACAACTTGAATGTACATGAAATGTACTCATAGTCTATTTCATGTGATTAAAACAAACTCAAACAACCACACCAATAACCTCACCTGGTGATTCTCACTTGGGAAATGGACCCACTGACCACATCAGAAGAACTCCGACTTGGAGAATCTGGAGGAATGAAACATGTCCTGCTGGCTGGCTATTGAAGAAGGTATTTGACCTTTACTTCATTTGGTCCTCATGAGCTGTACAGCAGTGGCCGAGCTCTGAGAAGTCATCCTGGTCCAAGTCTCTCCCAGCAGCAAGGTGCAATGAGGAGTGAAGCTCACCCAGGACCCCCAGTACTCCCCAGAGTCTTTGCATGACATCAATAGAGGCCCCCTCCCCCAGCCAGCCACAGCACATTTCATTAGTGGAGTCAGTTCCCTTATTATCACCCTTCTGGAGAGGAGAACAGAGGCACAACAAGGTTAGTTAAACTTGCCCAAGGGCACACACACAGCCAGCAGGTGGCCCGGCTGGCCTTTGAAGTCAGCATTTAACGAGCGGCGTCTGGTAACTGCTGGTTCTTTGGGCTTCTTGCCCAGTCAGCTCTCTGCCCGGCTCTCAGACCGTCCCTGGGCCTCAAGACACAGAGGAGGAGGAGGAGGAGGAGGCCAAAGATCTCAGAAATGGACCAAGCAAGACCGGGCAGGGGCTGCATTCAGAATCCAGCTTTCTCTGAGTCCAGGCCCTTTCCTGGCAGACGTGAGGGCCAAGGCCAGAGTGGCGGCAGAGGGCAGCCCTGCTGGGCAGAAGTCTCCAGGGGAGTGCAGAAGGAGCAGAATCTCCCTGGATCAGCCAAGTCCTGTCCTGTCCCAGGTGGGAGGCAGCATCTGGGCACCCACAGCCTCCGCCAGCACGGGAGCCTGACCTGAGGCCACGGGAAGGAGCCAGCCATGCAGCACCTTCAGCTCCCTCAGCATCCAAGCTGGCTGAACACCCATGAATTGGCAAAAGGAGAGTGTGAAAGGCTGGAGGGCTTCTGTGGTCCCTACTGGGTCTCTCCCTACTGGGTTCCATCCATGGGTCTTTCCTGCCTTCCTCATTTTCTGTTCAGAATAAGAGGCTAAGATGGACAGGTGGAGTTGGAGGGTGGTATTTCACCATGAACATACCCAACTGAGTCTGTTTTTCTCTCAACTGAAAGAAATGACCGAAGTGACCCAAGTGACAGTGTTTTCTAAATTGTGTGTCTTTCTCTGGTAAAAACAAACTGAAACTGGGCATCTGGCTGACAGCAGGAGAGAGCAGGAGGCAGCCCTGGGTCCGCCCTTCATCTCACCAGGGCTCTCAGGGGGGATGCGGTGGACTCTTAGGCATCATATACCAGCCCTGGGGCCCCAGCGGATCAGCAGGAGGGTGTCCCTCCCCTGAGGCAGCCCCCTCAGGAGGATCAGGCTTGGCTGCTCAGAAAGGGACTGTCCTGAATGCACATTGTCTCCTGAGGGAAGGGCTGTTCCTGGTATTTAAATGTGAGGAAACAGAGGCACAAAAAGGGGACATCACCTGCTCGGGGTGGCCTTGTGGTCATGACAGAACTGGGATGCAGCCCATTGTGTTCAGGTCTCTGCAGCTCACTCTCCAAGGGACAACAGGGTGCGGGGATGGGCACTTAAGGCCAAACTTGCACTCAGCATCAGGAGTCCCGCCTCATTCAGGTCATGGTTCCCATGGCACCTTCGTCTGTGCCCACCAGGAGGAATCTGGTAAAACCAAAAATCCAGATTCAGACTCTGACCTTCCACAGCAACCATGGTGGGAGGAGCTCATCTCATTCCCCAGGGACCAGGCAACTCCTTTTTGGTCACTTCTTTTTTTTTTTTTTTTTTTTTTTTTTTTTACAGATTTATT